>CM064567.1:34117695-34227695 GCA_032716605.1 Paralithodes platypus | reverse complement strand
CCAAACTAATGGGACAATCGTTTTACAATTTCAAAACTAATTGGGTTAAACATAAGGAAGAGGGGGTCCAGAAAACCCCCAGCTCCTTAACCAGGTACTGTACCACATGGTTAACGCGCAGCTCAACTGAGATTAAGGATTAGCAAAACCTATTATACTGGTGTTGGAGGTACATTTGTAAAGAAGTACTGTATAACGCAACTCATTTGATTAACACTACTTTAGCTATTTAGGATAATATAATGACAAACACAATATACAGCCTTAAACAATCCATTTGATTGATACATCCTGTTTTTTAATGTTTCAATAGTATGCAGATATATTGCAAGATTTGCACAATAAGAAGTATTTAAATTATGATATAATAGCTATATATGTAGACTTAAAATGAAAACACAAATATAGAATTCAACATGTAATGAGGAGATTAAGTTTACATATTTTGTTTGCCAATGTTGTACATAAAATAGCTAGAATATAATAAACTGGTAGCGCTTCTTCTTTTGGAGTTCTTACCTTGAGAAAGCCCACGTGAGTCGCCACTTCCATTTCCTTCCGATTGCTCACGTGCTCGTAGTCAACACACGTTTACTATACTAAAGTGTGGATCAAACGGTTAGTTTTTGCCTCAGTTTCTGAGAGTATTATCTCTGCCAATCTGTACCGATAATTCTGCCAGCCCGAGCCCAAGCAGAGGTGAGGATATTGGTTAAGTTTATAAAACGTACCTTACATACCAGAACATACAGTAGATGTGGTAAGCAAATCCTACTGAGGCTTCTCAAGGTGACCTCATTAGTACAACACCTTCATTTATAATCATCCTTTTAACTTTGCAATGTCTCTATATTAATCTCCGGTGGTGGAACCAACGAGGAGGGCGGGTGTAGTGTACAATGACTGTAGTGCACTTTGTTATATAAGTGTCCCATATATTTTTATTTCTCAAGACCCTTCTTTATCACTTCTTTAAGGTTAGAGGCAACAGCTGTGCTCGGTATGGTGCCAACTAGGGCTCCTTTGGAGCTGAACAGTAAAAACGAAGGAAGGAAAGGTGAAGACACCATCCTGGTGAATGACAATGTGTTCCGGATCTGTGCCTTCAATTTAATTGGCATACACGATTTTAGCCAGATATAAAGGTTAATGAAGGAGCCAAGAGAAAAAAAGGTGGACATATGTGGCGTAAGTGAGATATATATCTGCTAGGGTCCGAAATCTGGGCATTATGGTGATGATGTGCATGATATGTGGAGTGGTGAAGGGTGGGTTGTCTGGTCCGGTTTGGATGTAAGGTAGACAGGTAAGAAAAAGGAAGGAGTAGCATTGATATTATCAGATAGATTGAAAGGTGTGTTTACAACTATGAATGTGTCGATTTGAGGACTGTATAGTATGCAAGATTGAAATTGATGGGTAAGCATTTGTATGTATATGCTCCTGTGAACTAGGAACCTGCACAATATGTTAAATATATATAATACAGAATGTCCTGGAATAAAGTAATTAAATGTCGTTCTATTGTACCAGTTCATTAATTTGTAGCACAACACAAACAAGCTACAGTTTCTATAATCTCCCTTGATCTTCTTAGTAATAATTGTGTACCATCTCCTATTCCAATCTTTCACACATGCACCCATAGATATACAGAATACACGTATCATTACATGCACATAAACACACATGCGTTCTCACACACATACACATCAATGTCCTTACAAACACACGCATAAGCACACATGCACGCGGATAAATAACCCCATACTTTTATTTTTATTTTGTCTATGTGAATGAAGGAGATAAAAGGCAAAGCTCCCTCTAACAAATGTCTCCCCAAAGTTGAAAGCGTGACAGAGACAAATTACAGGTACGTTAGAGTCAAAATGCCTGGACAAAGGGAACTTGATGCACTATAAGTCATAGGATGAGGGAAAGACAGATTGAGGGAGAGAGTTCCAAAGCTTACTTGTTGAGTGGAAGAACGACTTGAAAAATTTATTCACTCTTGGGTTAGAGAGTTGAGGTGGGATTGTGTCGAAAGGCGGGTGCCCCCACTCTCCGGAAGAGAGCAGGTATACACTTAGAGAGAACTGAAGAACACTGATTAATGTAGTAGAGATAGAATAGTGATAAGAGTTGCAACATTGCATCGTGTAGAGAGAGAGTATAGGGAATTAATAAAAGGAGGTAAGTTGATGAGACAAAACAAAAATGTTTTTTGTTTTTTTCTATGTGAGTGAGGGAGACAAAAGGCAGAACTGCGTATAGCGAGTGCCTCCCCCAGAATTGAAAGACTAACAGGGCCAAAATCAAGGGAGGTTCGAGCCAAAATGTCTGGACTCTATCCTTTCAAGAAGTACAGTATGGGTGGAACCTCCCCACACATGTGAACAATACTCCATGCATGGGCGCACTGTGCCCCTATATAGAGCAAGAAACTATGCAGGGGTGAGAACCCACAGAGACAGTTGAGCATGCCTAACTTCCGGGAAGCTGATTTAGCAAGTGTGGCAATATAATCTTCTCAAAAAAGGCCGGAAGAAAAAGAAACTCCAAGAATATTGAGAGAAGATGAAGTGTTGATCTGTGTATTGTTGAAGTACAGTATAAGGGATAGACGTGTGGAAGTTTGTGACGGTTAGATAAATTGAGAAATTGGGTTTTGGAAGCACTGAAGGTAACAAGATTTTCTCTGCCCCAATCGGAAATAGTTTAAATATCAGAAGATAGGTGTGCTATGGCCTCATCATGTGAGTTTTTGAGTGATTGCATGCTTGGTCATTGTTGGTCCGCATCGGATCAGGGCGCCTCACGTTAACTTTTCCTTTTCCGCATTTAGTTTTGCTTTATAGCCAGTTAGGAAGCTCTACAATGCTGGGCTCGTCTACGTGGTCGTCAATTTTGGACGGGAGTAGCTAGTAGTCAAATATTTAGCAGACGCTCTAGTCCAAGAGTTGTCACACGTGGTGTGGAACTTTCTGGAGTGCTTTTGTTTTCTGCTTTCCCCTCTGGCCTTAGGCGTCGGTGGTGGCGGATGGCGGTGTCATCGTGGGAGCTCCTTGCTTCGCGTGTCATCGTATTCTTGCCCGAAGCCTTGTGGCTAGCCTCGTGTTAGGGGTATTGTGACCATGGCTAGGATATATTTTTAATTATTGAATTAAATAATATGTGTAGCCTTAAGTTACCCTTCATTTTCATGTGGGTATTTTCATGATTGGAAGGGATCAGGAGACATCCTGATATATATATGATGATATTGTGGTGTGTTTTTTCACTTGAGCTGTCAAGTGCGTAACACCCAAAGGCATTGGTGTTTCCCTCTGGCGGATTTTGTCAGTAATTGATGCCGGAGGCTCGTCGAGGCGAGCAGGGAATAGATCCAAAAAACCCAGTCTGGTCAGCGTACCGTAAAATTCTCCGGCGGAAAATCTGACTTTCCAATGAGGTTCCGGCAATACCAGGAGGACTCGCCTAGCTACCCTCACACGGCAGCATACGTCTCATTAACCCGGCGGACATCAAATAGTGGGAACATAAGCCTATCACTCCTCATTGTGCGGATCGAAGGGCTAACTTAACATATTCTTAAAGTTTTTTTTATAGGCATAGTGATTCATATAATTTAAAGTAGTCCTCATACCTTAATGTTAAAATGCATAAGCAGACTTTACATAAGGATGGATCCGGCAGAAAATTAGAATTAACTGGTGTTGCGAACTCTAGTTTTCCGGCGGATTCTGAGCATTGTTATGTATTGCCTTAATTAAAACTAATTGCTGGTGGGATAGAGTTAACTAATTATTAGTGGGTATATGTGACTATTTATTTGTACATAGGAAGGCCTTTAGGAAGTAAACTAACTTTGGGGAACATACTTTGTGTTCAGAGTGTACTGTAGCCTACTTGCCAGACATAGTTTGCCGCAGGCAATAAAAGCCGGCAGATTGTGGGGCCAAGCGCACACATTACCTTGTTTAAACATCTCTCTGGCAGACGTATGATTAGTCCTTATATAATTCGTGATTTAATGTTTTACTCTTCATTTATATATTTTAATGAAGTATTCTATATAATTATTAGTTGAGTTAAGTTGTTTAATTGGAGAGCGAGTAGTTGTATTTTAGTCCAGTACGATAACTTTACTGACCATGCAAGGACTCGATAGAATATAGGATTTGAGAAACTTCAGTTCTCCTCACGCCTTTGCTTCGCCAAGACCTCACCATGGGTCATCCTGAGTTTGTCCTGCCTTGTATAACTATCTCTCTATAGATAAGTATTATTATTTTGTATTGTATGATTATGTTGTATTGTGTGAATGTAAGGATGGATGTATAAAGTGTAATTTATATGTAAATAATATCCATACTTTTAAATTATCTTTTCATCCATACCTACCTTATTTATTTTCATGTAGCCTACTATCTTTCACTTTCAAATTAACTTAAAGATTTAAATACCTTAGATATTTTTTGTGGTTCCTTACATATAAATCCTAAAGGATTTACGAAAGCATAAATTATTCTACTGACCTTTAACGTAAACTTAATAATATCAATTATATGATTCTGATTGACTTGTTGTATAGCAATAGGGTAATATAATAATAGGGTTTCGCTGGAGGATAATATTAACCTTGCAGTCTAGTTTTGGGTGGTTAACTTCCATTCTTATAATACCACGGTGATACGTTGTGTTGCCTTTTCATTGGAGTTAATCATTTATTCATGGTGTTGTGGGTTTGAACCCTAGTCCGTAACATTATATGGGGGCCTGTCCGGGATTACCTTTTTGCTTTTATACAACAGATAATTATTTTATTAGTGGTCAACTATGAATACTTATGATTTTGTTGTCCTGTTTTGGTGTGAATAATTGTATTTGTTTTGTGCACTCTTGAACATCTCCTCTTCTAAGACTGTTTGCTCTGTTTAGATTTCAATATGGATTTTAATATCGATGAGTTTGTTGAGAAACCTTCTTTGAGCACCTTGGCTGTTTCCCAGGTAAAGAAAACCGATTGGATTGCATTAGCCGTCAGATATGGAGTTACTCACAAATCCAGTATGACTAAGGCTGAGGTAAAGAAGCGTGTGATCGATAAATTGGTAATTGATGACTTGCTACCACTTGAAGCCTATAGTTTGTGCGATGGTGATGGAGGTAGCGCATCATTGCTTATGATTAAAAATATGGAATTAGAGGAGGCAGCAAGACAGAGAGAGTATGAAAGAGAGAATACCGAAAAACAGAGAGAGCATGAAAGCCCAAGAAAATGCTCAAAAGGAGCAAGATCGATTACAAAAGGAGCAAGATCGATTACAAAGAGAAACAGATCGATTACATGAACTTGAAGTATTGAGACTGAAGAGTGAAGAAAATGTGAAAGACAGAGAAGTGAATGCAAAGAAATAATTCTCTGACCTAGGAAATCAGATGAAATTTATGCCAAAATTTGATGAAACTGATGTTGAGAATTTCTTCAATCTCTTTGAGCGTGTAGCAAACCAGCTTAAATGGCCGAAAAACCAGTGGAGTTTCTTTTCCCAAACCGCTTTCATATGTAAAGCAAAGTTGATTTACGTTAATCTCCCTAGTGATAGCATACCTTATGATGATCTAAAAAAGACTATCTTGGAGGCTTATGACCAGGTTCCTGAAACTTATAGACAGAATTTCCGTAATCTAAAGAAGGAAGAGAAACAAACCTATCTGGAGTTTGTCAAAGGTAAGGAAAGGCACTTTAATGCTTGGTTGAGGGCCAGTAAAGTAACTACTTTTGAACAACTCTGTCAGCTGGTTGTGTTAGAAGAAATTCTCTGCAAAGTTCCATATTCCTTGAAATTGTATCTACAAGAGAAAGAAGTTACTAATGTAAACAAGGCAGCCACTTTGGCTGAAAATTACAGGTTGACTCATGGTGACTCTTTTTTCAGGCAAAAGCAGAATGGGACTGACTCGTCTAGGAGTACTAGTGTCTCTAGCGGCAGTTTCCGAGGTGGTGGTGGAACTCGTGTAACAGGTGATGGGAATGGTTCTGGTGGCTCCCAGCCATCTACTAAGGTTACTTCTGGGAGCACTGTATCTGGTAAGACTGAACCAAGTAAAACCCCAAACTCATCCAAACCTACTTTGATTTGTGCTTATTGTAAACAAACCGGTCATCACATTAGGGACTGTCCTAAGCTTAAAGGCAGGGAAAGACGCCCAGAACAAGTTCTGGCTACTTCTAGCATTCCTTCTAACTTGCCTACTAGTGAACCAGCTACTTCTAGTTCTAACCAAACTTCTAAACTGACTGTTTTGAGTGCCTGTCCTAATAACCCCACAGAGACTCAAGACAGTGTTCTAGCTGGTAGTGACCTTCCTAGCTGTTCTGTTGATCAGTTTCAACCCTTTCGTTCTATAGGAACAGTTTCTTTGTCTGACACTTCCACTAAATATCCCATTCAAGTACTTAGGGACACAGGAGCCTCTCATAGCCTCATGTTAACAGGTGTGGTGCCTGATTTGGAGGACTGTTATTTGTCTCAGAGTGTTCTGATCAATGGAGTTAGTGGGTGAATTACTGTTCCTCTGGCTAAGGTTTATTTGAATACTGAGTTAGCTAGTGGTTACTTCACTGTAGGAGTTCAAGAGTCACTACCTGTGAAAGGAGTGAACTTTCTGTTAGGGAATGATATTGCAGGTGGAAAAGTTGTACCTGACCCCATTGTAGTTTCGTCTCCCTCTTTATGTAATAACACAGAACAGCTGGAAAAGGACTATCCTTATTTGTTCCCTTCTTGTGTAATGACTAGGAGCATGGCAGCTCAACAGAATGACAGTAATGATAGCACTAATTCTGTGGATGTTGATCTCTCACACCTATTTTCTGATAATGACCCTTCTCAGGTGTTAGCTTCTCCAGAGGAACTAAGTAACGTACCAATTGATTTTAACACTCTTAAAGAAGCCCAGGTAAAAGACTCTGAGTTAGCACCATTCTTTGACAAGGCTGTCGAGGATTCTGAGTTAGTGAACTTTCCCAAATGCTTTTATGTGAGGAACGGTATCCTAATGAGAAAATACAGACCTCCTAAAGTACCAGCTAATGAAACTTGGCAGGAATACCACCAAGTAGTTATACCTACTATGTTCAGATCTCTTATCATATCAGTGGGTCATGACTTCAGTGGTGGACATTTAGGTGTTAACAAAACTTATACCAAAATCTCCAAGGACTTCTTCTGGCCTAAAATGAAGCAATCTGTTGCCTACTACTATAAATCATGTCATGGGTGCCAAATGGCTGGAAAACCAAATCAGCCAATAAAACCTGCACCATTAAATCCAATTTCAGTGACAGAGGAACCTTTCAGTAAAGTAATCATTGATTGTGTTAGCCCCTTGCCTAAAAGACGCAGTGGAAATGAGTATTTGCTAACGGTTATGTGTTCTACCACTAGGTATCCAGAGGTTTTTCCATTGAAGCGAATAACTTCCAAGAATATCATGAAAGCCCTTAGTAAATTCTTCACTCAGTATGGTATTCCTCGTATTGTCCAATTTGACCTAGGTAGCAATTTCACTTCCAAACTGTTCAAACAAACTATGGATGAGTTGGGAGTGCGCCAGTACTATTCCACAGTTGTCATTTAGACCTGTATTCTTATCTATCTATCTATGTGGTGATGGGCTGGTCTATCAGAGTGAGAGCTGAGCGATCTCTGCCATACCCATAGCTTACTCTGTCTGTTCCTTTTACTTATATATTTTCTAGATCTCAAGTGACGGAGTCTCTTCCGTGGATTTACCGCCCTACTGCCAACCAAGAGGTTGGCAGATTGGGAGTCAAAGCGTCACATTTTTCCTTTGCCCCTCAACTTTCCCTTCTTAATTGCTGAGGGGCACAGGGCCGTGGGTGGGGCTTTGGTTTCCCGGGCGTTTCCGCACCCTCCTCAGCTCCCCGCCTTGGAGTGGCTTCGGTCACTCAGGCTTTATTAGTGGTAAGCAGTGTAAGTAGGTATTAGTGTAGACCAGAGTCCCAAGGTGCATTAGAACGCCTACATCAAACTCTCAAGTCAATGTTGACAAAGTATTGCGAGGAAAATAATGCAGATTGGGATGAAGGTATTCATTTTGTGTTGTATGCTGTAAGGAGTAGTGTACAAGATTCCCTTGGTTTTTCACCTTTTGAGTTGGTGTATGGTCATGAGGTTAGAGGTCCTCTTAAAGTTCTAAAAGAAACTTGGTTAGATACACCTTCCAGTAAACCTCTTCTTACCTATGTTCATCAGTTTAGACAAAGATTAAAAACTGCTATAGAACATGCAATGAAAAACCTGAAGGATTCTCAAGTAACAATGAAAGACAATTTTGACAAACAAAATTTTGACAATTTTGACAACTTTGATCCTGGCAATGATGCCCCTGTATTGAACGTGGATCTAGCAAACTCGGTTATTGTGGATGAAGAAGATATTTCTTTGCCCTCGGACACGAAATTGCAAAACTCTGATTTCTTGTCTAATCCTCATCTAAAATTCCAGCATTTGCCGCCTGACCAGAGTGGTGACTTGGAATCCCTGCTTAGTGAGTTTCCACAGCTGTTTGGCGATGTTCCCCGGCAGTGCCCTCTGGTTGAGCATGATGTGGTGTTGGTCGACGGTGCTCATCCCATCAAGCAGCATCCCTACCTCGCCAGTCCATGTAAGCGGGAGGCCCTGAGGAAGGAGGTGATGTTCCTGATGGATAATGGCCTGGTGGAGAAGAGTGACAGCGAGTGGGCTTCACCATGCCTGCTAGTGGACAAGCCGGATGGATCGTTCCGGATGTGCACTGACTACCGCCAGGTTAACCAACTAACCTGTCAGGACTGCTACCCTCTTCCTCGGATTGACGACCTTATCGACCAACTGGGGGACGCCAACTACATTACCAAGATCGACTTATTGCGTGGGTACTACCAGGTCCGGCTGACTGAGCGTGCCAAACGAATCTCTGCGTTTGTCACCCCTGACGGCTTATACCACTACACCGTCATGCCCTTTGGGATGGTCAACGCACCAGCAACCTTCCAACGGCTGATTCATCGGGTGACAGAGGGACTCATCGGGGTGCAATCTTAATTGGACGATCTGGTAGTATACAGCAAATCATGGGAAGATCATCAACTTCAACTGCGCGCCCTATTCTACAACCTGGCTGAAGCACACTTAACAGTAAACTTGGCCAGGAGTGAATTTCGACATGCCAACGTAATATTCCTGGGTCATGTGGTTGGGCAAGGTGAGGTTAGCCCAGTATCTGCCAAAGTAGAAGCCATTGCGTCACTGCCTGTTCCTCATGATCGTAAGGCACTAATGCGCTTCATGGGCATGAGTGGGTACTATCGGCGCTTTGTGCCCAATTTTTCTGACCTCTCTGCACCTTTAACAGACCTAGTCAGTCCAAAGAAGAAGTTTGTGTGGACTCAGGAATGCCAGGACACTTTCGTGAAAATCCGTGCCCTTCTCACAAATGCGCCCATACTGAAATCTCCACAATTCACAAAGCCGTTTATCTTGCAAATAGACGCCAGTGATGTGGGACCAGGTGCTGTATTGTTACAGTATAGCGAGAATGAAGTATTACATCCTGTTTGCTACGCATCCACAAAGTTCAAACCATACCAGAGACATTATAGTACTATTGAAAAGGAGTGTTTTACATTATTGTTTGCCATTGATAAGTTTAATGTGTACTTGAATGGTTCTTGTTTTCCTATTGATGTGTTCACTGATCATAATCCCCTCAAATTTCTGCATAAGATGAAAAACTCTAACCAGCGTCTCATGAGGTGGGCTTTGGCATTGCAGCCTTACAAGCTGCACATTTTCCATATCAAGGGGAAAAACAATATAATTGCAGACATGTTATCTAAAACTTAGAATATTTTGATTTACAATGTTTCCCTTATTAATCTCTTAATGGGGGAGGTGTTATGTATTGCCTTAATTATAACTAATTGCTGGTGGGTTAGAGTTAACTAATTATTAGTGGGTATATGTGACCATTTATTTGTACATAGGAAGGCATTTAGGAAGTAAACTAACTTCGGGGAACATACTTTGTGTTCAGAGTGTACTGTAGCCTACTTGCCAGACATAGTTTTCCGCAGGCCATAAAAGCCGGCAGATTGTGGCGCCAAGCGCACACATTACCTTGTTTAAACATCTCTCTGGCAGACGTATGATTAGTCCTTATATAATTCGTGATTTAATGTTTTACTCTTCATTTATATATTTTAATGAAGTATTCTATATAATTATTAGTTGAGTTAAGTTGTTTAATTGGAGAGCGAGTAGTTGTATTTTAGTCCAGTACGATAACTTTACTGACCATGCAAGGACTCGATAGAATATAGGATTTGAGAAACTTCAGTTCTCCTCACGCCTCTGCTTCGCCAAGACCTCACCATGGGTCATCCTGAGTTTGTCCTGCCTTGTATAACTATCTCTCTATAGATAAGTATTATTATTTTGTATTGTATGATTATGTTGTATTGTGTGAATGTAAGGATGGATGTATAAAGTGTAATTTATATGTAAATAATATCCATACTTTTAAATTATCTTTTCATCCATACCTACCTTATTTATTTTCATGTAGCCTACTATCTT
Organism: Paralithodes platypus; assembly: GCA_032716605.1. NCBI lineage: Eukaryota > Metazoa > Arthropoda > Malacostraca > Decapoda > Lithodidae > Paralithodes > Paralithodes platypus. The sequence continues at coordinate 34,217,046 of CM064567.1, read as the reverse complement.
TCACTTTCAAATTAACTTAAAGATTTAAATACCTTAGATATTTTTGTGGTTCCTTACATATAAATCCTAAAGGATTTACGAAAGCATAAATTATTCTACTGACCTTTAACGTAAACTTAATAATATCAATTATATGATTCTGATTGACTTGTTGTATAGCAATAGGGTAATATAATAATAATAGGGTTTCGCTGGAGGATAATATTAACCTTGCAGTCTAGTTTTGGGTGGTTAACTTCCATTCTTATAATACCACGGTGATAAGTTGTGTTGCCTTTTCATTGGAGTTAATCATTTATTCATGGTGTTGTGGGTTTGAGCCCTAGTCCGTAACAGCATATACTGTGTGAATGTCTCAGTTTATACTTATGAGCATTGATTCTTTGAAACTTTCTTCCAGATCACCACAGAGTTGCGCAGCACGGGTCCCAGGTAAGGGGGCTGATCCGGTGGGGGGGGGGGAGTCGTCTTTGTTGCCAACATGCCTTTAGTCACACTTTGCTCAACTCCAACTTGCGTTGGAGTCCCTGTATTTCATCATAAATTATGTGTGAAATGTGTTCAGTGCCTAGACCGCTCTATAGGGACATGGTCATCCAAGAAATGCGGCGTGTGTTCAGAACTTCGAAGTGGAGTATTTGTCCACCGGGACCAGTCTTGTAAAGTAGCATTATCTGAAATTAAGGCTACATTTAACTCTTATACAAAAGACGTGGCACATAAAGCACTGAACTGCGATGACGAGGAACTATGGGAATATTTAATTGTAAAAAGTTTTCAAAAATCCCTGTCTATACGCTCGCAGAGCAAGTCTAAATGAAAACCGAAAGTAATATCTAAAGAACTTGTCAGTAGTAGTGTTTCAGACTTTTCTCAGGTACCCCCCCCCCCCGCCCCCGGCCGCTCCAAGAGGGCGCTGTCACCTTTGCCACATGACGACCGACCAAGATCCAGGTCGGGGTAACCACTTAAGCAGTCCTCTAAATCTCAGGGATCGTCGAGATCTCAACCTAAGAAGAGGAAGACAGACGTGCCGGCATCTGCTACGCCGTCGTCGAGTGAGAAGGGTTATAAACATGGTACCCGTACGGAGTCGAGTAGGAGTTCGAACCACCGACATAAGTCAGGGTCTCGTCCTTCGCTCTCCGCTCTCACCTCTCACAAGCCTAACGTCCAATCTGGCAGTTCGGAGGACGTTGTGTCGACTCCCTGGGATAGTTCTAATGAAGTGCCCAGTATGTCTAGACCTCTTAGGCAGGAATTTACCATACCTCTTGTACAACCTCAAGTGGGTCATTCTAGGGTCCCGGCACCAGTATTGGCTGAGCAATATCGGGGTTACCCGGTGGAAGAACATTATACCGTGGGTAGTAATAGACCAGAACATAGTGTAGACACAAGTACTCGGGATATATGGAGACAGGCTGTGTCAGGCCTACAGGGGGCTCCTAATGTTAACCCGGCAGGTGATAGTCGTGGTCAGAAAGTTAATATAGTGCAAGAAACTTTACCTTCCTCTGTACTTGATTTAAATTGGGTTGATTTTGAACAGACAGTACTTTTAGAGGCACAACAAAACCCAGAAAGTATGAAAGTGTTGGAGGAAGAGCAGCAGGAAGCTGACACGTTAGCCTCTGCTCAACCTCGCCGTGGGGCTAGTGAGTCGAAAGGGGAATCTGTAACCTCTAGCGAATCTCAATACATTACTAAAGATGATTTAGATAGGATGTTTGAATCTTTTGCACAGAGATACAAGATGCAGCCAGTGATACCGGAAACTACATCATCCGTACCGGCGGCTCAGCCATCCGTACCGGTTGCTCCCCCGCAAGGAGCTGTCCGTCACTTGGCACTAGTGCAGATCCCTACTACTCCAATTGTTCAGCCCCCAATAACTTGTTTATCTGCTGTCCCCTTAACATCAACTTTAACCACGACTAATGTCCGTGTGATCACTGATGTAGTTCCTCCACCATTGGAAAAAGTCCCCGCAAAAAAAAGCCCTATGCCCCTTTTGTACGGTCCGGACCTGTCATGGGTCACCGTAGTAGCTCAAAATCCCTCTAGTGCGCAAGCAATAATTGCGGGTGAGCAACCTGTACCAGGTGAGTGGATTATACAGATGAACAAATATAGAAAATTACGAGCTAAAGACTCGGCAGGTCATATTGTCGATGTATCTGTTAAAGCAATACCTAATGTATATGCTTACAATTACTTTGTGTTTTCTGCCAGCCCGGCTCTTCCACCTGCTTCCTCTGCATGCTTGTACGTAGACTGGAGTAAGACCGATGGACTGAATGACGTGAAAGGGCTAGGTGCGCTCACGCCGGAACTGGATACACTTCCGGTCAATTATCAATTCGGCAACCCAGTATTGCAGATGGGGCAGGTGGGACCAGGCCCGTGGGTGGAGTGGGAATCTGAGGCTCAGTAGTTTGCATCTACTATAACGTCAAAAACCTCACACCAAATTCCCCATGACACTCACTCATGGTTTTCTCTGCCGGTAATTAAAGCCGGAGGAGTACCACCTGCTATACTAAATTTTCTCTCAGCTCCTAAGTTGGCCTTATGTGAACTTCAAGAACCCTTTTCAACCCCACCTCCGGCGCAACTGGACAAAGACTTCAAGTTGCATCAGAGGGCTTTGGGATTATTTTCCCAACTCCTGCTGAGCCGCCAGGTTGCTCAATCAATTATTAGGACCATAGAAGCAATTAATGACTCTGATACTAGAAAGGCCTTGGAGTTATCTAGACGGTTGACACTCCAAAATTCCATACAGTCATTGGGCGACGTCAGAACAGCCTTGCTGGAGGCTGTCAGAGCACGCAAGACCTTAGAGTCTATCTGGTGAAAAAAAATCCCGAAGACCTGGGTCGCCGGGTAATTCTCTCACCAGTATTAACGCCCTCCCTAGTTTGCCCCACCATTTGGCAGGCCATCTTTAATCTAGTAGACGTTACCGGGACACGTGCTTCCCCGGCACGGAAGTATCACAAATTCACTAAGCCTTATGCTAAAGCTAAGTCTATTCAGAAGGCTCAACCTAGTGAGTTTCATAAATCCTTTCAGGGGTCCAGATCTCCTCCGGCACAGGGGAGCACTCAGTCCAAAGCTAAACAAGGTAAACCAACAGGTAAATGGAACAAACAAAATTCCAAATACAAGTCAGGTCAGGGGTCAACAGCTGCCAAACCTAGCCAGCCGTCCACCTCTACTCCACCACCTTAAAAAAACTAGATCTATCACAAACTATCTCACTACAGGGGCCTGGCAAGGGCGAGTTGGATCAGAGTACAGTTACGCCGGACAAGCCCAGTCAGGAGACTGGGTCATTCCGGACGTGTCACCGTATATCACCCACAACATCAGGAAGTGGGCAGTTTCTTTGAGATTTTTACATAACTTTTCCATTGATGATATTACCAACACAAAATTATGGGCATCAAATCATACTTTTCTGACACGCTACCTGTCTGTGGCCCTGGACCGACCAAAGCTCACCTGTGTGGCATTACATCAATGGGTCTGAGGGCTCTATGTGCTGATTAGACTTTAAGTATTTTAGAGTTTAAGAAAAGAGGGGGAGGGGGGGGGGGGTGTAAGGGAGTACTAAGACCCCTCAGCCCCTCCGCCGGACAAGTGCTCCGCCAAATAATGTGATAAGTATACTGTGATATACTTAATATAATTTTTATTTTAAGCAAACCATTTCATTAGTAACAAGATAACTATGAAATACTTGCAATACATTGTCCAAAGTACGAAGTAGTACAATATTAGCTTAAGGAAAAATGATTTATGTCATAGAGGTTCATTACATATCTTTATACCTTACCTGAATTCTGACAATTGTATGTCAGGAATGTATCTTTCTTATGTCCGAATCGGAGATTCATGTACAAAGTAAAGTTTATAAGCAGAGCTTCTTCGAAGTACGCACTCTGCTTCTCTTTCCATTTTTATATAGAACGCTATATATATTGTATGCATACAATAAATTTAAGATTGCTATTGTGGCGTTTGGTTTTCAACCTATTATTAGATTTATTAGTGGTTTTGGATATTACCATGAATGTCCCCCTCCAATCTAGTGATATCAGGCAGATCGTCAATGATGAAGGGGCCACTAATAAATTATAGGTTTGATCCCCGAAGGGGAGAAGAGAAAAGCTAATATATAGTAGTGGCCTCCATCCCCTTCCCATTCGTTGATATTTAAGTAATCTTGATATGTCATTGAAGGCCGAGATAACGCAGGAGGATCAGCGTCTGGCTGTGCATGGGAAAATATCCATAAATCGGGAAGCCTGATTATAGCAGTTCTTAATGTGTTTTTTCTTTTTTTATTATATACAAAGTTTGTTCGTAGTGAGTACCCAATCATAAGGACGATTCCGTAAGAGACTAAGCGAACCCTTACGAGCTGGCTCCTCTTCTCTTCCTACGGCGGGTGTTTCAAACAGCTAACGCAAGGGCTTGAAAGGTAGCTATTATATAATAGGCAGATCGTCAATGATTCCGGGGCCACTACTAAATATTACGTTTTCTCTTCACCCCTCCGGGGATCAAACCTATAATATATATATATATATATATATATATATATATATATATATATATATATATATATATACAGTATATATATGCCATACAATACATTTGTTTGATGATTCTAGTTCCCCCATTAACTTTATATACAGATATATCTTAGAACATATAGGTAAAGTGACTATTGGTTACGACTGTACAGAGAGCTACAAGCCGTGGTGGAAGGTGGTGGACAGGATGGTATATGCTGAGTTTTCGGTATGCTATCGATACTGTATGCAGAATAATTTCCTCACATCACGTCACTACCTTAGAATGCTTGTTTTGCATAATAGAGACTCGATCTGAAACGGCCAAGGAAGTAGAGAAGTTCCGACGAGATTCGGCCGCTGGTCTTACCGGCCGAGACGAAGGCGCGGTCGTACCACACACTGGAAAACACGACAATCTACCGCACACCCTGCTCTCAGCCAGAAGTGGCCCGCATTCGCTTGGAGCATATCATCTACCACTTCACCATTCACCATTACACCTATTGAAGAATCACCATTGACGCTGAAGTCCTGTATAACACAAGATATAACTACTATTTGTTGCTGAATGTTCCTGTCCTGCTTTTGTTCCTGCTGACTCTTCACCTACTTATTCAATAAATACAAGGCGGATTTATCTTGTGTTATTATGACTTCCCATTAGGTCATTAAACTATAATTGGAGGGTGGCAAGCGATAACCAATAACCGCTACCGTTAATACAAGTATAAGGTTACTAGTGGCTATCAGAAGAAAGCTACTAATTAAGATATATATATATATATATATATATATATATATATATATATATATATATATATATATACTGTATATATATATATATATATATATACTGTTTATGTATATATATATATATATATATATATATATATATATATATATATATGAATTACTGGAATTATCGATCACCATGGTAACCATGCTGAACCAGACAAGCAGAAAACAAAAGAGAAATATGGAGAGCGAAGGGGAGACAATACCAAAAGGAAAAGACAATGAGGATAACAGACAACCAAAGAAAATAAAGCTTCTCGATCGACACCATGATACACCTTTTCCAAATCCATAAAAGCCCAAAATATCTCCTTATATTTCTCTTAATATTTTTTGCATAGCTGTCTTACTGCAAAAATCTGATCCACAGACCCTCTTCCCCACCTACCGTGTCACTGTACATCCAGTCCAATCCATTCATATGCAGACGACTATACCTTACACTACTCAATTAGTTTTCCAGAATGCCCCAGCCAGCAGTCCCTCAAAATCAAACGTAATTAAGCCATATAACACTTATATTCTGATATAGCTACTATTTCCAATTAGAGTAGAGAAAACCTTGTTGCATTTAATGCTTCCAAGACCCAATGTATCCATCTTACTATCTGTCAGGAACCTCCAGAGGACTATCCCTTATTCTTCAACAATCAAAAATCAATTCTTCATCTTCTCTCAATATTCTCGGTGTCTCTTTTTCTTCTGCTCTCACTTGGAAGGACCATATTACCAGACTTGCTAAAGCAGCCTCCCAGAAGCTGGGTGTGCTCAGCCGCCTCAAGGGGTTCTTTACCCCTGCACAGCTTCTTGCTCTGTACAAGGGCACAGTGTGTCCTTGTATTGAGTATTGTTCACATGTGTGGGGAGGATCCTCTCACACAGCACTCCTAGACAAAGTAGAAAGGAAAGCCTTTTGTATCATTAACTCCCACTCACTCACCAACTCTTTGCAATCTCTCTCTCTTCGCCGCAATGTTGCATCTCTCTCGCTATTCTATCGCTACTACAATAATTAGTGTTCCTCGGAGCTTTCCCAGTGTATACCACCTCCTCTATGTAGGGTACCTAGTACCCGCCTTGCAACACAATCCCACCCCTACTCTGTGCAACTCTCCAACCCAAGAGTGAAACGCTATCTCAGACTTTCATCTATTCAACAGCTGAGCTCTGGAACTCTCTCCCAGAATCAGTCTTTCCCTCTTCCTATGACTTAAATTGCTTCAAATTCCGTGTGTCCAGGCATTTTAGCTCGAATGTCCCTTGATTTTGGCACTGTCACTATTTCAAATTTTGGGGGAGGCACTCGCTGCAGGCAGTTATGCCTTTTGTCTCCCTCATTCACATAGAAGAAAAAAATGAAATAACGAAATTATTGAAAAAATATATATCTAATATTCTTGAGTTACCCATATATCTCTAATTTTCTATGAACACGTCCTTTAAGAAAAATCTATTTATATGGGTAACTCGTATATTAAACCTAACCATCGCATAATTGATCATTATATTTGTATTTGTTATATATGGTTTTATCTTTTATTTGTCGGTGATCTTATATTATCTTATTGTTTTGGATAACACCTGAAGAAGGTAAATATAAAAGAGAAAGAGCGCGGCCATTCAAATTCAGTAATAGGAATTCCTCGAGTTTTAATAAAGATTCCCATAAAATGATCACTTGCGAATTTCAGTCTACAAGGAAGTTGGAGCTTCAAACATTCATATTTAGCAGAACTACTAGAGTTATACGAGTATTTTTATTGATAGAAAGCTTGCTACAACCGTATTTTCGCTTCTAATTCTGCTAAACATTGAGGTAAAAAAATTATACTTTGCATAGTCTAAAACTCGTCAGTGGTCATTTCACGATTCTCTAAGTATGTGACCATGTATACTAATTTGAAATTGAATTTTGTTTTGGCCATTTTTCCATCAAACGCCCTCGATTCTTTGTGCAGACGATGGTTTATTTACGTCGCTTTGTATGTGTTGTCTGTTTTCAAAGGCAGTTATTTCTTGATTGTGCTTAACTGCACTTTGTAAATGTTTGCAAGGTTTCTGTGTTGCATCTTATTTCGTAGGCAAAATTATGCTTGCCTTAATGTCTGCTTTCTTCGTGGTTTATAAATCTTCCATTGTACCATAATACCTTTAAATGTTCGCATTTCAACTTAGCAAAAGATTTTTTCTTAAGACGGTATCTTCCATATTTTAGAAAATAATACGTCATCTTCAAATTGTCCTCAAATGTTCATGAGAACAGGGTAGGACCAATAAGACCTCCCTCAGACCTAATTGTGTAATTGTAGGCATTCCCAAGCTGACTCTTCCCAAATGGTAGAAGTATTAACCCTTTCAAGATTCGATGAAGCATATATTTTCTGTTGTATGGCTATTATTAGACAATTTTATTCAGATTACGAAGAGCATGTTGAAGTGAGAGGATTCATTGAGATCGTCTCTACCTTTCTAATACCCACAGATACTTCCTAAGCTGTATACAATCTTCCAATGATAATCAGAATATACTGTCAAAATGCGTCACAATCTTCAAAGAGGCAGAGAGACAAATGAGAGTGTGAAAACCAGAAGGTATGGATGGTATTGCTGTGGATTGTATTAAGAAGGCTGGAAATGTGGTAATAGATTGGCTGGTGAGACTATTCAACATGTGCTTTGTTGTGTCAATGGTACCATTAGACTGGAGGAGTCCATGTATTGTGCCGTTGTACAAGGGGAAGGGAGATCGGGAGAAGTGTTCAAGGTATAGAGGTATTTGTTTATTATCAGTTGTTGGAAAGCTGAATGGCATGGTGTTGATAGAGAGGATAATAAAGGGTACAGAAGGTGCAATATGAGAAGAGCAGTGCAGTTTTAGGAGAGGAAGAGGGTGTGTGGATCAGATTTTTGCAGTAAGACAGCTATGCGAGAAGTATTTAGAGAAGCATAAGGAGATATTTTGGGGTTTTATGGATTTGGAAAAGGTGTATTATGGTGTGGATCGAGAAGTAATGTGGAACGTGCTAAGGATTTATGAAATTTGAGGAAATTTGTTAAGAGCAGTCAAGAGTTTTTATTAAGAGAGCAGAGCATGTGTTAGAGTAGGAAATGAGTTGAGGTAAATGTAGGTCTGGGACAGGGATGTGTAATGTATATATATTCGCGGCCTTTCCTCTAATTTTCCCTCTGTAGAATACCATGTCTCCTCCTACAAACCTGATCTTCTTTTCCTCACTGAAATTCAGGTGTCTGAAGGTACTGCCAGCAGCCCCTTCTCTGTATCCTCCTACTTTCTCTATCCTAGTTTCAAAGCCAAAGGCGGATGTTGTGCATACGTGCATGGCATATTTACTATGTTTACTATGCCAAATCTGTTTTTCGACTCAACAAACATTCTTTCATCAATAATAAATGCACTGAACTATCCAACTCTAGCTATTCCCAAGCCTTCTGGCATATAGCCAAAAACCTCTCCAACAATATTAATTTGTGCTTTGTCTTTCCCTCCTCTTTTCCACTCTGACGGCACTACCGTCACTTCTTCCTGTCTCGGTTTGGCCACCCCCAGCTATTGAGTATGTGCCTGAGTATAAACTGTACATACATAGATACATACATACATACATTGTTAAATCATTGGCATTAGTTTGCATCACCATCAGTAAAAGCAAATCTGTACAATTAAATACAAGTGAGTCTCACAAACTTTTTAGAGTGATTGTGTACTTGTGTATTGTTAAACCCAAATGATACACTACACATTTTTATCATATTTGTAATTGGAGATATAGGTGAAGTGTAAGGGATAAAGTAGGTATAAATGTGGATGGTGAAACATGCAATCACCACCAAATAATACCAAATTTGTACAATGAAAACAAACTGTTTAGGGTGACTGTGTATTTGTGTATCAGGGTGTCAAATGAAAGCCAAGTCCATTTGTGTATAGTCCTTATTATTATATATGTAAAGATATAATTATGGTTTATAGTTCAAATTATGTCTTTGGAAGTAATACAATTGCCAAAACAAGGCAATTTCACGTTAGTTTGCTTATATCCGTTCACATATTCCTTCAGACTTCAACAAAATTGCTCCGGTTTGACACCCTGAATATTATTGTACGCTCCCAGTCATTTTTGCTTGTTTGTATAATTTTACTTAAGGTATCACTGTTCAGAGCAGCTTTTCTTATTCAAAACAAGTTAGTGTATTGCTCTATTTTTCATCAATTTTGGTATATTGAATACCATGTAAAGAGCCAAAATCACCCCTCCATAGGGCTCAGAATGCTCCTGATTAAGTCATATTTTCCAAAAATTAATCCTCTGGGAGGTTCCCCCCCCCCCTCCCCCCCGGCTACGCCAATGACCCTGTTGTGTATTGCGTAGGTTAACCAAAACATGTCAGTCAAGGCGGAGACGGAGTTCTACTGGCGATGGATGGGTACAGTCACGAATCAGGGTGAAGGTTACACCATGGGAGCGCTATACTGGCAACTCAACGATATATGGGCATCTATTGGTCAGTTCAACAATTGTACAGCACCTATTGTATCCTAATGGGTACTTAATTTGTAAGGTTGTTTTGGTAAATCTTCAATGCGTTATTTCCACATAGTGATGTTGACAAGTTATTTTGTCTTTATATTGTGTCGTCCCTGTTTTAGTTTGTTTATTTTGCAAGCTTTACATTAAAGTATCCTACCCTAGAGTTGTCTTTATGTCATCCAGGCTGGAGCTTAACACTTTGAGTACCAGGCAGCGACGTGTGTTGTGTTTTATTCTAGCTATATTTAGACCATATCATGTAGCTTGGGAAGGATCTGAGGTAGTTAAAAGGGTTAGTTGAAACAGTTTGAAGCCTTATCATTGCTAGAGGTCATTCCCAAGCTGAATAAAATCGTGTAATAGTTGCCAGAATATGATGAAACGGACGTCCCTGGTACAGAAGGGGTTAAGCAGTTTTGTACCTCCAACAGTAAACAAAACAATAACAATAACGGCAACGTAAACATTAGCTTAACTCCTTCTGTACAGGTGACGTCCTTTCCATCATATTCTGGACACTATTAGACGATTGTATTCATCTTTGGAAGGACGTCTACCAATCCAAAGAATACAAACTATCTTAATTAATCCGTTTATCTTCCTTACATCCTTCTTAAGCTGCACAAACTCCTCTAAATATAGCTTGAATAAAATAAAAAACACGTTGCCGGTACAGAAAGGGTTAACAGAGACAACTGTGTTGCCAGGAAATTATTGATCATATATAATTGAGGGTAAAAGTTCCCATGTGATACCCCCTTGACATATAACTCTGTTTGTGGTGTAATGGTTTAGATGCTTATGTTTTGGGTGTGGTGTCCCGAGTTCGAATCCCGGGAGGACCATATGCATTCATTAGTAGATTCAAGTACATTGGGGTTTGTAACTGATTAATGTTAAGAAGTGGGTGTTCCTTAAGGGGGGTCACCTACTGTTTGTTCTCTTTCTCTCCTTTTCTCTCTTTCTCTGGCTTTTATCCATTTGGCCCCATTCAGCCTACTGTTTTAAGACGTTTATCCCCATCTAGGTGTCGATTTCTTCCTGGCGAGCGATAGCGAGCCAGCATTATATGAAGAAACCCGGCTTCACCGGAGACATTTTTCTATCGAAAAATGTACAAATTTAGCCTGCTGTCTAACAAAAATAAAAAATATGCTGGCTCGCTACCGCTCACCAGTAAGAAATTGACACCTGGATGGGGATAAACGTCTTAAAACAGTAGGCTGAATGGGGCCAAATGGATACAAGCCAGAGAAAGATAGAAAAGGACAGAAAAAAACAGGTCACCCCCCTTAACCCGTGAAGCCCCGGCTAGTTTTGTAATGTTTGTTCACCAGAACCCGGCTGGTTTTAAAAAAATTGTTTTATTCCAGAAACAATAGCGAATGGGTTAGGAATGAAGGAAAAACCATGAAAAACCGCTCAAAAAGTTTAAAGAATGGTCCTACAGAGCCCCCGAAAACGTATTTTACAAGAGTAAAAAATTGAAGGCAATTACCCCAAAAAACCAGGTTATTGCGCGCTCACGCGAAACGTGGACTTATAAGAGTTTTCAACCATCGGCACGGTTGCGTGGGATACGTACACAGTTCCCATACAATCTGAGCCCTCTTGAGTGGCTACACCTGAGGTTACGGTCGGCGCAATTAGGGTGACGCGCCAGACACGTCTCTGGGGCTGTGCGTTACATACATCGCCGACGCGTCAGACGCGTCGCTGGGGCTGTACGGGTTAAGACGAGCCTATGCTATTAAGAGGGCTTACTGAGATCGCATTTACCCCTTTGAGTCCTAGAGGTAGATTATAAGAGGGTTTATACCTTTGGGTCCTAGAGGTAGATTATAAGAGGGTTTATACCTTTGAGTCCTAGAGGTAGATTATAAGAGGGTTTATACCTTTGAGTCCTAGAGGTAGATTATAAGAGGGTTTATACCTTTGAGTCCTAGAGGTAGATTATACCTTTGAGTCCTAGAGGTAGATTATAAGAGGGTTTATACCTTTGACTCCTAGAGGTAGATTATACCTTTGAGTCCTAGAGGTAGATTATAAGAGGGTTTATACCTTTGAGTCCTAGAGGTAGATTATAAGAGGGTTTATACCTTTGAGTCCTAGAGGTAGATTATAAGAGGGTTTATACCTTTGAGTCCTAGAGGTAGATTATAAGAGGGTTTATACCTTTGAGTCCTAGAGGTAGATTATAAGAGGGTTTATACCTTTGAGTCCTAGAGGTAGATTATAAGAGGGTTTATACCTTTGAGTCCTAGAGGTAGATTATAAGAGGGTTTATACCTTTGAGTCCTAGAGGTAGATTATAAGAGGGTTTATACCTTTGAGTCCTAGAGGTAGATTATAAGAGGGTTTATACCTTTGAGTCCTAGAGGTAGATTATAAGAGGGTTTATACCTTTGAGTCCTAGAGGTAGATTATAAGAGGGTTTATACCTTTGAGTCCTAGAGGTAGATTATAAGAGGGTTTATACCTTTGAGTCCTAGAGGTAGATTATAAGAGGGTTTATACCTTTGAGTCCTAGAGGTAGATTATAAGAGGGTTTATACCTTTGAGTCCTAGAGGTAGATTATAAGAGGGTTTATACCTTTGAGTCCTAGAGGTAGATTATAAGAGGGTTTATACCTTTGAGTCCTAGAGGTAGATTATAAGAGGGTTTATACCTTTGAGTCCTAGAGGTAGATTATAAGAGGGTTTATACCTTTGAGTCCTAGAGGTAGATTATAAGAGGGTTTATACCTTTGAGTCCTAGAGGTAGATTATAAGAGGGTTTATACCTTTGAGTCCTAGAGGTAGATTATAAGAGGGTTTATACCTTTGAGTCCTAGAGGTAGATTATAAGAGGGTTTATACCTTTGAGTCCTAGAGGTAGATTATAAGAGGGTTTATACCTTTGAGTCCTAGAGGTAGATTATACCTTTGAGTCCTAGAGGTAGATTATAAGAGGGTTTATACCTTTGAGTCCTAGAGGTAGATTATAAGAGGGTTTATACCTTTGAGTCCTAGAGGTAGATTATAAGAGGGTTTATACCTTTGAGTCCTAGAGGTAGATTATAAGAGGGTTTATACCTTTGAGTCCTAGAGGTAGATTATAAGAGGGTTTATACCTTTGAGTCCTAGAGGTAGATTATAAGAGGGTTTATACCTTTGAGTCCTAGAGGTAGATTATAAGAGGGTTTATACCTTTGAGTCCTAGAGGTAGATTATACCTTTGAGTCCTAGAGGTAGATTATAAGAGGGTTTATAGCTTTGAGTCCTAGAGGTAGATTATAAGCTAAAGGAAATCGACTAATGGTAACCAGAATATGATGAACAATACGTCATGGTGGTCAAGGGGTTAAGGGGGGTCACCTACTGTTTTTATCTTTCTCTCCTTTTCTCTCTTTCTGTGGCTTGTATCCATTCGGCCCCATTCAGCCTACTGTTTTAAGACGTTTATCCCCATCCAGGTGTTAATTTATTTCTAGCGAGCGATAGCGAGCCAGCATTGTATGGAGAAATCCGGCTTCGCCGGAGAAATTTGTCTATCGAAAATTAAAAAAAATGGCTTGCTGTCAAAACAAAAATATATATATGCTGGCTCGCTACCGCTCGCCATAAAAATATTGACACCTGGATGGGAGTAAACGTCTTAAAACAGTAGGCTGAATGGGGCCGAATGGATACAAGCCAAAGACAGAGGGAGAGAAAGAGACAAACAAAAGCGAGGTGGGCTGGCTTAATTACAGAGTACAAAGGGCGGTGGAAGATGCTTCACTACTACGGCAAGAACTTCTTTCCTCAGGTTATAGCTTATGTGTCCATGGAGGTACAAAATGTAAGTCCATCATTCATTTTTGTCTTGGGTACAGTAGCATACACTAATATTCTCACATACTGTACAGTTGGCCAAATAAGTTCTGTCGTGGCACCAACTATGTTTCAATCAATAATAGGTATCAGCACTATCTAAGCTTTATTTTATCATTTTGAGTGAGATATACAAACATGTTCCTATCTTTACTCAGCCTATTTAACATCTGACAGACATTAATACAGCATACAGCGAGCATAACGTAATGCCAGCGGCGATACGACTCAAGCTCTCATAACTCAAAAACAACTTCAGTACTGTAGTGATTTTGATAAGTTACTTTTGTCTTTATATTGTGTGTTCCTGTTTTGGTTTGCAACTTTTACATTTTAATTGATCTGTTATTTTCTACCTTTTGGAAAGATTCAACCAGGAAATAGGTGTGGAAGTATGCAGCCCATTTGCTCCAGCCAATGTTTAGTTATAAGTGGTTAGTGGTAATGATTTTGGCTTAATTATATGGAATTTAGGCTTTAGTTTTACTGAATATAATCTATATGCAATTAATTTCACCACAACACCAAACACCTCCAATGAAATTAAGGGACCCCACCTCGCTTGTTTTCTCTTTCTCTCCCTCTCTCTTTGGCTTGTATCCATTCGGCCCCATTCAGCCTACTGTTTTAAGACGTTTACCCCCATCTAGGTGTCAATATTTTCCTGGCGAGCGGTAGCGAGCCAGCATATACTGTATATATTTTTGTTTTGACAGCAAGCTAAGTTTGTACATTTTTCGATGGAAAAATGTCTCCGACGAAGCCGGATTCCTCCATACAATGCTGGCTCGCTATCGCTCGCCAGGAAAAAATCAACAACTGGATGGGGATAAACGTCTTAAAACAGTTGGGTGAATGGGGCCGAATGGATACAAGCCAGGGATAAAGAGAAAGGAGAGAAAGATAAAAAAGCCAGTGACCCCCCTTAATGAAAGCATATATCAAATTCCCATGTGGTACTATAATTCCCATGTGGTACTATAATTCCCATGTGGTAATATAATTCCCATGTGGTACTATAATTCCCATGTGGTACTATAATTCCCATGTGGTACTATAATTCCCATGTGGTACTATAATTCCCATGTGGTACTATAATTCCCATGTGGTACTATAATTCCCATGTGGTACTATAATTCCCATGTGGTACTATAATTCCCATGAGGTACTATAATTCCCATGTGGTACTATAATTCCCATGTGGTACTATAATTCCCATGTGGTACTATAATTCCCATGTGGTACTATAATTCCCATGTGGTACTATAATTCCCATAAGGTACTATAATTCCCATGTGGTACTATAATTCCCATGTGGTACTATAATTCCCATGTGGTACTATAATTCCCATGTGGTACTATAATTCCCATGAGGTACTATAATTATTTCTAACATAAATGCTCATATAGGAATATTGTTTGGCCACAATTGTACATTTGCCTGTATTTGTAAGTAGTACAGCTTAAGTTGAACAATGCTGAACAATCCTCATGTTATATTTTTGTTAAACGTTCCCTTCAGCTACACACCTTAAGGGGGTAGTAGTCGCTCTTTATAGACCCCCTTCTCCCTCATGTTTAGCATATTAGATTTGAGGTCTTAAGACGTTCGTTCCATTAGTTCTGCGATTTTGAGACCTTTCACCTCATTTCTTTATCAATATTAAAACCTTTCGTGCCCTTTAGGTGTCGAATTTTTCCCTGGCGACCGATAGCGAGCCTCTAATTTTTAGAAGGAACCGGCTTTCGGCCGGAAATTTTTTCAACCGAAAAAATGTACATATTTATCTTGAAAAGGGGTCTAAGTTTGTTTTTGCTAAGCTTGATGGAGGTCAAGCGAGGAAACTCAAACATAAATAAATATATAGACCAAAAACCAAGCACTACCCCCTTAAGTGACTGTTTCCTCTCACTTAAACCAAGCACTACCCCCTTAAGTGACTGTTTCCTCTCACTTAAACCAAGCACTACCCCCTTAAGTGACTGTTTCCTCTCACTTAAACCAAGCACTACCCCCTTAAGTGACTGTGTCCTCTCACTTAAACCAAGCACTACCCCCTTAAGTGACTGTTTCCTCTCACTTAAACCAAGCACTACCCCCTTAAGTGACTGTTTCCTCTCACTTAAACCAAGCACTACCCCCTTAAGTGACTGTGTCCTCTCACTTAAACCAAGCACTACCCCCTTAAGTGACTGTTTCCTCTCACTTAAACCAAGCACTACCCCCTTAAGTGACTGTTTCCTCTCACTTAAACCAAGCACTACCCCCTTAAGTGACTGTTTCCTCTCACTTAAACCAAGCACTACCCCCTTAAGTGACTGTTTCCTCTCACTTAAACCAAGCACTACCCCCTTAAGTGACTGTTTCCTCTCACTTAAACCAAGCACTACCCCCTTAAGTGACTGTTTCCTCTCACTTAAACCAAGCACTACTACCCCCTTAAGTGACTGTTTCCTCTCACTTAAACCAAGCACTACCCCCTTAAGTGACTGTTTCCTCTCACTTAAACCAAGCACTACCCCCTTAAGTGACTGTTTCCTCTCACTTAAACCAAGCACTACCCCCTTAAGTGACTGTTTCCTCTCACTTAAACCAAGCACTACCCCCTTAAGTGACTGTTTCCTCTCACTTAAACCAAGCACTACCCCCTTAAGTGACTGTTTCCTCTCACTTAAACCAAGCACTACCCCCTTAAGTGACTGTTTCCTCTCACTTAAACCAAGCACTACCCCCTTAAGTGACTGTTTCCTCTCACTTAAACCAAGCACTACCCCCTTAAGTGACTGTTTCCTCTCACTTAAGTGACTGTTTCCTCTCACTTAAGTGACTGTTTCCTCTCACTTAAACCAAGCACTACCCCCTTAAGTGACTGTTTCCTCTCACTTAATGTTCACCGTCTCAAGTCTATGATAAAGCAGTGAGCAGCTACTTGTACGGCTGACTGTACAGTTGGCCACATTCATGTGCACACACTCCCATGTTTTTATCTATGGAAGGAAAATTAGTATATGATTGACTTGGATGTGTATTGTCTTGTGCAATAGTTAACTAATATGGCCAATTAATGGTTTTATACCGAATTATGCTTGTAAGTCGTAGATGTGTGTGAATTATGCTTGTAAGTCGTTGATGTGTGTGAATTTGTGTTTTTGTTTGTTCATTGTTTTTTTTGTTTTTTTCCTCTTCGGGCTCTGTCTCGAGTCGGCCATACCCAGGTAAAAAAAAAAAAAAATGGGGGATAGGCCTGAGCAAATAGATAGATATATAGATAGATTCTTGTAAGTCAATCACACTATGTATCCTTCCATACATATAATGATGGCGTGGATACAAACTATTGTGGCCACCTATACTTATAACAGTAAGTGGTTACCGTAGTTGGATTACAATCAACAAGTGTTGGCTTCAATCCCCAGACAGCATGGACGTGAATAGGCTGATCATCGACCTTAAATCTGTCATTAAACATACAGTATATCTACCTATTGTCAGACGCCTTATGCCCCTTGATGAGGGTGGCCATACACAAAATGCCCCCAAGCGGACCTATCCCCTGTAAGAGAAACAACCCATGCCAGTTTACTAATGGACTTACAGGAATGCCCACTCATTTTAGGGTCCGTCCGACTCCGAGGCCTTCTATGTATCATATAAGCACTATATTTCTACAGTGGTGTGCGGCAATTCCATCCACTAACCTGTTTTACCATTAGGTAAGCAGCACGGATTTGTATAAGGTGTTCTCCCCTAGATAGGTTGCCGACCAAGGCTAACGAGTCCCATCCACCCAAAGATGATCTTAAACAAAAACAAATCTGGCTTATATTGGGCAATTCTAACTTGGTGTAGGGATGTGGTAAGCCCACCGCCCATCACTTTGCGGTGCAGATAGCCCATGGAGGTTGGGACTGGTAATCCCACCGAACACATTTATTCCTATGTATGGATCAGCAAGCCGAGGCCTGCTAATCCTCTCTACCCCTTGTGTGAGTAAGGGTTGGCTACTGACTGACTGACTGACTAACTTTAGTATAATCCTATAACCCTTCTGTACCGGTGACGTCTTTTTCATTTGATTTCAGCTAATTTTATACGATTTTATGAAGCTTAGGGAGGATATGTGGTAGCTAAAAGGATTCATTGAGATAGTTTGTAGCCTTTTGATTGGTAGACGTCAATCATAAGCTCAATAAAATCATCTGATAGTTGCCAGAATATAATGACAACTACATGACCGATTCAGAAGGGGATAACGTTAATAAAGTCTTAAGTCCTCATTGTACAGTTGGCCAAATAAGTGATGCCGCGGCACCAAGTATATTTCGATCAATAATTGGTATCAGCACTATCCAAGCTTTATTTCACCACTTCGAGTGAGATATACAAAGATGTTCCTATTTGTACACACCCTATTCAACATCTGACCGCCATTAATACAGCATACAGCGAGCAATACGTAATGACAGCGGAGACAAAACTTATTTGTCCAACTGTACTATGGGTGTTAACTATTTCTTCAGGTAAAAAGTGTACGAGGTGAGTGACCTGATGGATGACGTTAAAGGTGCTACTCTTACCATCAACCTCAATCGCCACGACCAATTGCTTCCTTTGCTATCAATTCAATTCAATTCAAGCCTTTATTTCGTAGTTAACAAATACATTAATTAAATAGATATACTGTACAATATACAAAATTACATGATCTTACATGCTCACGATTACTTGCTCAAGATTATATTAATTCCACATGTTTAATCGACAAATAAAATACTGCAAGGCTATCGATCATATCATACAATTATAACAGAAAGAATCGCGAATACCAATGACAGGACACACACACATACATCCAACACTACTATATAACTTTGGTTAGTATTTTAAGGGAGCTCAGGCGGTATTGTGCAGCATAATTTACTGGTTCGGCTCCATGGTTTAAGGAAGGTGTTTATTTTGCTCTCTAAACCTCTATCAAGCTTAAAAAAACACCCACAAGACACCCCTTTGATATAAATGTGTACATTTTTCTGTAGAAAAATGTCCTGGCCGAAGGCCGATTCCTCTTCAAATACAGGCTCGCTATTGCTCGCAAGGAAAACAATCGACACCTAAATGGCCCGAAAGGTCTTAATATTGGCAAAGAAATGGGGCAAAAGGTCTGAAAATCGCCAAACTATTGGGGCGAATGTCTTGAAATCTCATAACTAATAGGGATAAACATGAGGGACGAGGAAGACTCGAAAAAAAAACTGCCTCCCCTTAATAGCTTGACCAACACACTCTGTTATGTGTTATCAACCCACAAAACTATTACTTTGGTTAGTACAATAATAACTTTATATAGACTACCTCTTCGCTATTCTTCACCAATATAGCTACCACTGGGGTAAGTCCATGTATAGCTGTAACATCACTTCTTTGGTTAGTACAATATTAACTTTATATAGACTACCTCTTCGCTATTCTTCACCAACATAGCTACCACTGGGGTAAGTCCATGTATAGCTGTAACATCACTTCTTTGGTTAGTACAATAATAACTTTATATAGACTACCTCTTCGCTATTCTTCACCAACATAGCTACCACTGGGGTAAGCCCATGTATAGCTGTAACATCACTTCTTTGGTTAGTACAATAATAACTTTATATAGACTACCTCTTCGCTATTCTTCACCAACATAGTTACCACTGGGGTAAGTCCATGTATAGCTGTAACATCACTTCTTTGGTTAGTACAATAATAACTTTATAGACTACCTCTTCGCTATTCTTCACCAACATAGCTACCACTGGGGTAAGTCCATGTATAGCTGTAACATCACTTCTTTGGTTAGTACAATAATAACTTTATATAGACTACCTCTTCGCTATTCTTCACCAACATAGCTACCACTGGGGTAAGTCCATGTATAGCTGTAACATCACTTCTTTGGTTAGTACAATAATAACTTTATAAGACTACCTCTTCGCTATTCTTCACCAACATAGCTACCACTGGGGTAAGTCCATGTATAGCTGTAACATCACTTCTTTGGTTAGTACAATAATAACTTTATATAGACTACTTCTTCGCTATTCTTCACCAACATAGCTACCACTGGGGTAAGTCCATGTATAGCTGTAACATCACTTCTTTGGTTAGTACAATAATAACCTTATATAGACTACCTCTTCGCTATTCTTCACCAACATAGCTACCACTGGGGTAAGTCCATGTATAGCTGTAACATCACTTCTTTGGTTAGTACAATAATAACTTGATATAGACTACCTCTTCGTTATTCTTCACCAACATAGCTACCATTGGGGTAAGTCCATGTATAGCTGTAACATCACTTCTTTGGTTAGTACAATAATAACTTTATATAGACTACTTCTTCGCTATTCTTCACCAACATAGCTACCACTGGGGTAAGTCCATGTATAGCTGTAACATCACTTCTTTGGTTAGTACAATAATAACCTGATATAGACTACCTCTTCGCTATTCTTCACCAACATAGCTACCACTGGGGTAAGTCCATGTATAGCTGTAACATCACTTCTTTGGTTAGTACAATAATAACTTGATATAGACTACCTCTTCGTTATTCTTCACCAACATAGCTACCATTGGGGTAAGTCCATGTATAGCTGTAACATCACTTCTTTGGTTAGTACAATAATAACTTTATAGACTACCTCTTCGCTATTCTTCACCAACATAGCTACCACTGGGGTAAGTCCATGTATAGCTGTAACATCACTTCTTTGGTTAGTACAATAATAACTTTATATAGACTACCTCTTTTCGCTATTCTTCACCAACATAGCTACCACTGGGGTAAGTCCATGTATAGCTGTAACATCACTTCTTTGGTTAGTACAATAATAACTTTATATAGACTACCTCTTCGCTATTCTTCACCAACATAGCTACCACTGGGGTAAGTCCATGTATAGCTGTAACATCACTTCTTTGGTTAGTACAATAATAACTTTATATAGACTACCTCTTCGCTATTCTTCACCAACATAGCTACCACTGGGGTAAGTCCATGTATAGCTGTAACATCACTTCTTTGGTTAGTACAATAATAAATATATATAGACTACCTCTTCGCTATTCTTCACCAACATAGCTACCACTGGGGTAAGTCCATGTATAGCTGTAACATCACTTCTTTGGTTAGTTCAATAATAACTTTATATAGATTACCTCTTCGCTATTCTTCACCAACATAGCTACCACTGGGGTAAGTCCATGTATAGCTGTAACATCACTTCTTTGGTTAGTACAATAATAACCTTATATAGACTACCTCTTCGCTATTCTTCACCAACATAGCTACCACTGGGGTAAGTCCATGTATAGCTGTAAAATCACTTCTTTGGTTAGTACAATAATAACTTTATATAGACTACCTCTTCGCTATTCTTCACCAACATAGCTACCACTGGGGTAAGTCCATGTATAGCTGTAACATCACTTCTTTGGTTAGTACAATAATAACTTTATATAGACTACCTCTTCGCTATTCTTCACCAACATAGCTACCACTGGGGTAAGTCCATGTATAGCTGTAACATCACTTCTTTGGTTAGTTCAATAATAACTTTATATAGATTACCTCTTCGCTATTCTTCACCAACATAGCTACCACTGGGGTAAGTCCATGTATAGCTGTAACATCACTTCTTTGGTTAGTTCAATAATAACTTTATATAGACTACCTCTTCGCTATTCTTCACCAACATAGCTACCATTGGGGTAAGTCCATGTATAGCTGTAACATCACTTCTTTGGTTAGTACAATAATAACTTTATATAGACTACCTCTTCGCTATTCTTCACCAACATAGCTACCACTGGGGTAAGTCCATGTATAGCTGTAACATCACTTCTTTGGTTAGTACAAAAATAACTTTATATAGACTACCTCTTTTCGCTATTCTTCACCAACATAGCTACCACTGGGGTAAGTCCATGTATAGCTGTAACATCACTTCTTAGGTTAGTACAATAATAACTTTATATAGACTACCTCTTCGCTATTCTTCACCAACATAGCTACCACTGGGGTAAGTCCATGTATAGCTGTAACATCACTTCTTTGGTTAGTACAATAATAACTTTATATAGACTACCTCTTCGCTATTCTTCACCAACATAGCTACCACTGGGGTAAGTCCATGTATAGCTGTAACATCACTTCTTTGGTTAGTACAATAATAAATTTATATAGACTACCTCTTCGCTATTCTTCACCAACATAGCTACCACTGGGGTAAGTCCATGTATAGCTGTAACATCACTTCTTTGGTTAGTTCAATAATAACTTTATATAGATTACCTCTTCGCTATTCTTCACCAACATAGCTACCACTGGGGTAAGTCCATGTATAGCTGTAACATCACTTCTTTGGTCAGTACAATAATAACCTTATATAGACTACCTCTTCGCTATTCTTCACCAACATAGCTACCACTGGGGTAAGTCCATGTATAGCTGTAACATCACTTCTTTGGTTAGTACAATAATAACTTTATATAGACTACCTCTTCGCTATTCTTCACCAACATAGCTACCACTGGGGTAAGTCCATGTATAGCTGTAACATCACTTCTTTGGTTAGTACAATAATAACTTTATATAGACTACCTCTTCGCTATTCTTCACCAACATAGCTACCACTGGGGTAAGTCCATGTATAGCTGTAACATCACTTCTTTGGTTAGTTCAATAATAACTTTATATAGATTACCTCTTCGCTATTCTTCACCAACATAGCTACCACTGGGGTAAGTCCATGTATAGCTGTAACATCACTTCTTGGGTTAGTTCAATAATAACTTTATATAGACTACCTCTTCGCTATTCTTCACCAACATAGCTACCACTGGGGTAAGTCCATGTATAGCTGTAACATCACTTCTTTGGTTAGTTCAATAATAACTTTATATAGACTACCTCTTCGCTATTCTTCACCAACATAGCTACCACTGGGGTAAGTCCATGTATAGCTGTAACATCACTTCTTTGGTTAGTACAATAATAACTTTATATAGACTACCTCTTCGCTATTCTTCACCAACATAGCTACCACTGGGGTAAGTCCATGTATAGCTGTAACATCACTTCTTTGGTTAGTTCAATAATAACTTTATATAGACTACCTCTTCGCTATTCTTCACCAACATAGCTACCACTGGGGTAAGTCCATGTATAGCTGTAACATCACTTCTTTGGTTAGTTCAATAATAAACTTTATATAGACTACCTCTTCGCTATTCTTCACCAACATAGCTACCACTGGGGTAAGTCCATGTATAGCTGTAACATCACTTCTTTGGTTAGTACAATAATAACTTTATATAGACTACTTCTTCGCTATTCTTCACCAACATAGCTACCACTGGGGTAAGTCCATGTATAGCTGTAACATCACTTCTTTGGTTAGTACAATAATAACCTTATATAGACTACCTCTTCGCTATTCTTCACCAACATAGCTACCACTGGGGTAAGTCCATGTATAGCTGTAACATCACTTCTTTGGTTAGTACAATAATAACTTTATATAGACTACCTCTTCGCTATTCTTCACCAACATAGCTACCACTGGGGTAAGTCCATGTATAGCTGTAACATCACTTCTTTGGTTAGTACAATAATAACTTTATATAGACTACCTCTTCGCTATTCTTCACCAACATAGCTACCACTGGGGTAAGTCCATGTATAGCTGTAACATCACTTCTTTGGTTAGTACAATAATAACTTTATATAGACTACCTCTTCGCTATTCTTCACCAACATAGCTACCACTGGGGTAAGTCCATGTATAGCTGTAACATCATTCTTTGGTTAGTACAATAATAACTTTATATAGACTACCTCTTCGCTATTCTTCACCAACATAGCTACCACTGGGGTAAGTCCATGTATAGCTGTAACATCACTTCTTTGGTTAGTACAATAATAACTTTATATAGACTACCTCTTCGCTATTCTTCACCACCATAGCTACCACTGGGGTAAGTCCATGTATAGCTGTAACATCACTTCTTTGGTTAGTACAATAATAACTTTATATAGACTACCTCTTCGCTATTCTTCACCAACATAGCTACCACTGGGGTAAGTCCATGTATAGCTGTAACATCACTTCTTTGGTTAGTACAATAATAACTTTATATAGACTACCTCTTCGCTATTCTTCACCAACATAGCTACCACTGGGGTAAGTCCATGTATAGCTGTAACATCACTTCGTTGGTTAGTACAATAATAACTTTATATAGACTACCTCTTCGCTAGTCTTCACCAACATAGCTACCACTGGGGTAAGTCCATGTATAGCTGTAACATCACTTCTTTGGTTAGTACAATAATAACTTTATATAGACTACCTCTTCGCTATTCTTCACCAACATAGCTACCACTGGGGTAAGTCCATGTATAGCTGTAACATCACTTCTTTGGTTAGTACAATAATAACTTTATATAGACTACCTCTTCGCTATTCTTCACCAACATAGCTACCACTGGGGTAAGTCCATGTATAGCTGTAACATCACTTCTTTGGTTAGTACAATAATAACTTTATATAGACTACCTCTTCGCTATTCTTCACCAACATAGCTACCACTGGGGTAAGTCCATGTATAGCTGTAACATCACTTCTTTGGTTAGTACAATAATAACTTTATATAGACTACCTCTTCGCTATTCTTCACCAACATAGTTACCACTGGGGTAAGTCCATGTATAGCTGTAACATCACTTCTTTGGTTAGTACAATAATAACTTTATATAGACTACCTCTTCGCTATTCTTCACCAACATAGCTACCACTGGGGTAAGTCCATGTATAGCTGTAACATCACTTCTTTGGTTAGTACAATAATAACTTTATATAGACTACCTCTTCGCTATTCTTCACCAACATAGCTACCACTGGGGTAAGTCCATGTATAGCTGTAACATCACTTCTTTGGTTAGTACAATAATAACTTTATATAGACTACCTCTTTGCTATTCTTCACCAACATAGCTACCACTGGGATAAGTCCATGTTCACCAACATAGCTACCACTGGGGTAAGTCCATGTATAGCTGTAACATCACTTCTTTGGTTAGTACAATAATAACTTTATATAGACTACCTCTTCGCTATTCTTCACCAACATAGCTACCAATGGGGTAAGTCCATGTATAGCTGTAACATCACTTCTTTGGTTAGTACAATAATAACTTTATATAGACTACCTCTTCGCTATTCTTCACCAACATAGCTACCACTGGGGTAAGTCCATGCATAGCTGTAACATCACTTCTTTGGTTAGTACAATAATAACTTTATATAGACTACCTCTTCGCTATTCTTCACCAACATAGCTACCACTGGGGTAAGTCCATGTATAGCTGTAACATCACTTCTTTGGTTAGTACAATAATAACTTTATATAGACTACCTCTTCGCTATTCTTCACCAACATAGCTACCACTGGGGTAAGTCCATGTATAGCTGTAACATCACTTCTTTGGTTAGTACAATAATAACTTTATATAGACTACCTCTTCGCTATTCTTCACCAACATAGCTACCACTGGGGTAAGTCCATGTATAGCTGTAACATCACTTCTTTGGTTAGTACAATAATAACTTTATATAGACTACCTCTTTGCTATTCTTCACCAACATAGCTACCACTGGGATAAGTCCATGTTCACCAACATAGCTACCACTGGGGTAAGTCCATGTATAGCTGTAACATCACTTCTTTGGTTAGTACAATAATAACTTTATATAGACTACCTCTTCGCTATTCTTCACCAACATAGCTACCAATGGGGTAAGTCCATGTATAGCTGTAACATCACTTCTTTGGTTAGTACAATAATAACTTTATATAGACTACCTCTTCGCTATTCTTCACCAACATAGCTACCACTGGGGTAAGTCCATGCATAGCTGTAACATCACTTCTTTGGTTAGTACAATAATAACTTTATATAGACTACCTCTTCGCTATTCTTCACCAACATAGCTACCACTGGGGTAAGTCCATGTATAGCTGTAACATCACTTCGTTGGTTAGTACAATAATAACTTTATATAGACTACCTCTTCGTTATCTTCACCAACATAGCTACCACTGGGGTAAGTCCATGTATAGCTGTAACATCACTTCTTTGGTTAGTACAATAATAACTTTATATAGACTACCTCTTCGCTATTCTTCACCAACATAGCTACCACTGGGGTAAGTCCATGTATAGCTGTAACATCACTTCGTTGGTTAGTACAATAATAACTTTATATAGACTACCTCTTCGTTTTCTTCACCAACATAGCTACCACTGGGGTAAGTCCATGTATAGCTGTAACATCACTTCTTTGGTTAGTACAATAATAACTTTATATAGACTACCTCTTCGCTATTCTTCACCAACATAGCTACCACTGGGGTAAGTCCATGTATAGCTGTAACATCACTTCTTTGGTTAGTACAATAATAACTTTATATAGACTACCTCTTCGCTATTCTTCACCAACATAGCTACCACTGGGGTAAGTCCATGTATAGCTGTAACATCACTTCGTTGGTTAGTACAATAATAACTTGATATAGACTACCTCTTCGTTATCTTCACCAACATAGCTACCACTGGGGTAAGTCCATGTATAGCTGTAACATCACTTCTTTGGTTAGTACAATAATAACTTTATATAGACTACCTCTTCGTTATCTTCACCAACATAGCTACCACTGGGGTAAGTCCATGTATAGCTGTAACATCACTTCTTTGGTTAGTATAATAATAACTTTATATAGACTACCTCTTCGCTATTCTTCACCAACATAGCTACCACTGGGGTAAGTCCATGTATAGCTGTAACATCACTTCTTTGGTTAGTACAATAATAACTTTATATAAGACTACCTCTTCGCTATTCTTCACCAACATAGCTACCACTGGGGTAAGTCCATGTATAGCTGTAACATCACTTCGTTGGTTAGTACAATAATAACTTTATATAGACTACCTCTTCGTTATCTTCACCAACATAGCTACCACTGGGGTAAGTCCATGTATAGCTGTAACATCACTTCTTTGGTTAGTACAATAATAACTTTATATAGACTACCTCTTCGTTATCTTCACCAACATAGCTACCACTGGGGTAAGTCCATGTATAGCTGTAACATCACTTCTTTGGTTAGTACAATAATAACTTTATATAGACTACCTCTTCGTTATCTTCACCAACATAGCTACCACTGGGGTAAGTCCATGTATAGCTGTAACATCACTTCTTTGGTTAGTACAATAATAACTTTATATAGACTACCTCTTCGCTATTCTTCACCAACATAGCTACCACTGGGGTAAGTCCATGTATAGCTGTAACATCACTTCTTTGGTTAGTACAATAATAACTTTATATAGACTACCTCTTCGTTATCTTCACCAACATAGCTACCACTGGGGTAAGTCCATGTATAGCTGTAACATCACTTCTTTGGTTAGTACAATAATAACTTTATATAGACTACCTCTTCGCTATTCTTCACCAACATAGCTACCACTGGGGTAAGTCCATGTATAGCTGTAACATCACTTCTTTGGTTAGTACAATAAAAACTTTATATAGACTACCTCTTCGCTATTCTTCACCAACATAGCTACCACTGGGGTAAGTCCATGTATAGCTGTAACATCACTTCTTTGGTTAGTACAATAATAACTTTATATAGACTACCTCTTCGTTATCTTCACCAACATAGCTACCACTGGGGTAAGTCCATGTATAGCTGTAACATCACTTCTTTGGTTAGTACAATAATAACTTTATATAGACTACCTCTTCGCTATTCTTCACCAACATAGCTACCACTGGGGTAAGTCCATGTATAGCTGTAACATCACTTCTTTGGTTAGTACAATAATAACTTTATATAGACTACCTCTTCGCTATTCTTCACCAACATAGCTACCACTGGGGTAAGTCCATGTATAGCTGTAACATCACTTCTTTGGTTAGTACAATAATAACTTTATATAGACTACCTCTTCGCTATTCTTCACCAACATAGCTACGACTGGGGTAAGTCCATGTATAGCTGTAACATCACTTCTTTGGTTAGTACAATAATAACTTTATATAGACTACCTCTTCGCTATTCTTCACCAACATAGCTACCACTGGGGTAAGTCCATGTATAGATGTAACATCACTTCTTTGGTTAGTACAATAATAACTTTATATAGACTACCTCTTCGCTATTCTTCACCAACATAGCTACCACTGGGGTAAGTCCATGTTTAGCTGTAACATCACTTCTTTGGTTAGTACAATAATAACTTTATATAGACTACCTCTTCGTTATCTTCACCAACATAGCTACCACTGGGGTAAGTCCATGTATAGCTGTAACATCACTTCTTTGGTTAGTACAATAATAACTTTATATAGACTACCTCTTCGCTATTCTTCACCAACATAGCTACCACTGGGGTAAGTCCATGTATAGCTGTAACATCACTTCTTTGGTTAGTACAATAATAACTTTATATAGACTACCTCTTCGCTATTCTTCACCAACATAGCTACCACTGGGGTAAGTCCATGTATAGCTGTAACATCACTTCTTTGGTTAGTACAATAATAACTTTATATAGACTACCTCTTCGCTATTCTTCACCAACATAGCTACCACTGGGGTAAGTCCATGTATAGCTGTAACATCACTTCTTTGGTTAGTACAATAATAACTTTATATAGACTACCTCTTCGCTATTCTTCACCAACATAGCTACCACTGGGGTAAGTCCATGTATAGCTGTAACATCACTTCTTTGGTTAGTACAATAATAACTTTATATAGACTACCTCTTCGCTATTCTTCACCAACATAGCTACCACTGGGGTAAGTCCATGTATAGCTGTAACATCATTCTTTGGTTAGTACAATAATAACTTTATATAGACTACCTCTTCGCTATTCTTCACCAACATAGCTACCACTGGGGTAAGTCCATGTATAGCTGTAACATCACTTCTTTGGTTAGTACAATAATAACTTTATATAGACTACCTCTTCGCTATTCTTCACCAACATAGCTACCACTGGGGTAAGTCCATGTATAGCTGTAACATCACTTCTTTGGTTAGTACAATAATAACTTTATATAGACTACCTCTTCGCTATTCTTCACCAACATAGCTACCACTGGGGTAAGTCCATGTATAGCTGTAACATCACTTCTTTGGTTAGTACAATAATAACTTTATATAGACTACCTCTTCGCTATTCTTCACCAACATAGCTACCACTGGGGTAAGTCCATGTATAGCTGTAACATCACTTCGTTGGTTAGTACAATAATAACTTTATATAGACTACCTCTTCGCTAGTCTTCACCAACATAGCTACCACTGGGGTAAGTCCATGTATAGCTGTAACATCACTTCTTTGGTTAGTACAATAATAACTTTATATAGACTACCTCTTCGCTATTCTTCACCAACATAGCTACCACTGGGGTAAGTCCATGTATAGCTGTAACATCACTTCTTTGGTTAGTACAATAATAACTTTATATAGACTACCTCTTCGCTATTCTTCACCAACATAGCTACCACTGGGGTAAGTCCATGTATAGCTGTAACATCACTTCTTTGGTTAGTACAATAATAACTTTATATAGACTACCTCTTCGCTATTCTTCACCAACATAGCTACCACTGGGTAAGTCCATGTATAGCTGTAACATCACTTCTTTGGTTAGTACAATAATAACTTTATATAGACTACCTCTTCGCTATTCTTCACCAACATAGTTACCACTGGGGTAAGTCCATGTATAGCTGTAACATCACTTCTTTGGTTAGTACAATAATAACTTTATATAGACTACCTCTTCGCTATTCTTCACCAACATAGCTACCACTGGGGTAAGTCCATGTATAGCTGTAACATCACTTCTTTGGTTAGTACAATAATAACTTTATATAGACTACCTCTTCGCTATTCTTCACCAACATAGCTACCACTGGGGTAAGTCCATGTATAGCTGTAACATCACTTCTTTGGTTAGTACAATAATAACTTTATATAGACTACCTCTTTGCTATTCTTCACCAACATAGCTACCACTGGGATAAGTCCATGTTCACCAACATAGCTACCACTGGGGTAAGTCCATGTATAGCTGTAACATCACTTCTTTGGTTAGTACAATAATAACTTTATATAGACTACCTCTTCGCTATTCTTCACCAACATAGCTACCAATGGGGTAAGTCCATGTATAGCTGTAACATCACTTCTTTGGTTAGTACAATAATAACTTTATATAGACTACCTCTTCGCTATTCTTCACCAACATAGCTACCACTGGGGTAAGTCCATGTATAGCTGTAACATCACTTCTTTGGTTAGTACAATAATAACTTTATATAGACTACCTCTTCGCTATTCTTCACCAACATAGCTACCACTGGGGTAAGTCCATGTATAGCTGTAACATCACTTCGTTGGTTAGTACAATAATAACTTTATATAGACTACCTCTTCGTTATCTTCACCAACATAGCTACCACTGGGGTAAGTCCATGTATAGCTGTAACATCACTTCTTTGGTTAGTACAATAATAACTTTATATAGACTACCTCTTCGTTATCTTCACCAACATAGCTACCACTGGGGTAAGTCCATGTATAGCTGTAACATCACTTCTTTGGTTAGTACAATAATAACTTTATATAGACTACCTCTTCGCTATTCTTCACCAACATAGCTACCACTGGGGTAAGTCCATGTATAGCTGTAACATCACTTCGTTGGTTAGTACAATAATAACTTTATATAGACTACCTCTTCGTTTTCTTCACCAACATAGCTACCACTGGGGTAAGTCCATGTATAGCTGTAACATCACTTCTTTGGTTAGTACAATAATAACTTTATATAGACTACCTCTTCGCTATTCTTCACCAACATAGCTACCACTGGGGTAAGTCCATGTATAGCTGTAACATCACTTCTTTGGTTAGTACAATAATAACTTTATATAGACTACCTCTTCGCTATTCTTCACCAACATAGCTACCACTGGGGTAAGTCCATGTATAGCTGTAACATCACTTCGTTGGTTAGTACAATAATAACTTGATATAGACTACCTCTTCGTTATCTTCACCAACATAGCTACCACTGGGGTAAGTCCATGTATAGCTGTAACATCACTTCTTTGGTTAGTACAATAATAACTTTATATAGACTACCTCTTCGTTATCTTCACCAACATAGCTACCACTGGGGTAAGTCCATGTATAGCTGTAACATCACTTCTTTGGTTAGTATAATAATAACTTTATATAGACTACCTCTTCGCTATTCTTCACCAACATAGCTACCACTGGGGTAAGTCCATGTATAGCTGTAACATCACTTCTTTGGTTAGTACAATAATAACTTTATATAGACTACCTCTTCGCTATTCTTCACCAACATAGCTACCACTGG
Source organism: Paralithodes platypus (assembly GCA_032716605.1). Taxonomy (NCBI): domain Eukaryota; kingdom Metazoa; phylum Arthropoda; class Malacostraca; order Decapoda; family Lithodidae; genus Paralithodes; species Paralithodes platypus. Next base: position 34,185,729 of record CM064567.1, on the reverse strand, counting down.
GGTAAGTCCATGTATAGCTGTAACATCACTTCGTTGGTTAGTACAATAATAACTTTATATAGACTACCTCTTCGTTATCTTCACCAACATAGCTACCACTGGGGTAAGTCCATGTATAGCTGTAACATCACTTCTTTGGTTAGTACAATAATAACTTTATATAGACTACCTCTTCGTTATCTTCACCAACATAGCTACCACTGGGGTAAGTCCATGTATAGCTGTAACATCACTTCTTTGGTTAGTACAATAATAACTTTATATAGACTACCTCTTCGTTATCTTCACCAACATAGCTACCACTGGGGTAAGTCCATGTATAGCTGTAACATCACTTCTTTGGTTAGTACAATAATAACTTTATATAGACTACCTCTTCGCTATTCTTCACCAACATAGCTACCACTGGGGTAAGTCCATGTATAGCTGTAACATCACTTCTTTGGTTAGTACAATAATAACTTTATATAGACTACCTCTTCGTTATCTTCACCAACATAGCTACCACTGGGGTAAGTCCATGTATAGCTGTAACATCACTTCTTTGGTTAGTACAATAATAACTTTATATAGACTACCTCTTCGCTATTCTTCACCAACATAGCTACCACTGGGGTAAGTCCATGTATAGCTGTAACATCACTTCTTTGGTTAGTACAATAAAAACTTTATATAGACTACCTCTTCGCTATTCTTCACCAACATAGCTACCACTGGGGTAAGTCCATGTATAGCTGTAACATCACTTCTTTGGTTAGTACAATAAAACTTTATATAGACTACCTCTTCGTTATCTTCACCAACATAGCTACCACTGGGGTAAGTCCATGTATAGCTGTAACATCACTTCTTTGGTTAGTACAATAATAACTTTATATAGACTACCTCTTCGCTATTCTTCACCAACATAGCTACCACTGGGGTAAGTCCATGTATAGCTGTAACATCACTTCTTTGGTTAGTACAATAATAACTTTATATAGACTACCTCTTCGCTATTCTTCACCAACATAGCTACCACTGGGGTAAGTCCATGTATAGCTGTAACATCACTTCTTTGGTTAGTACAATAATAACTTTATATAGACTACCTCTTCGCTATTCTTCACCAACATAGCTACCACTGGGGTAAGTCCATGTATAGCTGTAACATCACTTCTTTGGTTAGTACAATAATAACTTTATATAGACTACCTCTTCGCTATTCTTCACCAACATAGCTACCACTGGGGTAAGTCCATGTATAGATGTAACATCACTTCTTTGGTTAGTACAATAATAACTTTATATAGACTACCTCTTCGCTATTCTTCACCAACATAGCTACCACTGGGGTAAGTCCATGTATAGCTGTAACATCACTTCTTTGGTTAGTACAATAATAACTTTATATAGACTACCTCTTCGTTATCTTCACCAACATAGCTACCACTGGGGTAAGTCCATGTATAGCTGTAACATCACTTCTTTGGTTAGTACAAATAACTTTATATAGACTACCTCTTCGCTATTCTTCACCAACATAGCTACCACTGGGGTAAGTCCATGTATAGCTGTAACATCACTTCTTTGGTTAGTACAATAATAACTTTATATAGACTACCTCTTCGCTATTCTTCACCAACATAGCTACCACTGGGGTAAGTCCATGTATAGCTGTAACATCACTTCTTTGGTTAGTACAATAATAACTTTATATAGACTACCTCTTCGCTATTCTTCACCAACATAGCTACCACTGGGTAAGTCCATGTATAGCTGTAACATCACTTCTTTGGTTAGTACAATAATAACTTTATATAGACTACCTCTTCGCTATTCTTCACCAACATAGCTACCACTGGGGTAAGTCCATGTATAGCTGTAACATCACTTCTTTGGTTAGTACGATAATAACTTTATATAGACTACCTCTTCGCTATTCTTCACCAACATAGCTACCACTGGGGTAAGTCCATGTATAGCTGTAACATCACTTCTTTGGTTAGTACAATAATAACTTTATATAGACTACCTCTTCGCTATTCTTCACCAACATAGCTACCACTGGGGTAAGTCCATGTATAGCTGTAACATCACTTCTTTGGTTAGTACAATAATAACTTTATATAGACTACCTCTTCGTTATCTTCACCAACATAGCTACCACTGGGGTAAGTCCATGTATAGCTGTAACATCACTTCTCTATTCTCTACTAAGAAAACTATCACTGTGGTTAGTTTTTAAGGGGGGTCACCTGCTTTTTTTCTTATCTTTCTCTCCTATTGTCTCTTTCCCTGGTTTGTATGCATTCAGCCCCATTCAGCCAAGTGTTTTTAGACGCTTATCCCCATCCAGGTGTCAATATCATCCTAGCGAGCGATAGCGAGCCAGCATTGTATGGAGAAATCCGGCTTTGCCGGATACATTTTTCTATCGAAAAATGTACAAATTTAGCTAGCTGTCAAACAAAGTTATATATATGCTGGCTCGCTACCGCTCGCCAAGAAAATATTGACACCTGGATGGGGGTAAACGTCTTAAAACAGTAGGCTGAATAGGGCCGAATGGATACAAGCCAAAGAGAGATGGAGAGAAAGAGAAAAAGAGCGAGGCGGGCTCCCTTAACCCGTGGAGCCCCAGCGACGCGTCTGACGCGTCGGCTATGTATGTAACGCACAGCCCCAGAGACGCGCCTAACGCGTCACCCTTATAGCTCCAGTCGTAAGTCTCAGAATGGCTCTAGATTTATATGGGAACTACTTTGGGATCCGGCGGACTACTTCCAAAACGTTTTGTCCAAACGCGTGCGCGCGCGGGGACGGGAGAGGGCACCCGCCTTCTCACACCTCATGGTCAGTTTACCGCGCACCCTCTCGAGTGAAACACCATGTCTCGTCGTTATAATGCCCGCCTTACCCGCCCCTGCAGTACAGAGGAGGTCATGGATATACTGTACGACACTGACAGCCCTGATAGTGACACTGACTCGGCATTGGACGAGTCTGGAGACGAGTATGCCCCCTCCCAAGCAGAAATAAGAGAGCTAGAGGAAGAGCTTGCTCAGATTCCTGTCAGGCGGCGTAGGCCGTCACAAAGACAGCAAGGGGCAAGTGCACCTCCCCGCCGCCCACTTCCCCAAGACCCCACTGAATCCTCAGAAAGTGGGGAAGAGGTTGTTGTTGCAGATGAACCTGCTGACCCTCAAAATTACGTGCGTGTACCTGGGGAAGAACGAAAGGGATTGAAGAGAAGAAGGGGCGAGTCTGGGAGTGAAGAGGAGGTACCCCCACAACCCCGCCTGCCTTCTCCCCCACTTCCCATAATCTCCCCACTCAAGAAAAATACCCCGGGGAGGTTCTATGGTCGTCACAAACCTAGTGACGAACAACCTGGTGATGGAGAAATGGGACAACGTGGTGCGAGACAAAGGCGGTCACGTGACCCAAAATGCTCCCTCTTCCCTCCTGACCCAGAGCACGAGGGGGGGGATGAGTCACCACCACCATCACCACCACCACCACTACTACCAGACTCTCCGCCTCGCCATTCTTCCCCCCCACTATCACCTTCAGGCTCCATCCCGTACACCCCCCCACGAATGTCTCCCTCACCTGAACCAGGCCCCTCCTGCGCCACTGCATTATCACCAGCCTCTCCACAACGCCCCGATCTGCCCCAACGCCCTGCAAGCAAACGACGTGGGCGTGTCATATCTCGCGGGCGTGCCACCCGCGGCCGAATGCAGAAGGTCAAACAAATAAGACGCCCCAGCAACGAATCGAGCTCTAGATCTAGCTCTCGATCAAGTTCGAGGTCTAGCTCCAGACCCAGGTCCACCTCTCGCCCACGCCGCCCACGCTCCACCCGCACCCGCCCAACCCGCCCCGGTGCCCCTGACGATGACCCTGATGAGCCCGATGCCCCATCTAGCGACGACGAAGGCGCTGATAGGTGGGATTGGGTGGATGGGGAAAACTATCTACCAGGACAATACCACTTTTTGGGGGCAGCTGAGGCCGGCCCTACCATGCCCAATCGTGGACCTGACACCACAAGACTGGGTGTTTTTCTGCAGTTCTTCACTGCCAACCTTGTCGGCTTGATTGTTGACCAGACGAACTGGTACAACTATTATTTTATGGCAGGGAAGGAGCAGAAGAGGAACTCGGCACGTCTCTCATGGGTGGATTTGTCTTCCGATGAGTTCTACGCATTCCTGGCACTGGTCATCCTGATGGGGGTCACCAAGAAGACGTCTCTCAGGAAGTACTGGTCATGTGATCCCCTCATCGCAACCCCCTTCTTTGGGAAAGTCATGAGCAGGAATAGATTCACGGCAATCATGGGAAACCTGCACTTTATTGATAGCCTGGCAAGCCACACCAGGAACCAGGAACGCCCCAGGAATACCAAAGACCCGATGGAGAGGATAAGACCTATATTTGAATACCTCAAAACAAAGTTTGCAGCCTCCTTCAAACCTTACCAAAAACTAATCATTGATGAGAGTCTGGTGCTATGGAGGGGGAATATTAGCATCCGACAGTACATCCCCAGCAAGCGTCACCGTTATGGCCTGAAACTTTTCGTGATGTGCGATTGCAAGACCGGTTACATCCAGGACATCATCCTTTACATGGGCAAGGTCACTGAACTGGTGGAGGAGAGGACATATGGGATATCTGGGGCCGTTGTCATCACCATGTTGGAGGGATATTTGGACAGGGGACACATCTTGTACCTCGACAACTGGTACACCAGCCCTTCCCTTGCCAAATTCCTGTATAGGAATTGCCAAAAACACTGGCGTCTGTGGCACCGTCAGGAGGAATCGTGTATACATGCCAGAGCTACCTGAAAGGCGGGAGAAGGGCTCCATCATCCACCTCCAGGCAAATAATATCTTGATGCTCTCGTGGATGGACAATCGTGACGTCAATATCCTCACCAGTATCCACCTGCCCCGCTTAGAGGACACCAAACGCCGTGATAGAGCCACAGGTGAGGCGGTCAAAAAACCTGTTGCAATCATTGACTACAACATCAACATGCGGCTGGTTGACAAGTCAGACTCTGTCATATCGTCGGTCGAGTGTGCCAGGAAGACGATGAGGTGGTATAAAAAACTTTTTCCACCTACTCGACCTCACCCTCTACAACTGCCACATCCAATATCATGAAATAACAGGTGAAGTTGAGACGATGGAGTCGTACTGCATCGAACTTGCACGGGAGCTTCTGTTCTTCTTCAGGGAGGGTCCACGCCGCCAGCAACGTCCCGCAGCTCGTTTTCAAGCACCAGAAGGCCCCGCCAGACTGACACAACGCCACTTTTGCGATTTTGTCCCACCCAACGAAGTAAAACCCAACCCACGCAGACGGTGTCATGTGTGTCGCAACACAGGCAGACGCACACCAAAACGGCAAGACACCCGGACGATGTGTGAAGAATGTGATGTGGGACTGTGTTTTCCCACCTGCTTCAGGGAGTATCACACCCTCGAGCACTTCTAAGTGTTCAAAGTGTTCAAAGACTGCGATAAAAGACGCTATAATGTAATACTAACAGTGTATATAAAAGACGCAAAAAGTGAATATAAAACAGTGTGTATATATATATAATTTACAAGTGCAAAGTACCGAACAATATAAAACACTAAGTAAATTCTAAACTTATAAAACTGTGTGCAAATAATTATAAGAATAAGAGACAATAAGTGCGTAAAACAATGTATATACACCTCATAATCTTAGGTAAAACAATGAACAAGTACAAATAATTCAATGAAAAGGAGACACAGAGTGACCTTGAGTGAAAGTGACAGCCAGACAGAGAAAGAAAGACTTAGCGTGCTGTGGAATGTGGGTCACTCGCTCCGCTGTATGGCCGTGTGTTCGTACGTGCGTTTTGTTATTGTCCTGAGCAAAGATGGCCGCCCAAGATGGCCGCCATCACCATGGCAACGGGGACGCTAACACTCGTGCGCACTTGTAATACTTGAATGAAGACACTTATCACACTACAACTTCAGTTATATTTACATTATGTGATATACAAAGACATTCTATGAACTCTGAAGCGCACTTTATGTCCGAGAGGTGCGAAATAAGTCATGCTGCCTGGCGGCTGGCAACTGGCTGCTGGCGCGGGAGATTTGAAATGGCGCTAAGGCTCCTCTGAGGCTGGGGACCCCCACTACCTCCCAGGACCCCCAAATGGCCTAGGTAAGTACTTTTTTCACATTTCTTCATGTCTATCATTATTTTCTAACACATTCTGATATATTTATAAAAAAAAAAAAAAATTGAAAATTGCCCGGGTTCTGGTGCACAAAAATAATAAAACCGGCCGGGGCTGTACGGGTTAACACATAAAACTTGCAACAAAACACACAAGGTCAGGTCAGGTGAAGGTAATGAGAGATAAGCCTTTACAAAGGCACCTCGTATTGCTACTTTCTACTTCCTACTTTGTGAAGAGTGTAGAGGTTGGGGAGAGAGTAAGCTGTTGGAGTGGCTTTGTTATGTGTGAATTAGTCTGTAAAAAAAAAACAGGAACCACACGATATTATAGACAAGCCACTATCAAAATCACTATGTGGCAATGACCCATTGAAGATTTAGCAAAACAATACTAAGACAAAACAATAATAATAAAAACAAGCTTAAAACCACTATAATGTATTCCTGTTTCACATTAACCCTTTCGCTACCGAAGATGTATGATATTGTATTTCAGCTCTATTTCAATTCAATTCAATTCAATTCAAAATTCAATCCAATTTAGACAATTTTATGCAGCTTAGGAAGGATCTGTGATAGTTAAAAGTGTTAATTTAGATAGTCTGTACTCTCCTAATTGCTACACGTCCGTCCTAAGCTGATAAAATCATCTAATAATGTTGGAATATTCAGAAAAAGACGTCACCGGTAGAGAATGGGTAAAGGGTGTACATGTATGGCATTTACTATGTGATAATGGTATAAATACTGTAGGCAAAGCTGTGATCATTTAAGTATTATACATTTTATCAATTCCAAGTTCTAGGGGGGAAGTGATAGTTTTTCGTTCTATATGTTATGTCATTAATGTATTTAAAAACAAAAATACCCCCAAGACACCCTCTCAAGATAAAATTGTACATTTTTCGGTAGAACATTTTTTCGGCCGAAGTCCGGTTCATTCTAAAAATGCAGGCTCGCTATCGCTCGCCAGGAAAAAATCGACACCTAAATGGCTCGAAAGGTCTTAATACTGACAAAGAAATGGATCGAAAGGTCTCAAATCTCAAATCTAATATGCTAAACATGAGGGAGAAGCGGGTCCAGAAAAAGCGACTACCTCCCCCATAATACATATTAATGTGCAAAGTTCACAGTTTGAGCTACAGTATTGTTACAGTAGTGCATATGAAGATTTTTAGCAACATTTTATAAGAAATTATTATATTTATAAAGCATATAACATTAATGTTGATATTATGTATATTGATATTTGATTTAAGATAATACATTTTATTGTATGCCATATGGAGTATTCTTTATTCCCTTGGCTTGTGTCTTAAGCTGGTATCACACCAGCTTCCCTCAACATCTATCCTAAACACTGGTCTGGCAGCTTAGGAGGTAAACATGGGTAGAATGTAGAGTTTGGGCGTACCGCCAGCCTACGGCGGACGCTTACCATCATGTTCCCGTTTATTTTGACTTCCTTTGGATACAATATGTTGAGGGGAGCTTTGCCCCCTCTGACCCCCGCATGAAATATTGTCATCATCATATATATTGCCAACAGGGGGCAAATAACCGAAAAAAATCGCCGTCAAAATAGACGCGAACTTAACCACGGCGATCGACCTATGTAAACATGACCGTATGCCCGGACTCTACATCCATCCCGTAAACATTTATACTATTTGTCACTTAAATTCATCTATTATCAGTTGCAGTTGCCAATACTAGAGCAAAATATTTCAGAAATATTGCTAGACAAATGTTGATCATCGAATGTTGACTATACAAGCTCTCGTGTGGTACCGACTTTAGTATAATAAGAAATTGTCTGATGTCACAGTAGCTACAATAATACATACACACAAATTGTTATATATTTTGAAGAGGTTTTAACACCAATAATTAATAGTAATACAAGTCAACAAGAGGCTAAACTGGCTAAATTGTTTCATGGCATAACAATCAAGTTTATAAATCCTAACACCTAAATGGCACAAAAGGTCATGAATTTGACAAAGATTTTTTTTTTTTTTTCTATATTCCAACTTACTTCCTCTCGGGCATAGGCTGAGAGCCTTAACATTCACCGCTTTACAATGAACAGTGAAGCCTGTGAGGTCTTGTTCCAGTCTAGGGAGTGAGACATGTGAAGCACGTAGAGTACAACGAGCACCTGCCATCTTGCCTTCACATGAGGCACGGTGCTCACTCATGGCCCGAAACGACCCCATCTCTGAAGCCACCTCGTTCCCGTGCTTCACTGTCTCACTCCCTACACTCGGACTCTCACACTTACACACACACAACGCCACCTGTTGAGCAGATAACTCACCAGGCATTGCACCCCTATAGCATATTTTGAATATGGGAATATTCATACAGTGCTATTTAATCAGGGAACAATGCGGGTATTTTATTGACGTTTCGGTGGGCTTGTGGTAATGCACTGATACTAGGTACAGCACAAATTCCATCCCAATAATATCTTCCCATTGATACATCGGGATTTGAACCCGGGACCTTTGGATTACCAGGCCAGTGGCAAGACCACTCCACCACACCTCCCCTGAAGCGAAAGGTCATAGAATAACCAACCTAATGGGTTATCGTCTTGACATATCAAAATTAATGGGGCTAAACATGAGGGAGAAGCGGGTCCAAGAAGAAAAAAACATTTAATTTCGTTACAAAATCTTCTTAACCCTTACAGTATACATGCCATGACATGACAATGATGACACCTATAAGGAAAATATAATAATAATAATAATAATAATAATAATAATAATAATCATAATAATAATGCATTGTCGCTAATAGAAATAGAACACAGAGTTTAAGGTAGTTGGTGAAATTGTTGCAATGTGGGCAGAGTTTAGTGAGTTAATTACTCAATAGGTGGCGTTCTGAGAGTGAGGGTCCGAGTCTTGGGGATTAGACAGTGAAGCAGGAAGGCGAAGCAGCTCCATATATATGCGAAGGCAAGAGGGCAAAGGCTGGTTGCAGCTTCACAAGACTGGAACGAGACCTCACAGGCTTCACCATGTTCAGCGGTAGAATGTACTAACTCTCAGTCTATGCCCGATTGGGAGTATTTGGAATATAGAACAAAAAGAAGAAATAAACGATACATATCTTTGTAGAAATAATAACAAAAAATACCTAAAAAAGACTTAAAAGATAATGTCATTATATACCTGTAAATACAAAAATTAAACATGATAAATGAGGGCAACTCACGCCTAAATGGCATGAAATGGGGTGAAAGGTCTAAAATTGGCAAAGTAATGGGGCAAACGTCTTTAAATGTCAAACCTGATTGGGCTAAACATGAGGGAGAAGAGGGTCCAGAATAAGAACCCTTATCTGAAAATCTCCCCTTAAGGGGGGTCACCTGCTTCTTTTTCTCTTTCTCTCCTTTTCTGTCTTTCTCTGGCTTGTATCCATGGCCCCATTCAGCCAACTGTTTTAAGACGTTTATCCCCATCCAGGTGTCGATTTCATACTGGCGAACGATAGCAAGCCAGTAATTGAACAATGGGAGAATTGAACAATGGGAGAATTGAACAATGAGAGAATGAATTTGTCGGTAGGGGGTTGGATGTCGAAATGAGGGGGACTGTAAGTATGACGGTGGGGACCAAGGGAAAGAAAGAAGGAACATACAAGAAACCCGCACAGACTTTATGTAAACTTTGTAATAATAACAAGCATAAATGGAGTTTCTGTGTAAAATACCCAACAAATGAGTTAAAATTAGCACAAGCAAAAAGGTTGAAGCTATGTGCAGGTTGTCTGAGTAGAGAACATTATTGTTGAAAGAGTATGACATCCTATGTACTAAACAGCTACCTTGTAAGGTGGCGACATTTGGTGACGTTACATTACATACGTTTTGCGATGCTAGCACCACGGCATACGGGGTAGCCATTTATATCGTTACTTCATTTGGGGCGCATTTAGTTACAGCCCGGGCCAAGGTAGCACTGATCAAGAAAGTAACTAACCCTAAAATGGAATTGACTGCCATGCTGCTATTAGCACGTCTGGTGCAACATGTACGAGCAGCATACGAGAGCGAGTTAAATATTGAAGTCGTTCACGTATGGTGCGATAGTCAAGTAGCACTCAACTGGGTACATAGCAAGAAGTCTCTGCCAGTTTATATGCAAAATAGGGTAGATGATCTCATAACTAGGGGTATAACGGCTAACCAGTTAATAAAGTCCGAATTGTGGTGGCATGGTCCAAATTGGCTGCTCCATGAGAATGAATGGACGATATGGCAAGCTGTTGGTGAGGGACTTCTGCCACTGGAAACAGTGACAGTTACAGCGCAACCAAATGAGCCACCGGATCCAGTAATAGAGTGGGCAAGATTCGGTGACTATAATAAATTTGTCAGAGTTGTAGCCTGGGTGTTGAGATTTACATCCAACATCGAGGTTATAGTAACGGGCCAACTCTGCAATAAGGGTCGCAACATTAATGCTTGTGAATATAAAGCAGCTGAAGTAACTTTGATTACATGGGTTCAAGCAGAAACCTTTTCCAATGAATTAGAATCTTTGCAAAGCTCTAATAAGTTAATAATGCCTAACTTAGTGCGTCAACTGAGGTTGCACCTAGATAATGACCTCATCAGGTGTGAGGGTCGCTTGAAGTGGTCGGGTGTAACGAACGGCACAAATCGTTCTATACAAATGCCAGCAAACCATCACGTTACTGACCTATTGGTCATACGTGCACATAAGGAAGTAAAACACTACGGGGTCTATCACATCGTATCAAATTTGCGTCTCACATGGTGGATACCCAGAGTTCGACAAGTACCTCGACGCATAGTAAGGAAGTGTGTGATATGCCAGAGATTAAAGGGTAAACCTTATGTGACTGGACCAGCTCCGCCCTTACCTGAATGCCGTGTAAAACACATTGAGCCCTTCCAAGCTGTAGGGTTAGATTACATAGGTGCATTGAAGACGAGAGAGCAAGATAAGGTCTATATAATATTGTTTACCTGTGCAACATCTCGCGTGGTACACTTAGAATTATGTGACAATATGTCTAGTGAGGAATTTATGCTGGCATTTAGACGGTTTTGTGCACGTCGTTCATTCCCTCAACTAGTACTTAGCGACAATGCTCCTACTTTTATCCAGGCATCTAGATACCTCAATTATATGAGCAGTGATCCTACAATCATCGCTTTTATGGGAGGAAAGAAGTGCGAATGGAGGTTTATCCTAGTTAAGGCACCTTGGTTTGGTGGAATGTGGGAACGGTGTGTCGGCATAGTTAAATCAGGACTAAGAGCGGTAGTAGGACGTGCTCTATTGAAGAAGAGTGAGTTGATGACAGTCCTCACCGAAATAGAAGCAGTCATGAATAATCGTCCGCTCACGTATGTGTACACCGACCTGCAAGAACCACTACCATTAACACTAGCTCACTTCCTCTATGGTAAACCATTGACTGCATTTCCGTCCGATTTCCAGTCAATTGTAGAACTATAGGATCCTTCGTTGTACTCTGAAGCAGCGGTGTCTAAGCGATACAAGTATATATCGAAGGTAATCGAGGACTTTAGAAAAAGGTGGATTTACGAATATCTGCTAGCCTTGAGGGAAAGGAGTATCAAACCCTCTGGTAGACCATTGGCACCTACTGTTGGTGAAGTGGTTTTAATAAGGAAAGATAGTCCATGTTTGTACTGGAAATTAGGCCGCATGTTGGAAGTGTATAAGGGGGAAGACTCTGTAGAGTGGATGGTGCTATTGAAGACAGCCACTGGAACTACTGCACGTTTGTACGCTTTGGAGCTAGATTCCGCTTTACAATCTGAGGCTCCACCCGATATTGCTGTATCCTTAATCAATCCTTTTGATTGATAAATCCTGTTTTTTAATGTTTCAATAGTATGCAGATATATTGCAAGATTTGCACAATTAGAAGTATCTCTGTAAGAATTATTTAAATTATGCTATTATAGCTATACTGTATATGTAGACTTAAAATGAAAACACATATATAGAATTTAACATGTAATGAGGAGATTAAGTATATGTATTTTGATTGCCAATGTTGTACATAAAATAGCTAGAATATAATAAACTGGTAGCGCTTCTTCATTTGGAGTTCTTACCTTGAGAAAGTAAGGTACGTGGAGAGAAAGAGAGTGGTGAAGAGAGTAGTTAAGGAAAGTAAGAGAAGAGTAGATGAGGAATTTAGAAGGAATCTGAGTGTAAAATAGAGGGAGTGTAAGAAACTGTCTGGAAAGAAGTCAAGAAAGTTAGGGAAGATAGCAAGGGAAACAGTAAGAGTGTGAAAGATAAGAATGGGAGAATGCTAGCCGAGAAGCAAGAGAGAGTCGAAAGATGGAGGAAGTACTTCAACGAGTTGCTAAATGTAAGGAATGAAGAGCCAGCAAACATAGTTGGATGGGGTTTGGGAGGGATAAGAGGAGAAGTAGTGGAGGAGGAGGTGGGGATCAGGAGGTCAGAAGTGTGGGAAGCCATAAAAAGAGTGAAGTTGGGGAAAGCACCAGGAACAGATGGAGTGTGTGGAGAAATGTTGAGGTATGGTAGTGAGATAGTGATCGAATGGGTATGGAAAATGTGCAAACTAGCATGGGAGAAGGGGAATGCACCCATTGACTGGAAGACTGGAATAATAGTCCCCCTATATAAGGGCAAAGGGGAAAGAGGAGTGTGTGGTAACCACCGAGGAATAAGTCTTTTAAGCGTAGTAGGGAAGGTGTACAGTAGGGTAGTGATCGAGAGAGTGAGAGTGAGAACGGAGAAATGGATAGGCGACGAGCAGGGAGGTTTTAGGAAGGGAAGAGGATGTGTAGATCAGATTTTTACACTGAATTGTGTTGTGGAGAAATATCTGGAGAAGAAACAAAAGGTGTATGTTGCCTTTATGGACTTGGAGAAGGCATAATGACAGAGTGGATAGAGAAGGCATGTGGAAAGTACTTAGAATATACGGAGTAGATGGTAAGTTGCTGAGAGCAGTGAAGAGCATGTATGAGGGTGCAAAGGCGGCAGTATGTGTGGAGAATGTAGTACAACACCTTCATTTATAATCACCCTTTTAACTTTTCAATGTCTCTATATTAATATCCGGTGGTGGAACCAAAGAGGAGGGCGGGTGTAGTGTACAATGACTGTAGTGCACTTTGTTATATAAGTGTCCCATTTTTTTTTTTTTTTTTTTTTTTGTCCCCTGTATGTATTACCCTTTGACTTTTGCTTTCTATCTCCTTTAATAGGCTTGAGAATGTAATTTCTCAAGATCCTTCTTTATCACTTCTTTAAGGTTAGAGGCAACAGCTGTGCTCGGTACGGTGCCAACTAGGGCTCCTTTGGAGCTGAACAGTAAAAACGAAGGAAGGAAAGGTGAAGACAACATCCTGGTGAATGACAATGTGTTCCGGATCTGTGCCTTCAATTTAATTGGCATACACGATTTTAGTGAGAGATAAAGGTTGATGAATGAACCAAGAGAAAAAAAGGTGGACATATGTGGTGTAACGTGTAACCGTGTAAGTGAGATATATATCTGCTATGGTCCGAAATCTGGGCATTATGGTGATGATGTGCATGATTTGTGGAGTGGTGAAGGGAGGGTTGTCTGGTCCGGTTTGGATGTAAGGTAGAAAGGAAGAAAGAAGGAAGGAGTAGCTTTGATATTATCAGATAGATAGAAAAGTGTGTTTACAACTATGAATGTGTCGATTTGAGGACTGTGTAGTATGCAAGATTGAAATTGATGGGTAAGCATTTGTATGTATATGCTCCTGTGAACTAGGAACCTGCACAATATGTTAAATAAAGATAATACAGAATGTCCTGGAATAAAGTAATTAAATGTCGTTCTATTGTACCAGTTCATTATTTCGTAGGACAACACAAACAAGCTACAGTTTCTATAATCTCCCTTGATCTTCTTAGTAATAATTGTGTACCATCTCCTATTCCAATCTTTCACACATGCACCCATAGATATACAGAATACACGTATCATTACATGCACATAAACACACATGCGTTCTCACACACATACACATCAATGTCCTTACAAACACACGCATAAGCACACATGCACGCGGATAAATAACCCCTTACTTTGATTTTATTTTTTCTATGTGAATGAAGGAGATAAAAGGCAAAGCTCCCTCTAACAAATGTCTCCCCAAAGTTGAAAGCGTGACGGAGCCAAATTACAGGTACGTTAGAGTCAAAATGCCTGGACAAAGGGAACTTGATGCACTATAAGTCATAGGATAAGGGAAAGACAGATTGAGGGAGAGAGTTCCAAAACTTACTTGTTGAGTAGAAGAACGACTTGAAAAATTGATTCACTCTTGGGTTAGAGAGTTGAGGTGGGACTGTGTTGAAAGGCGGGTCCCCCCACTCTCCAGAAGAGAGGAGGTATACACTGAGAAAAAACTGAAGAACACTGATTATTGTAGTAGCGATAGAATTGTGATAAGAGTTGCAACATTGCATCGTGTAGAGAGAGATTATAGGGAATTGGTAAGAGGAGCTGAGTTGATGAGACAAATTTTGTTTTTGTTTTTTTTCTATGTGAGTGAGGGAGACAAAAGGCAGAACTGCCTGTAGCAAGTGCCTCCCCCAGAGTTGAAAGAGTAACAGGGCCAAAATCAAGGGACGTTCGAGCCAAAATGTCTGGACTCTATCCTTTCGAGAACTACAGTATGGGTGGAACCCCCCCACACATGTGAACAATACTCGATGCATGGGCGCACTGTGCCCCTATATAGAGCAAGAAACTATGCAGGGGTGAGAACCCACGGAGACAGTTGAGCATGCCTAACTTCCGGAAGCTGATTTAGCAAGTGTGGTAATATGATCTCAAAAAAAGACAGAAGAAAAAGAAACTCCAAGAATATTGAGAGAAGATGAAGTGTTGATCTGTGTAATGTTGAAGCATAAGGGATAGACGTGTGGAAGTTTGTGACGGTTAGATAAATTGAGAAATTGGGTTTTGGAAGCTCTGAAGGTAACAAGATTTTCTCTGCCTCAATCGGAAATAGTTTAAATTATTATGTTCTCTCCACTAACCAACTTTACTCCTAAACTCGATTAATTAAATTAACAAAATATCAGAAGATAGGTGTGCTATGGCCTCATCATGTGAGTTTTTGAGTGACTGCATGCTTGGTCGTTGTGGAAAACTAGTTTAATAGTGTAAGGTAGAGTCTTCAGCATATGAGTGGATAGGACTGGAGGTATAGTTGAGAAGTTCATACTTCACATTAGAAAGAGAACTGGAGACAGGACAGAAGTTGATAGGTTAAGGAAGCGAGCAATGGCCGTCCACAACCGCAGCTATGGAACGACCAGAAAGGAAACTAGACACAAAGGCTCTGATCGAGGGATAGAAAACAAAGGAGAGTAGCTAAGAAATTGGGGATTGGAGATTCTATCCAAGGATTTGGTTACGTCTAGCGCCATACAGAAGGTCTCACCGAAGTCCCAGAAGAAGGATGACCAAGAGTTAGTAAAATAAAAAAGAAGATCACCAGTAGAGTGGCCCTCAAGGGGACATAGTCGTTTTGTCTGGGTCTCCTTCTCCGTCATGCTTATCCCCATTAATGTTTATACTCAAAGACGTTTGGCCCATTTGTTTGGCGATTTTACGACATTCCCTCCCGTTTCTTTATCAATATTAAGATTTTTTTTGTCATTCTAGTGTCGATTTTTCCTGGCGAACGATAGTGAGCTTGTAATTTAGGAGGAACTATGTTATGTAGCTACCACTACATAATGATCAGACAGACCCCCTCCAATACCCCTATACACCCTAGCATCCATCACAGATTTGTCATTCGTTCATCCACACATACATAATCATTCAATGACTTTCGTTCCACCACTGTCTTATCCTTCATCATCAACATCCGTTTCCACGTGTACCTGTGGATCATTCTGTGTCGGAAGAAGGTGTTGGCTATCCACAGCCTCCTCCCCACACATACGTCCACAAGTGCACTACCATTCCCATTCATCTCTGATGGTACCCCCCACCCTCCCACCACTCCCTCAACTTTCCTATCACCCACCTTACCATTCATATCCCCAATCAGAAATATTCTTTCGTTCTTGTCAAACTTCTCCAGGCACGCCTCCACATTCATCCAGAACTCCTCGTTCTTTCTTTCAAGTATATCCTCTGTCGGGGCATACACGCATACAATCACCCACATTTGTATTCCTACTTTCATTCTCACCCACACAATCCTTGAACCCACAGACCCATACTCTCTTACACATTCCTTCCATTTGCTACTTACAAACAAACATGCACCTTCTCTCGCTGTACCTTCACTCACTCCAGCACACACACCCATTCCACACTCCCACTCTCTCACATCTGAACCTTTCCATTTGGTCTCTGTCATTCCACATACATCCAGCCTGGCATTCACTAACACTTCCAGAACCTCTCTCTCTTTTGTGCCATCATTCATGCCATTAACATTCCACGTAGCCATTCTCAGAATGTCCGAAGGAATGTCCTTAGTCGGTCGTGGTTCGTCAACGTAGGTTCCGTCAGCATCCGAAGCTGTTCGTTCGTTTTTCTTTGCTTAGATATTTTTTCCGGGTGGGGGTCGCAAGCCCACCGACCCAACCTCTTTAGTCGCCTCTTACGACACGCAGAAGGCACGTGGGGCATATTCTATTCCCTAACCCCCAGGGGGGTTATGGGCTTAATACTAAGAAAGCATACGGACCAGATGGTGTTCATCCTACTGTACTTAAACACATTTTTTCTGTGCTGACTCCCTGCCTAGGCAAACTGTTCTGTCTCTGTCTGTCCACTAACGTCTTTCCTTCTTGCTGGAAGTTAGCCCTCATTCAACCTGCCCCAAAGAAGGGTTACCGCTCTCAACCCTCCAACTATTGTCCCTTTGCTCTCATATCTTGCATTTCTAAAATTTTTGAAAATATTCTTAATTCAAAATGTCTTAAGCATTTATTTTCCGATGGTTTACTTTCAGATCTCCAGTACGGTTTCCTTAAGAGCCGCTCTACTGGTGATCTACTTGTTTTTCTTTCTAACTCTTGGTTATCCTCCTTTCGGGACTTCAGTGAGACTTTTCCTATTGTGCTAGACATATCGAAGGGCTTTGATAGAGTCTGGCACAAATCTCTATTTTCTAAACTACCCTCCTTCGGTTATTATCCCTACATCTGTGCCTTTGTCTCAATTTAATTTCCAACCGTTCCATAGCTGCAGTTGTGGATGGCCATTGCTCACTACCTCAACCTATCAACTCCAGTGTTCCTCAGGGTACTGTCCTGTCTCCAGGACAGTTTTTCACAACTACCCAACATCCAATCACTCCAAAAACTCACATGTCAAGTGCCTATCTTCTGATCCATCAATTATTTCTGAATGGGACAGAGAAAATCTGTTTACTTTCAATTCCTCCAAGACCAAACTTCTACCCTATCTACCCATCACAATCTTCCACAAAACTTTCAATTACTCTTCAACAATACACAAATCAACCTTCCATCTTCTTTTAATATTCTTGGCATATCTACTTCATCTAACCTTGCATGGAAAGATCATATTACCTCTCTTGCTAAAACGGCTTCTCAGAAGTCAGGTGTGCTCAACCTTCTCCAGGGGTTCTACACCCCAGCACAGCTTTTTGCTCTTTATAGGGGCACAGTGCGCCCATGTATTGAGTGTTGTTCGCATGTGTGGCGAGGTTCCTCCCAAACCGCACTTCTCGAAAGAGTAGTCAAAAGCATTTCACCTCAACAACTCACCTCCTCTTACTAGTTCCCTACATTCTCTTGTTACATGCTTCAATCGAAGGCCTTCAATACAGTCTGGCACAAATCTTTAATTTCTAAACTACTCTCCTTCGGTTTCTATCCCTCCATCTGTACCTTTGTCTCTAATTTCCTTTCCGTCCGTTCCATAGCTGTGGTTGTGGACGGACATCGCTCACTTCCTCATCCTATCAACTCTGGTGTTCCTCAGAGCTCTGTCCTACCTCCCATTCTCTTTCTAAAGTTAATTTCCATAAATGATCTTCTCAACTGTACCTCCAGTCCCATCCATTCATACGCAGACGACTCTACCTTACAATACTCAATTAGTTTTCCTGAACGCCCCAGCCAGGAATCCCACAACAAAAAACGTAATGAAGCAATGCAACAGATATCTTCTGATCTAACTACTATTTCCAAATGGGGCAGAAAAAACCTTGTTGCCTTTAATGCTTCCAAAAAACAAATTCTTCATCTTAATGAAGGAACTCCCAGAGGACTATCCCTTACACTTCAACAATACAAAAATCAATCCTTCATCTACTCTCAATATTCTCAGTGTCTCTTTTTCTTCTGCCCTCACTTGGAAAAACCATAAAGGCAGCCTTCCAGAAGCTAGGTTTTCTCAACTGCCTCACAGGGTTCTTTACCCCTGCACAGCTTCTTGCTCTGTACAGGGCACAGTGCATCCTTGTATTGAGTATTGTTCACATGTGTGGGGAGGATCCTCTCACACCGCACTCCTAGACAAAGTAGAAAGGAAAGCCTTTCGTATCATTAACTACCGTCCACTCGCCAAATCTCGTTCTTCGCCGCAATGTTGCATCTCTCTTGCTATTCTATCGCTAATACAATAATCAATGTTCCTCAGAGCTTTCCCAATGTATACCACCTCCTCTACGTAGGATATGTAGTACCCATCTTGCAACACAATCCCTCCCCTACCCTGTGCAACTCTCCAACCCAAGAGTGAAACGTAATTCTCAGTCTTTCTTCTATACAACTGCTGAGCTCTGGAACTCTTTCACAGAATCAGTCTTTCCCTCTTCTATGACTTAAATTGCTTCAAACTCTGTGTCCTGGCATTTTGGCTTGGACGTCCCTTGATTTTGCCCTGTCACTCTTTCAACTCTGTAGGAGGCACTCGCTACAGGCAGTTCTGCCTTTTGTCTTCCTCCCTCACATAAAAAAATAAAAAATAAAAAATGATGATGTGTCTCTCTTACATCGAGTCTTATCGCAACAACTGATGCTAAGCATGCCATGAAGGCACCACACTCTTCTGTTTTAAGGCGATAGAGGTTATTTTGTTGGTCGTTTTATATTATTCATATATTATTTATTTAGTTTCTTCCATAGACATCCATCAAGCTTTAAAAATCACCCTCTAGACCTCCCTTCGAGATGAATGTGTAAATTTTTCGGTAGAAAAATGTCCCGGCCAATTTCTCTTAAAATTTACGCTATTACTCGCCAGGAAAAAATCAATACCAAAATTACATGAAACGTTTTAATATTGACAAATGAAAGCGTAAGGCCATTCGCTCCGAATGGCCTTAAAATCGCCGGTCCTTAGTGATCTTGGCCCCATTCAATGTTCTTTCCTCTCACTAAAACATTACGCTTTCCATAATGCAGTTGGGTCTGAGGACATGATTAGAGTGATATCCAGAATTCGAAAATGGATATTAATCGTGATCGTGTTCTCAACCTTTAACTGTGTTGGTGGTCTAATGGTTTAGAACTTTAGATGCTCATGTTTTGGGTGTGGTGTCCCGAGTTCGAATCCCGGGAGGACCATACGCTTTCATTAGTTTATTCAAGTACATTGGGGTTTGTAATTGATGATTAATGTTAAGAACGGGATGTTACTTATTAATTAACGGGCCGAACATCACAAAATCTGAAAACTAATGGGGCTAAACATGAGGAAGAAGAGGGACCAGAAAATAAACCCATCTCCCCTTAACTCATGCTGCTATGCTTAAATGGACAAAACATCTGCTGAGATTATCTAGGATGAACTATGTTGCTGTTTTAGTACTCCATGCCCCAAAACGCTGGTCTATCTATGATAGTCTTGTCCTCCTTTTGAAACACAGACCAAAGTAGAATTATATGATGTCACGTCTCCAAATTCTTGATTTAAAAAATCATGAGTTGGACTACTTTGCAGAGCATTGGGTGTGTCTGGAACCAATTGTATGTGCCATTGATTGTCTTCAGGGTGAAAAAGGATGCTATTATGGTTATTTACTGTCCAGAATCAGCTGGAAGCACTTGAAAGAAAGATGCTCATAATACTGTAATCCTTTTCTAGGTGCTGTTTCTCAGGGTTTCAAGAAAATAGTTTCTCAATATTTGCATCTTAACCCTCTGAGTACCAGCGACGACAACGTGTCGTCGGTAATGTATGTATCACTAAACCCCACGACGCACAAGTGTCGTCGGTGTTTAATTACTCCGGTCCTATGGCACCTAGAGGGCTCAGATTTGTATGGGAACTGTGTAAGTATCCCACTCAACCATGACGATGGTTGAAAACTCTCAAAGTCCAACCGCGTGCGCGTGAGTGCGCAAAAACATGTTTTTTTGGGTGTTTTTTCCTTCAATTTTGTACTCTTGTAAAATCGACTTTCGGGGGTTCCGTAGGACTCCTTTTTTACCTTTTTAATCGGTTTTCTTTGGGTGGTCCTTCATTCCTAACCCATTCGCTATTGTTTCAGGGGGAAACAAATCAAAACCTGCTGGTCCCTGGTGGTACATTTATTTATAACTAGCTGGGGCTCAGTGGGTTAAAACCAGGTGTTACTGTTAAAGATGCAATTGGTGCAATAGCCTCTCACTCCTTCTCTATGCTCAGATGAATATACTTGAACAAATCTTGGGATTACCCAACCACGTCACCAACTGTTCGTGAAAAGTTAATCAATGAGATTATACAAATGATCGCAATGCCCAATGAGGTAAAAACAAGATTCACATCACTTACCACACTCTATAGAAAGTGATGATAAGTATTTTCAGTGTGAAAAGATGATTCTTACGGAAACTGAAAAAGATACCCTGCCCCCTGACAGGGCAGTCATCGAATACCTAAATGACATGGATTGCACTTTGAACTGCCTGTCCAAGCACACAACCATTCAGAGAGTTTCCATCATATACAACACCAAAATCCCCTCATTAGCTCCAATAGAGCGTTTGGTTTCTGTTGTTGAGATGATACATACGCCATAAAGAGATAAGCTGTCTGATAGACTGTTTGAAACCTTAACTCTGATGAAAGCAAATGTGTAGAAAAAAGACAAAGTCACATAAACTGAAAATGTCTGAAGGTTTAGGATCAGGCACCCAGGATGGAAGCATCAAGAATGTTGGTTTTCTTTTGAATATTCTCGTCTCCTGTTCTTGTAAACGTTAAAGGATATATACATTTTAACTTTTGTTCTGTTAGTAATATTCATTCATGTCTTTCGGATGTTCAATTTCCATATTGGATAAATATCCCATATGGATTACATAAATGATTTATAAAATGTATTTAGGATGTATTCATAATTGTACTAAAATACATTCCTTAAGTAATGTATTTATTATTTAGTTACTTTCAAGTTCCCAGTAATGTATTTGGTATTTAAATACATTTGGAGGACAGTATTGAGTATTTGCATTTAAATACATTTTAGAGTTGTTATGCCCATCACTGGTGTCCAGGCAGAATTTCCCATGTAATACCAAAGTATATGTGATTTAGTGATGACCTGGCCAAAGCTCATAGCACTTCATAAAGAGGTATGTTATGTAAGCAACATCTCTCTCTCTTTCTCTCTCTCTCTCTCTCTCTCTCTCTCTCTCTCTCTCTCTCTCTCTCTCTCTCTCTCACACACACACACATACACACCCACCCATTACAAAACCGCCTCACACTATCTCTCTCCCTCAGTCAAGGTTAGGCATTGAAACGTACTACAACCACCAGGCTCAGTGAGAGTCTACAGTATCATCGCTGTTATCACCTATGGCGACTAGAAATAGCCACATATTACAAGATCCATCACTAACAACAACAGCAGCAACAACAACAACTACAGTATAACATAAAATTACAACACCTAGATATACATTTGTCGTCCAGAGTGGACAGAAGGGTGCTGAGCTGGTATGGTCATGTTGAACGAATGGAAGATGAAAGGCTTACAAAGAAAATATGTGAGTCAGATACAAGGGGAAATAGAGGGGTAGGAAGACCCCCATTGAGATGGAGAGACTGTGTAAGACAAGCTTTGAGTGATAGAGGAATGACTATAGATCAGGCATGGGAAGAAGTAATAAACATGAATGAATGGAGAATGCTTGTGAATAGATGAGTGAACACTTAACGTGGTCATTTGGGGGTCGGGCGCCATTTGGAGTATATAATAGTCCGTCAGGCACCTGGCCCGGGGAGCCGGTATATATGAAGGGTGCGCCTGGAAGTGTGGTAGGCGGGGTTGTGGTTTCGGCTCGCTGCATGTCTGCCTGCTGAGACTGGAACCTCCCCGGGTAGTCGGGAGCCGTGGGAGTGCTGGAGGGACCCTGGTTATCCCTGGTCTCTGGGTCTTCTCCTGAGTGACCTAGATGTGTGTGAATTTGTGTTATATGTTTGTGTGTTCATTGTTTTCTGTTGTGTTGTGTTGTCCCTATTCGGGCTCTGTCTCGAGTCGGCCACCACCAGAAAAAAAAAATGGGGAATAGGCCTGAGTACATACATACAGTACATACATAGATATACAGTAGCTACAATATTACTTCTACAAGAACCATAACTAACAACTTCAGTGGCAACACAAACAATAAAAGCAACAACAACAAGCACAGCAAAGCACACAATAAAACAAAATAACACAATAACAATAGACCCCCCCTGGGAGTAAGGGGGCCTCCATCTTATGGTGGAGAAAAAAAAAGAGTATGCCCACGCGTCCTACTGCGTGGTGTCGTACAAGGCGACGAATAGGGGGAATGGGGGTTGATTGTAGGCACCAATCGAACAGAGCTAGACCCAGGAGAGGCTGTAGGCATTTGATAAGGAATCGCTGGAACTCCTGTTTCATTTGCTTGGCCTTTCTTACTGATTCCCTTTGTGCCTCACTTACACTGAGAGTAGTCCAGCATGCTCTCACAAACACCTCCTCCTATCTACTTCACTACACTTAACATGCACACCACACTTCCTCCTTCAAAATTATTTAAAATTTAAAATTATGAACACAGACCCAGCCTTGGAGTCCCCAGGGGGAGGGGGGGGGGGGGGGGGGACCATAAATGCCTTCACACATGCCCGACCTTCCCCTGACGACCCCTCTAAATTTAAAAAAGGCCTCCACTCATTAATAGGCTTGCAACACTGCTCTCTCTCTCTCTCCTAATCCTGCCATGGACATTAGTTCCAGGGCAGTATTACCCTTTCCAATGTTCCCTTACCTTTGTACTCTCTCTGTGAGGTCTTTCCTAATTTGAAAACAAATAGACACAGACAGACACAATGTGTGTGTGTGTGTGAGAGAGAGAGAGAGAGAGAGAGAGGCAGACTCACCTTCTATCGTGTCAATCAAAAATTTAAAAAGTGCAACGATTGCAATGTTTGCATGCAGGGCCTGACTCCCTCTCTCTCTCTCTCTCTCTCACACACACACTGTGTCTGTCTGTCTGTCTGTCTCTCTTTCTTTCTCTCTCTCTCTCTCTCTCTCTCTCTCTCTCTCTCTGAGTCAAAGATTTTTTAGCTAACGTCTTGCCCATAATCAACAGCAATAAGCGCGCTCACGCTGTCCTATTAAAGAAATCAAGTTATCAATTATTTTTCCATGACATCTTTCACCCACAAAAATTTAGTAGAGAACAAATTTAGGAGAGACTACCTGGCCGGGCTGCTCCAACCTAGAGAGAGACTACCTGGCCGCACCCTGCACCGTCTAGAGCAGGGGTGGGGAACGTCCGGCCCGGGGGCCTGATCAGGCCCTCGGGATCATTTGATCAGGCCCTCAAGGCAATATACAGGTGTTCTGAAATGTGCTAATTTGCTTGCAATTTAATATGTATTAAAACCAAATTTAGTCTTTGTGTATGTTTAAATCGAAAAGTACAGACTCCTTGAATTTATAGTCACAATATCATAGAATTTATACAAATATAAGATAATTAAACAAATAATTATCAACCCCTTGACGGTTGATGCACTTTAATTGGCAGTTTATTCTGGCTATCATGATTAGACAATTGTATTCAGCTTATGAAGGATCTGTGGGTAACGACTATCTCATTTAACCTTTTGACTTTCATTTTAACACACAAATCTTTAGGCGATCTTCTGCTGTCCAACGTGAGTTGGTGGAATTGGAAGCGATCGGAAATACTTCTATCCGAGAGCTACGACCACCCCAGTAAGACGACTGACCAAAAATAAATTCTGCTATACGACTTGAGTTGGCGGTGAACCTTTTTTCTTCGGGAGGGTCTAAATTTGTGTGTGTGAAAAGTGTAAGGAAATCGAGTTGTCAATTATTTTTCCACGACATCTTTCACCCACAAAAATTTAGGAGAGATAATAAAAACAACAAACAATAATTCTCCCTACCAACAATTCCTTTGAGACCTCTGGTGGACGCTTCTGAACTAGCGCCAGAGCTACGAATGTACAGTAGACATCATTATACCCAACACCTAGGATATGCAAAGTTTATCTCAATTTGTGTGTGATTCTACATGTTTTTATTATACAGTATAAATTATTTATGATATATGATAAGGGAAAGTCCATATGCAACTGATACTGACTACAAACATATAAGCTGATTAATTATCATAACAAAATGGGCGGGAAAATACCTGCTGACTTTGTATTGTAAATATACATTATTTATGAATATGGGTGATTTTATAATATATAAAACAAATAAAACAAAGTATGCATAGACCAAACTATGTGTCAGCTACAGAACTTTCGATTAACTGCATATATTATAGAATTGTTGAAGGAGAGGGAGGGTGGATAGCTCCGCGATGTAGCCCATTTGCCACAAGGCGTCGCGGCAAACCTTGCGTTCAGCGCCTCTATCGGCCACTGTAGGCATTTATTGGTAGGGAGAATTGTATTTTTTGTCCATTTTACCGGCGAGTAGTGCAGGCGATTCTCCCACCACTGGCGGGATTTTAAGTATTCCGTACTCAGAGTACGATTTTTTGATAGAGGCAATCATAGTTGATTTCCAGTTGTGAAAATTTGAACATGCTCACCGAGGCTATGCTTCGTATATTGCGTCGTTTACCGAGGCAATGCTTCGTATATTGCGTCGTTTACCGAGGCGATGCTTCGTATTTTGCGTCGTTCACCGATGCGATGCTTCGATTGCGTCGTTAAACGAGGCTATGCTTCGTATATTACATCGATAAATGTTGAAAAATAGTGACAAAATTATCTTTCTTGGAAAAGCATGTGATTCTTCACACAAAAATGTAGGCAATCTTCTAATATCCAACGTGAGTTGGTGGGCTTTGGGAGCGATCGGAAATACTTCGATTCGAGAGCTCCGACAACCCCAGGCAGACGACTCACCAAAAATAAATTCTGCTATTCAACTTGAGTCGGTGGTGAACCTTTTTTCCGGAGGGTCTAAATTTGTGTGTGTGAAACATTTCGTCGTGGACAAATTACAAACAATATTTTTTCGAGAAAAAGATAAATTTTTCGAAGAGCGACTCTCCATCAATTCTCGATGACGGCTGAAGAAATGTTCGAGGGCATTTCACAGGAAAATGTACCTCCCCCAATGCTTCGTAAAGTGTGTTGGTCACCTAATCAATGCTTCGTACAGTACGTCGTTATACCTAGGCCATGCTTCGTATAGTACATCATACACCTAGGTCATGCTTCGTATAGTAGTCATTTTGCATGTGGCCTGTCAGGAATATTAATATTAGGGAGCATTGTGAATAGAGACTTCAATTATTGGCTCTCCATGTGTGAAAAATGTTATATATCATTTTTTGTTTTCGAGAATGGCAGGGTACCGTATAGTGCGTCTTCCATTTGGGCACGGTTGTTTCGTTCATCTGGACAGGGAACCGTCTAGGACTCTAGGTGCTTCGTTCATAAGAGTATTGTCTAGTGCTTCGTTTATGTGTACAGGTTACCGGCTAGTGCTTTGAGCCAATGCTAGTTATTATTAGGGAACATTTCTTGACTCAGGTCAGTCAGTAACTGGCCTTCGGACAGGGAGCATCTACCTAACAACGAGGACACACCTTCGAGGTGTTCCAATCGTCCCCCATGGTGAAATTTCTGCCACCAACTCCCTCTATTGCGATTACGGCCGTCGAACACAGATTTCTAGTAAGTATACTGCATATTCGCATTTCGTCGTACTATGTTCGAGGGCATCTCACCGGGAAAATGTACCTCCCCCAGTGCTTCGTAAAGTGTGTTGCGTTTGAACCTGCTTATAGGAGTGTTTAAAACTTGAATCCTATCCTATATTTCAAAATCTGAAATATTTCATAATGGCTAAACAATGAAAAATGGTGCGTAATTCGAAAAGTACTCGATGCATTTTTATGATTTTTTACGCAGTGGTGGACATTAACACTTTGTGGCGTGCCTGGCCTACCCTCTCCGGCCTACATTGGAGGAAGTGAGCCGCACTCTCCACCTCCCGCCTACCCTGTTAAAACCCAGTATAGTAAAACGCTCACCCATCCTACTAGGCAGCTTGGGCCAAAAAGCCTCTAGCCGCGGCCAACACAATAATGGTATCGCTCGTTTTTCACCCACATTCACGATATTTCAGAAACTTGCTAAATAACATATTTGTATTCTCATTCTCATACATACTAAATCATAGCTATATTTTCCTTCACTACTCTCTTCACCACCCTCTTACTCTCCACATACCTGGCTCGTTTCTGTCTCTCGAAATCTTCATTCCCTCTACTATCCAACCACTCTCTATATGCTTTCTTCTTTTCTTCCACAGCTATCTTTACTTCTTCTGTCCACCATGCTGTACCTTTCACTCCCCTCCCTCTTCTCCTCACTCCACACCCCTCCTCACATGCTGCACAGATCTCATCCTTAAACACCTTGCTCATCTCTTCCACTTCCTCCATAACTTCCAGGTCGAACCCACCTAGTCGTCTTTCTACTGCTCTCTTGTACTCTTCCATGATTTCCTCCTCCTGTAACCTCTCCACCCTCCTCACCATTCCACCTTTCTATCGCCTCCCTCCAGCTCTCCTCACCCACTTCTATTGTATCCTAACCTTAGCTACTACTACATAATGATCCGACAAATCCCTTCCAATACCCCTATACGCCCTAGCATCCATCACAGATTTCTTCATTCGTTCATCGACACATACATAATCAATCAGACTTTCTTTCCACCACTGTCTTATCCTTCACAATCACCCGTTTCCACGTGTACCTGTGGATCATTCTGTGTCGAAAGAATGTGTTGGCTATCCACAGCCTCTTCCCCACACATACGTCCAAAATTGCTCTACCATTCCCATTCACCTCTGATGGTACCACCCACCCTCCCACCACTCCCTCGATTTTCCTATCACCCACCTTACCATTCATATCCCCAACCAGAAATATTCTTTCACTCTTTTCAAACTTCTCCAGGCGCGCCTCCGCATTCATCCAGAACACCTCTTTCTTGCTTTCAAGTTGATCCTCTGTCGGGGCATACACACACACACAATCACCCACGTTTGTATTCCTACTTTCATTCTCACCCACACAATCCTTGAACCCACAGACCCATACTCTCTCACATATTCCTTCCATGTGTAATACTTGCGATGTGTTATATGTTTAGGTTCCTAATAATTGTACAGTAATATAGTATTTCAAAGAATTTTCCTTTCCTACACAGAACTAACAGAAGAGAGGATTGATGAATTAAAAAAGCTGGTACTTCAAAGTGTACATGACAGAGTACATGCGAGGAAGCACCTCTCTCTTCAGCATAGACGACAACTGGACGAGGAGATCGATCGTGTCCGCAAAAC
This sequence comes from Paralithodes platypus, assembly GCA_032716605.1. Classification (NCBI taxonomy): domain Eukaryota; kingdom Metazoa; phylum Arthropoda; class Malacostraca; order Decapoda; family Lithodidae; genus Paralithodes; species Paralithodes platypus. The sequence continues at coordinate 34,157,640 of CM064567.1, read as the reverse complement.
TAAGACTTTACGGACTATTAACCGTTTATACGACCACGAAATAGAAAAGAAAACAACTGAACTAGATGAACTGAAGAAAAGAAAAACCGAGAAAAAAATACTACACTCTTGCAGTGGCAGTGTGCAAGAAAGCTTCTAAATGCAAACAAAGGCCGAAATCGTAAATATCCCAGAGTGATCTGCAAGGCAACAAAGACACCTGGCAGACGATGCCCAGTCGCCGGTTGCTACAGCGAATCGGTCAACCTACGGAAGCACATGGGCATTTGCCACTCGTACCTAACTAACGATTATAGAGAGAATGTTTTGGCTGCAGCGAGTAGGTTCTCTAGGAAAAGGTCCCTGCCACCAAGAAATGCAAAAAAAAACCCCTATATGATTGTCCCTTCTGCTCAAAATCAGTTAAACGGATCGATATGCACTTAAGAAATGTTCACAAAAAAAAAAGACTCTATGGAATACCAGGAACTCCTCAGACACGTACGTAAGGTTTGCTTTCCATAATTCAATTATTTTCTTAATAATAGGTCAAACATTAAAGCAATAAAAGCAATTCACCTTAAAGTAAAGAAACCTTGTAATGCATTTGTAAATAATTATATGCCAACTAAAACAGTACAACTTTTGTTGTATATATTTTGAATCATTAATTAGACATATTTCACATGAACATTGAACTATTTTGCAGAAAAAAAGCAACGTCACCTGCCGAAGTTGAGGATACACCCATAGTAGCTGGTACCATAGCTATCACCGAGAATGACCACGTCAAAATGTTCTTTATGGAGTACGAGGCTTACCTAGAGGACACCCAACCGATGAAAACATCGACAGTCAAGAAAAAGCCGTCTTCTAAGAGATGCACTCTTTGGGCTACGCGGAACAGAGGAGGAATTTGCGAGAAATCCCTTTGGGGGGCTTAAGATAATTCAGCTCACCCGGGAAGCTGTCATGACCGGAGGATCAATAATGGCACGCTCTGAAACCCTCTCCACGAGCACACTTAGAATGATGACAGACTCCTGTCTGCATGCTCTCAATTTTCTCAAAGAAACTGAGAATCAACAATTCCAAGTAACAGAAACTCTCCTAGGCCCCGTCAGGCGAGCTGTCGCCAAAGCAAAAAGTAAGTATAATGTTAATAATGTTATCGAGTAATTATTTGAATGTTTCATATTTTCGTTTTATATACATGTAAAAGTGATTCCACGAGTTGTACAACTATTTATTGTGTTATGTCCTATTTCCTTCCACAGAATACTTTGGCACGGAAGAGGTAGGACAGAAAGAACACCGTAAACAGCAAAACGAGGCCGCGATTTTGGCAATGGAAGATGTACATCTCCTGGAAACTAATGATGCTGTTGAAATTCCCATAAACAATGCGGCATCATTAATCCACGATGGACGTGCACTAGCAAAGCCACTTATAAAACAAGATTTTGTCAGCTTGCGAGATGCACTGATTGTGTGACTATCCGTTCGATGCCTACGAAGAAATCAGGAGTTTACTGAATTTACAATCGGCGAATACGAGGGAAGATCAACAGAAGTCGAAGATGGCAGAAAGGTAACTTGCATACAGGTATCACGACACAAAACGGGGTCCAAAGACCCCTGCATCTTATACTTAGGCAATACAGAGGCAGCTGCTCTTGAGGCGTACATGAAATATTATCGCCCAATAGTTGCCACATGTGTAAGGCCAAAATGTAAGATTTTTGTGAATCGGCAAGGCAACAAACCCGATGGCCAATGTTGCTCTCGACTCTCAATAGAAAATGTAGGGAAGATCATTGCCAAGATGGGACTGAGGGCAGGTATTGTTGGGAGAGTGGGCAGCCGGAAGCTACGACATGCACAGATCACAGCCGCCCTCAAAGATGAGGATACGCTTGCCAACAGACAAGCCCTTGCAACCTTGGCCTGCCACAGCATGACAACATGCAGAAATTACTACGACTTCACCAATCGCAGGACTACTGGAAACAGAGTTGTGAACAGTCTGCAGAATCTATGTTGTGATGCAGCATCAGGGTAGGTGTTAATGAGGCTTACATAAAAGTTACAATTTTATTATTTTTATTTGGCAAAATGTACAAATGCTTCATTAAAATGGGGTCCGAGAGGTGAGAGACACACGGTAATATAATTTTGCCAGTTGGTAAACATGCCAGAGGGATATTGCATTCAAATTCCAACCTTCCTCAAAGGTCATTTGCCCGCTAAAGGATTAAATTTGTTTCAGAGGACATATAGTGAGAATACTAACAGCCGGCATTTTTATAATCTTTCAGGAAACAGCATGGCTTGCCATTAATGGAACTGGGAGAGGATGCCAGAAAGTCACGCCCTTCAAAGCTTTCACAGGATGTAAGTGCGGCCTGTCCTCTTCCCGCTCCTTCAGGATACGTTCCACCCAGGTAAGTGCACACAATGTGAAGAAAAACATCAAAGTATTTCGTGTATTTAGGGAATTATCGTATACTAATAAATCATGCTACAATTAACTTTATATTTCTCCTAAAACAACTTATGTATATTTTTTGCCCCACACTTTTCAGGCGACAGTCAACTAATGTACCGTTGGATGATGGGACTCTGTCAGTTCCAGACTGTGGATCTCTGTCCGCAGTGCTGATAGGATCCATTAGTGAGGTGATTACAATTCAGGAGGAGTCTACAAGTCAGGAGGACCATACACCATCTGCATCAAAACACGGATCTTCAGTTCTAGGTGGATCTCGGTCCGCAGTGCTGCAAGGATCCTTTAGCGATGTGAAAACACTTCCGGAGGACAATGTGTAAGTTTATTACTTTACTTACATTTAATTTAAATATATACAATAATATTATTAAATATTATTGCAGTGTGAATAATACTTTGATACAGAAACTTTACATTTGTATTAATTTTATTTAGCAAAATGTACAAATAATTACTCGAATTGGGGTCTGAGAGGTGAGAGACACAAGGTAATATAATTTTGCCAGTTAATCCACATGCCAGGGGGTTATTGCATTAAAAATCCTACCTTACCTCATATATCCCTGTAAGGCCATTTGCCAGATAAAGGGTTAAATTTGTTTCAGGAGAAATATAGTGAGAATACTAACAGTAGGCATTTCTATCTTCTTTCAGGAAAAAGCATGGCTTGCCATTAATGGAGCTGGGGGAGGACGCTAGAATGTCACGCCCTTCAAAGCCTTCACAGGATGTAAGTGTGGCCTGTCCTCTTGCTGGTCCTTCAGAATACGTTCCTCCCAGGTAAGTATACAACATTTTAAAAACAAAATCAGAGTTTTTGTGTATTTAGGGAATTATTGTATACTAATATAATAAATCATGCTACAATTAACTTTATATTTGCATTATAACAACTTATGTATATTTTTTTGCCCCACACTTTTCAGGCTACAGTTAAGTAATGTACCCTTGGATGATGGGACTCGGTCAGTTCCTGACTGTGGATCTCTGTCCGCAGTGCTACAAGGATCCGGTAGCGAGGTGACTACAATTCAGGAGTACCGTACGTCATCTGCATCAAAACACGGATCTTCAGTTCCAGGCTGTGGATCTCGGTCTGCAGTGCTGCACGGATCCGTTAGCGAGGTGACAACACTTCAGGAGGACAATGTGTAAGTTATATATTTATTACTTACATTTAATTGAAATTTATATAATTGCAATACTATTATTAAATATTATTATAGTGTGATTAATATTTGGAAATAATAATAATAATAATAATAATAATAATAATAATTACTATTATAACATATACTGAGCAACTTTATATATACTATATATATATTGTTTTTTACTCTTCAGGTATGAATCAACCTTGTCAGTTTCGGTCTGTGGATCAAGGTCTGCGGTTCTCCAGGGGTCCATTAGTGAGGCAACGACTCTTATGGATGAGCAACGGCCTTTTTCGCCAGTTACACCAACCATCATAGAAAGTGCAGGATCACAGATGCAGATGAACCAAGCAGCCCTGGAGGGGTCGATCAGAGAAGCATCGACAATTTCCATCGTCAAGAAGACTTCAAAATTGATAAATCATGGATCTGTCAACATTTTCAAAATGCCATCATTGCCAATTCAAACGATTCCGACTATATATGAGGATGTGAAGCATTTAATGGGTAAATTCCCCCGAAAAGGTATAGGGAGACGGGAAATTGATTGGAATGTTCTCTACCTAGAAAGAAAGAACTCTATTTATGGTAGATTCAAAACGACTGAAATACAACGACAGTCAAATCAAGTCGGGAGGAGAACAAAAATAAACAAAACGATTAAATTTGGTATTGGGACACGGCAAACCAAACACAAATATTAGTATTTAATGGGGTAACGGGTAAATGACCTTACAGGGATGTTTGAAGTAAGGTTGGCAAAATTGTCTCACCTCTCCGACCATATTTTAATTAATTATTTGTACATTTTTGCCAAATAAGAATAATAAAATTAATAATAAAATTGTACTACTCTACTACTATATTTCTTGTTTTTGTAACTTTCCACATAGTTGTATTTATTTATAGGAAAAACCACAGACGATCCACTATTTCACTCTACAAAAATATTGTTAAAATATTTCACACCACAGCAGTCTCTTTTTTTTTAATAGCGGAATATTTTTAGGGTTAAATTTGGAGTCCTCTGCCGAGGGTCGTTAGGAGGCCTCTCGAATAGAAATCTATCCGATCGCCATGAAGGCTGACATCGAGAAATGTTCGTGAGTGTCTCCCCTCCCCAAAAAAAAAAATCACTTCTCTCCCAAAAACAATATTGTTCAATTGTTCAAATTTTTCACAACTGGAAACAAATTATTGTTCAAATATTTCATAAGAAGTTTATCCCCCAAAATTCACCTCTCTCAAAAAATTATTGTTCAGATTTTTCACAACAGGAAACTAATATTGTTCAAATTTTTCATAAGAGGTTAATTTTTCGGGGAGATACTCTCGAATATTTCTCTACGTCGCTTTCATGGCAATCTGATATATTTCGATTCGAGGGTCCTCCAATGACCCGCGGCATTCTAGAAAATATTCAGAAACACCTCGGTAGACCACTCTCATTTGTTTTTATTAAAATAAACAAATTATAGAACTATATTTTATCCCTTTAGAGAGCAAATGGTCTTACAGGGATATTTGAGGTAAGGTTGGAATTTGAATGCAATAACCCTTTGGTATGTGGACCAACTGGCAAAATTGTATTACCATGTGCCTCCGACCATATTCGACCCTATATCAATTAATTGTTTGTACATTTTGCCTAATAAGAATAATAAAATTGTACTACGCGAGTCCTTGTTTTTGTAACTTTCCACATAGATGTACTTATTTTTAGGAAAATCCACAGACGATGCAGTATTCGGTGTTATGAAACGAGATAGGGTACCACATCGAGAAAAATTGGAGAGTGGTTCTCCGAAATATTTACCTCTCTGGCAAAAAATATTGTTAACACTTTTTCACATCACAGCGAAGTCTCGTTTTTGAATAGCGGAATATGTTTTGTGGGTTAATTAGAGTCCTCTGCCTAGAGTCGTTGGGAGGCCTCTCGAATAGAAATCTATCCGATCTCTGGATAGATTGCGTCTCTCTCTCTCTGTACACATCAGCATAGGGGTATAGAGCTGCTAAATCATAGGCGAGCCCGAATGAATCACACCCAATAGCATTCACTCCAAAAACAATAACCGAGGCAGGTGAATTACACAGATCATCGCATGCCAACCCCTCAAGATTGAGGAGCGGCCAATTGTCCATCTACAATATCGCTCCGCCTGGACTAGAATACACAACATATACACAACACTGCTCACCCACCCCAACCCAGTCTCTCAAACAACTTCTAACCCGTGCTCCGCTCATACAGGGCTGCCCCCACATTCAGTGAGGGAGGGAGGGAGAAGACACGTCGAAATATGTCGCTCTGACTGTGTAACTTTGGGTTCTTCTTCCTGACCGCTCCTGCGGAAGAATTCTGGGTCTGACATATGGTTTAGCCAGTTGACAAAAATATAGCCAGTTAGGAAATAAAAACAACTATTACATAATCTTTGTTGTATTGAAAATCATTAATTGTTTACACATTTTTGTTTTTTTCCACCTGGAAGCCTCTCTGTAATATCAGTGACGACGTAGTCGAATCTGGGAAGAGTTTCTGGGCTACATTGGACCCTTTATATTGAAATATCATCTTCGATGATGCTGGTCATTGTTCCTCTCAGAGCAACGAACGCAGACCTCGCAGGTAGACCAATCTTTCGGTAACTTGAGTGAGAGGAAACAATGACCAGCGTCGTTGTCATGCGACAGACATCGATAAATCTTGGAGAAATGTGCGATGGCGTACCTCACCGAAAATCTTTTCTCTCTCCAAAATCTCTCTCTCCAAAAAAATAGTGTTCAAATTTTTCACACCTCGCAGGTACACCAATCCATAGAGTACATATGACCTGGAAGCGAAAGCGTGAATTAATGGGACCGAGGATAGTCAATATAATGTCTTTGTGGGGACCCTCCCCTCCCATTGTGATCGTGCTGCCATCTCTCGAACGTGCGGATCCCTATTTACAGATTTGTGGCGTCTTCTTTCACCTCTAGGTCATATGTACTCTATGGACCAATCTCTGGGCAGAGATACTCTACGACGTACAATACGAAGCATGACCTAGGTGTAAACGACACACTATATGAATCATTGGGGGAGGTAAATTTGCCTGTGAGACGCCCTCGAACATTTCCTCAGCCGTCATCGAAAAATGATGGAGAGTCGCACTTCGAAAAATTTATCTCTCACGAAAAAAAATATGTTCGTGTATTTTCACACAAACATTTAGGCGATCTTCTGCTGTCCAACGTGAGTTGATGGGCTTTGGGAGCGATGGGAAATACTTCGATTCGAGAGCTCCGACAACCCCAGGCAGACGACTCACCAACAATAAAATCTGCTATTCGACTTGAGTTGGCGGTGAACCTTTTTTGGGGTGGGGGATGGTCTAAATTTGTGTGTGTGAAATCTTTTGTGGACAAATTACGAAAACATTTTTTTTTCTCGAGAAAGCTAAATTGTTCGAAGAGTGACTCTCCATCATTTCTCAATGACGGCTGAGGCAATGTTCAAAGGCGTTTCACAGGAAAATGTACCTCCGCCCAATTCTTCGTTTAGTGTGTCGGTCATCTAATCAATGATTCGTATATTACGTTGTATACACCTAGGTCAAGCTTTGTATGTGAAAAAGTTTCCACAAATACTCTTGCAAATGGTCTGTCCGTACTACTAATTGCTGCAGTATGGCGGATCCCTTACTTGGGGTACCAGAGGTTAGAAACTTCTTAGGGAACGTCATCCTGCAACTGGCCTGTCCGTAATGTGAATAGAGACTTAAATTATTGGCTCTCCATGTGCGGAAAATCTGTATATCATTTTTTTCGAGAATGGCAGGCTACCGTCTAGTGCGTCTTCCATTAGGGCACGGTGCCGTCTATTGTTTCGTTGACCTGGCAGGGTATCATCTAGTGTTTCGTTCATCTGGACAGGGTACCGTCGAGTGCTTCGTTCATCTGGACTGGGTACCGTCTAGGTGCTTCGCCCATCTGGACTGGGTACCGTCTAGTGCTTCGTTCCTAAGGGTATCGTCTAGTGCTTCGTTCATCTGTACAGGGTACCGGCTAGTGCTTTGAGCCAATGCGAGATATTCTTAGGTAACAGTGCTTGACCGCGGGTCAGTCAGTAATTAGCCTTCGGACAGGAGGCCCGTACCTAGCAACGAGGACACATCTTCGAGGTGTTCCACTCGTCCACCGTGGTGAAATTTCCGCCGCCGGCTCTCTCTCTCTCTCTCTCTCTCTCGCGATTACGGCCGCCGAACAGAGTTTTGTTGTAAGTATATACTGTATATTCGTATTTGGTCGTACTATGCTTTATCTTGCACATAGAAGCGTATAGATCTTGTATCATGTCGCGCTTGAACCTGCTCATAGGAGTGTATAAAATCTGAATCCTATATTTCAAAATATGAAATATAACTTACATTTCTAAAAAGTGAAAAATGGTGCGCAAATATATTTAATCCATCACATCTTCTTGTTTTAATTTGTTACCGAGTTCTGTAATATTTCATACGATTACCTAATATAGGTAACACTTATAGGTTGTGTTAGTTTGCTTAGGTTAGGTAAGGGGAGTTGCAGAACTTCTAGATTATTAACCGGCGACTACAACGGCCCCTGAGCAACCACCAAGCCATGATTCTGCTGGCTCAAACTTTAACCCGGCGACTACAACGCCCCTCCAAGTAGTAATCCAAACTCTACTCTGCACCCCCAAACGAATCTGACATTTCAAAACACATACAAACACGTCTCCACCACTCTCGTTATGTTAGGTAAGGGGAGTTGCAGAACTTGTAGACTACAAGTAGGGTATTGTAACATTGACCATACATTGTTCACATTATTAATTACCTCACCTACCGTAATTTCATTCTCTACACACAATCACTGGGTGAATACAATGTCTTGTGGGAAATTGTACTTATAAGGTTGATACTAGGTATATTTATAATGTTTGACCGAGAAGAGTTAACTACCCATATACTGTATAGTATACTTTCACGTGAGAAGTATTACAAGGGAATGGTCCGATTCGTGGTGAGAACCTTTAAGACGGTGAACATTTTGTCGGACAGGGCCAATCGGCCGGGACTGGTTTGGAGTCACTGGGAGTCTAACAGGAATCCCTAGGATATCGCTAGAATCACTAGGAGTCATCGATTTTCACCGCGAATAAACCAAGGAATCGGAATTTTCAGCTACTCCTAGTGATTCTAGTTCGCATTCCTGACTGTGTGAAGTACCCTTAACTCGAAAAGTACTCAAAGGATTTTTATGATTTTTGCACAGTGGTATATTAACACTTGGGCATGCCTGGCCTACCCTCTCCCGCCTACATAGGAAGTGAGCCACGCTCTCCACCTCCCACCTACCCTGTAAAAACCGCACAGTATAGTAAAAACGCTCGCCCGCCCTAAGCTAGTACTCCAGCTTGGACCAAAAAGCTTCTAGCCGCGGCCAACATAATAATGTTATCGCTCCTTTTTATCTACACATATCACCCCAACTGCATTGAAATACACTTCACAAGATAGAGGGAATCTATACAACAATATTTTTTCTATCATCCCAAAAATAGTGTATCTATTGTATAATGGTCATATCGTATACAATTAATATTCGTAAATATTAAAAAAAGTGAATTGTCACTTTTCTTCACAATATTTCCGAAACCGGCTAAATAACATATTTGTATTATCATACATACTAAACCATAGCTATATTTTCCGCTGAACATGATGGCGATGTTAAGAATATTTTCTCATCAATATTGGATTTTATAGAAGTAATGTATAACGATAATTTTAGCGTTTATATCAGTGAGGAAACGGGAAAAAAGACCAGCTCCCAGATTAATCATAGACGACAACTGAACACTGAGATCGAACGTGTCCGCAATATTAAGACTTTACGGACTGTTGATCATTTTATGACCAACAAATACAAACGAAAAAAGCTGAACTAGATGAACTGAAGAAAGAGAAAGGCCGAGAAAAGAATACTATATTCCTGCAGTGGCAGTGTGCAAGAAAGCTTCTAAATGAAAACAAAGGCCCAAATCGTAAATAGTCCAAAGCGATCAGCAAGACAACAAATAGACCTGGCAGACCATGCCCAGTCGCCGGTTGCTACAGGGAATCAGCCAACCTACGGAAGCACATGGCCGTTTGCCACTCGTACCTAACTAACGACGATAGAGAGCATGTTTTGGCTGCAGCGAGTAGGTTCTCTAAGAAAAGGCCCCTGCCACAAACAAATGCAAAGAAAACAAACCTATATGAATGTCCCTTTAGAGATGCCCTCTTTGGGTCACGCGGAACAGAGGAGGGAATTGCGAGAAATACCTTTGGGGAGGGGGGCTTAAGATAATTCAACTCACCCGAGAAGCTGTCATGACCGGAGGACCCTTAATTAATCTGTACCGGCGACGGCTTTTTAAGTTTTTCTAGCTATATTTATACGAATTTCTGTAGTTTAAGAATGTTCTGTGGTATTAAAACGGGTTCTGCGTTAGTCCAAGCCTGTCAATTGCTGGAGGCACTTTTTAAACTGAAGAAAATCGTATTATAGTAGCCAAAATTAAGTTAAAAGGACGTCGCCGGTACAGAAGGGGTTAATGGCACGCTCTGAAACCCTCTCCACGAGCACACTCAGAATGATGACCAACTCTTGTACACATGCTCTCAACTTTCTCAAAGAAATAGAGAATCGACAATTACAAGTAACAGAAAATCTCCTAGGCCCGGTCAGGCGAGCTGTCGCCAATTAAAGCAAATAGTAAGTTTAATGCTATCGATTAATTATTTGAATGTTTCGTATTTTCGTGTTTATATCTGTAAAAGTGATGATTCCACATGTTGTACAACTACCTTTGGGGAACGGATCTTAAGATAATTCAACTCACCCAAGAAGCTGTCATGACCGGAGGACCCTTAATTAACTTGTACCGGCGACAGCTTTTTAAGTTTTTCTAGCTATATTTATACGAATTTCTGTAGTTTAATAATGTTCTGTGGTATTAAAACGGGTTTTGCGTTAGTTCCAAGCCTGTCAATTGCTGGAGGCACTTTCTAAACTGAAGAAATTCGTCTAATAGTAGCCAACATTAAGTTAAAAGGACGTCGCCGGTACAGAAGGGGTTAATGGTACGCTCTGAAACCCTCTCCGCGAGCACACTCAGAATGATGACCGACTCCTGTACGCATGCTCTCAACTTTCTCAAAGAAATAGAGAATCGAAAATTCCAAGTAACAGAAAATCTCATAGGCTCGGTCAGGCGAGCTGTCGCCAATTAAATCAAATAGTAAGTTTAACGCTATCGATTAATTATTTGAATGTTTCGTATTTTCGTGTTTATATCTGTAAAAGTGATGATTCCACGTGTTGTACAACTACCTTTGGGGAGGGGGTCTTAAGATAATTCAACTCACCCGAGAAGCTGTCATGACCGAGGACGCTTAATTAACCTGTACCGGCGACGGCTTTTTAAGTTTTTCTAGCTATATTTATACGAATTTCTGTAGTTTAAGAATGTTCTGTGGTATTAAAACGGGTTTTGCGTTAGTTCCAGTCCTGTCAATTGCTGGAGGCACTTTTTAAACTGAAGACATTTGTCTAATAGTAGCCAACATTAAGATAAAAGGACGTCGCCGGTACAGAAGGGGTTAATGGCACGCTCTGAAACCCTCTCCGCGAGCACACTCAGAATGATGACCGACTCTTGTACGCATGCTCTCAACTTTCTCAAAGAAATAGAGAATCGACAATTCCAAGTAACAGAAAATCTCCTAGGCCCGGTCAGGCGAGCTGTCGCCAATTAAAGCAAATAGTAAGTTTAATGCTATCGATTAATTATTTGAATGTTTCGTATTTTCGTGGTTATATCTGTAAAAGTGATGATTCCACGTGTTCTACCTTTGGGGAGGGGGCTTAAGATAATTCAACTCAACCGAGAAGCTGTCATGACCGGATGACCCTTAATTAACCTGTACCGGCGACGGCTTTTTAAGTTTTTCTAGCTATCTTTATACGAATTTCTGTAGTTTAAGAATGTTCTGTGGTATTAAAACGGGTTTTGCGTTAGTTCCAGGCCTGTCAATTGCTGGAGGCACTTTTTAAACTGACGAAATTCGTCTAATAGTAGCCAACATTAAGTTAAAAGGACGTCGCCGGAACAGAAGGGGTTAATGGCACGCTCTGAAACCATCTCCGCGAGCACACTCAGAATAATGACCGACTCCGGAACGCATGCTCTCAACTTTCTCAAAGAAATAGAGAATCGACAATTCCAAGTAACAGAAAATCTCCTAGGCCTTTGTAAAAGTGATGATTCCACGTGTTGTACAACTAATTATTATGTTCTCTGATCGACATTATTGCATGGGGTTCTGTCATATATTCTTCCACAGAATACTTTGGCGTGGAAGAGGTGGGACAAGGAGAATACCGTAAACAGCAAAATGAGGCTGAGCTGTTAGCCATGGAAGATGTGCATACCCTGGAAACTAATGACGCAATTGAAATTCCCATAAATAATGCTGCATCATTAATCCACGATGGACGTGCACCAGCAAAGCAAAGTATGCAGAAAGACTATGTCGAAACGGGGAAAAAGACCAGCTCCAAGATTAATTGTAAGTATCATTTATTACATTTTCTCATGAAAATATGATCTCAATAACAATATTGCTCAATAGTATTTGAACGAATGAAAACATTTTCACATTTTCAGGCACAAAGAAGAGGAAGAAGGTGAAGCAGCGATGCATAGTGGTATAAATGAAACGGAACACATCCAACCACGCTAGGGAAAAAGACAAATAAATCAGACACCCCATTGTCTCATGGTCTCGATGAAGAGGCACTGAAGATGACGTGCTACTTGAAACAACTGGTGAGCTGGTATCTTTATTTTTTCTTAAATTTCCCCTTGTGTTATACTTGCGATGTGTTATATGTTTATGTTCCTAATAATTGTATTCTGACCAAGCATTTCAAAAACAATTCTTTCTCTCACAGAACTAACAGAAGAGAGGATTGATGCCTTAAAAAGGCTTGTACTTCAGTCTACATAACCGAATAAATGCCACAGCATACATTGGCATGGAAGAGGTGGGACAGAGAGAACACCGTAAACAGCAAAATGAGGCTGAGCTGTTAGCCATGGAAGATGTGCATACCCTGGAAACTAATGACGCTATTGAAATTCCCATAAATAAATAATGCTGCATCATTATCCACGATGGACGTGCACCAGCAAAGCAATGTATACAGAAAGACTATGTCGAAACGGGAAAAAAGACCAGCTCCAAGATTAATTGTAAGTATCATTTATTACATTTTCTCATGAAAAATGATCTCAATGGCAATATTGCTCAATAGTATTTGAACGAATGAAAACATTTTCACATTTTCAGGCACGAAGAAGAGGAAGAAGATGAAGCAGCGATGCATAGTGGTATAAATGAGATGGAACACATCCAACCACGCTAGGAAAAAAGACAAATAAATCAGACACCCCGTTGTTTCATGGTCTCGATGAAGAGGCACTGCAGATGACGTGCTACTTGAAACAACTGGTGAGCTGGTATCTTTATTTTTTCTTAAATTTACCCTTGTGTTATACTTGCGACGTGTTATATGTTTATATTCATAATAATTGAATTGTGATCAAGCATTTCAAAGAATGTTCTTTCTTTCACAGAACTAACAGAAGAGAGGATTGATGCCTTAAAAAGGCTTGTACTTCAAAGTCTACATAACCGAATAAATGCCACAGCATACTTTGGCATGGAAGAGGTGGGACAGAGAGAACACCGTAAACAGCAAAATGAGGCTGAGCTGTTAGCCATGGAATATGTGCATACCCTGGAAACTAATGACGCTATTGAAAAAAAAAAAATTGGATCTTGTTTTATGGTCATATACTCCTGTGCCAAATTTCATTTAAATTGAAAGTAAGACCTGGAAGTTTGTAATTAACCTCTGAAGTGCGCATGGGGGTAATTGGAAACGTCCCCCTGTGCTGACGTATTTGAGGTGTTTCCGTCACTAAAATATTCATTGTGCCATTAATAGCATTAATACTTATCCATATGCGCCTATTATGGGTTGATTATAAAGGTATTAACCTGAAACAACAATAAAACGAGTGAAAACAGCGTTTGGATGGTCAAAATCGGAGATATAGCCCGCGAGTTGTATAATGTATGGGTGAGGCAATCTGCTTTCCCGCCAATTTCCCCCAAGGCCACTGAGACACAGTCGATCGATACTCTCTCTCTCTCTCTTGCACTCGCTTGCTATCAGTGATGACCACACCCTCCAATCGGATTTCTAATGTTAGCACGAAAATATACCTCAGAATAAGGGAATAACAGGGAAAATAGGTGATAACTGAAGGAGAGGAGGAAAGTGGGGAAGGAGGGGAGGTAGAGGACTGAGATTTTGCATGGCCCAGGGGCCAAAAAAAAAAATAAATAAAAAAAAAAATATAAAAAAATATTTTGTTTTCGATGTCAAAAGTTGATTTTTGTTTTCTCTGACTCTTAAGAGTCTCCCCGCAGTGCGCCGGGGGAACTCTTAACCCTTAATTAGCGGCGAGCAACATAAGTCGAGTTAAATAAAGCTGGACTATGTGGCGGCGCTCGACATAGGTCGAGTGGCAATTTCAGCACGTAATGTGGCTGAGAGAGAGAGACAAGTGGTGGCAGGAGACTAGCGAGCGTATGCCTGCTCCAGACCACCGCGGCGAACCTACTGACACAAATCTCAGCTCCCTCCTCCCTCTCTCACTCGCTACATACTCAATTATGTACCGAAACTACCGAATTACCTGCTTTTTGCACTCGCGTTGCACGGTTATTGCAAGAAAACTATCCATCATACAAGGATCGTTATGGTGTCATTCGAAAGCTCTGTTTATGCCCTTTCAGGGATAGGTACTTGTTTTACGTTCTGGGTCTTATTTAGGCATGAAAATGATCACGTAAACAGCCCTATTTTGGCTAAAAACACCCCGCTGTGCGGTACATATAAATAAACCGCATAGGCCGCTCGTAAGGTGTTAAGAGTCTCCCCGCAGCTCCCGGGTTAACCGGTCGGTCCCCTTAACCTCTGAAGTGCGCATGGGGGTAATTAGACACCTCTGCCTGTGTGCTGGTATTTGAGCTGTTCCCATCACTAAAATATTAATTTTACCATAAATAGCATTAATACTTATCCATAAGCGCCTATTATAGGTTGATTATAAAGGTATTAACCTGTTACAACAATAAAACAAGTGAAAACAGCGTTTGGATGGTCAAAATCGGCGATACAGGGCGGGAGTTACATAATGTATGGGTGAGGCAACCTCCTTTCCTGCCAATTTCCCCCAAGGCTGGAGAGACACTGTCGATCGATACTCTCTCTCTCTCTCTTGCACTCGCTTGCTAACAGTGATGACAATGCCCTGCTTGCAACTCGCTAATGTTAGGACGAAAATATACCTCAGAATAAGGGAATAACAGGGAAAATAGGTGATAACTGAAGGAGGGGAGGAAAGTGGGGAAGGAGGGGAGGTAGAGGAGTGATATTTTGCATGGCCCAGGGGCAAATATTATTATTATTATTTTTTTTTCGATGTTTAAAATTTATTTATTTTTCTTCTCTGACTCTTAAGAGTCTTCCCGCAGTCCGCCGGGGGAACTCTTAAGAGTCTTCCTGCAGTTCCCGGGTTAATGGAGAAATTAATGATTAAAGGTCGATGCTATTGGTAAGACATTCCTACAATAGACCTCCATCTGATCTGGTAACACTGGTCAGATTTGAGGTGCCAAATTACGTGCCAAGTCTTCCTAATACCTATGCCATTAATTGCAGCCCCTATTGAAAACGTTTGATACCGTAATCTATTACGAAATGCATTATATACTTGATTAATTATACTGGTGGTGCTGAAAATAGGTTATATAATCCTTTTAGCTTCGAAATCCACCCGCCATAGGTATAGTTTTCAGATACCTCCATGATTTCCCAATACATCACCGTAAAATATCCACCATTTCGTATTTCCTAACAAATCGCTTTGGAAAGCGAGCCATAGATGTATCATAATATTATCTAAGCGTATATATCAGAATGAGGCGATATATAACCGAGAAACTATCAAAATGATTTGTGATACGTGCGAATTGTCTGCGCACTTTTAATTTATTCTACCGTTCTTAACATAGAAAATGTAATAGGTGCATATGCATATAAGAAAATGTACATTAATACACAGACTATAGTATTTTCTTAACTCGTGTTACTGTGTATAGAGGACTACATTATTTATTTTAGATGTCATTAATTAACACATTAACATTATCAGATAGTACAAATATATTAAGCATCAAATGTTATGAAATAGTTAATGGTTTAGGTGCATAAGGTAGAGGCTAGAGCCAAAGGATAATTAGTAGGCTATATATACGATATGTGTTAGTGAGTTGCGCCTAGGTCTGACACTATAGGCTACTTAGGCCTTATAATTAGGGTTGAGTGTGAGAGGGAACTGCCTTGTGTTAGCCAATTAGCTTTCTGTAGACTCCTATTTTCTTTTATTCTTATGTATGAAGGTTATTTCTATATTTTGCTATATATTACTTTTATTGTAGTCGATATGTTATGATGTGATAAAGTTAATGAATATTTATATAAGTACAATCGTGGTTAGGGCTACATGAACACTTCTTAAATGATCAGGAAAAAATCGACACCTAAATGGCACGAAAGGTCTTAAAAGTGACATAAATGGGGTGAAAGTTCTTAAAATCGCCAAACTAATGGGGCAAACGTCTTAAAATATCAAAAGCAAAAATACCAAGACTGCGAGCATTAACTAAGGTATATATTTTCTGTTAAATTGAATCCCTTAGCAACGGATTTCTAGATAATTTATGGAAAATATGTATATCTATATTTAGCGGAAGAGTATAAGAGGGTAGTAGACACCAATATCATCATTCGAGAAGAAGACACTGAGGCCGACCGTGAGCTCCAGCGGAAGTATACAGATTTGGGACAGTGTGACTCTGAAGTTGAGGCTCTATTCGCTCCCGAAGAGATGACGGAAGTACTCAAGATATTGGTTGAAGACTTTGATATGGCGATGGAAAAACTGGACGTGCACCTAGATGAGTGTGAGAAGATACGAATCAAATTTGAAGAGAGTTGTGAAGCCAATTGAAGTGAGCAAGAGAAGAGAGACGAAGCCAATCGAAGGGAGCAAGAGAAGAGAGACGAAAACAGGCTGCAAGAAATTGCAATAATGCTGGGAGCTTCCCCAAGGATAAAAGCAAAACCGTCAGATTAAGTTAATGAATAAAACAATAATGATGATACCACCATTCTATTTCCTTCTCTTTACATTTCGAGCAGCGCCGAAGGCGCCCGCCGCCAGAAGCCAAGCCCGCGCCGGAGGGCGAAGCCCGTGCTAGTCTCTCCTAAAATGTTTCTCGCCTAATTTTTTGTGGGTGAAAGATGTCGTGGCAAAATAATTGACATCTAATCGATTTCTTTAAATTTTTCACACACACAAATTTAGACCCTCCCGAAGAAAAAAGGTTCACCGTCAACTCAAGTCGTATAGCAGAATTTATTTTTGGTGAGTCGTGTGACTAGGGTGGTCGTAGCTCTCGGATCGAAGTATTTCCGATCGATCCCAATTCCACCAACTCACGTTGGACAGCAGAAGATCGCCTAAAGATTTGTGTGTGAAAATCACGACAGGGACCCGCACAAGGGCGACGCCGCAGCAGCCCGGCCAAGTAGTCGCCTCTCTGGGTATCTTTGACAACAGCAGACTAAACACCTCTCAATCCCCTCCCATCAGATCCTCCACTTTCTTAACTTTACGATCAAGTGAAGTGACCTAAAATTAATAGGAGTAACTGGTACTGTGGTGCTTCGTACTCATAATTCGTCGTATAGCTAGGTCATGCTTCGTATAGTGTAAATCGGAAAATAAAATGGAATTTTTCATGTTTTTCTTTTATTTGTCCTTCCTAGTTTTTACAATTTCTTCTCTCCTAAATTTTTGTGGGCGAAAGATCGTTTCATAACCCAATCGAGGAGCCGAATACGGTCTCGTGTGTGCCTGTGTTGGCACAGGTGCACCAACACAGGCAACACGGTGCAGCAAGCACACAGCATACGGCGGCGGTGGCTGTGCTCCGACGAGGTACACACTCTCCCTCTCTCTGTCATGTTTCATATAATGCGTCGTATAGCTAGGTCATGCTTTGTTTAATCATGCGTCGTCTACTGTCCTAGGTCATGCTTCGTATAATGTGACGCACCCCCAGTCAGACGCCTCACCAAAAATAATCCCACAAACATCTCTCTGGGTGGGAGCAGCCTGGCCAGGTAGTCTCTCCTAAAAATTGTCTCTCCTAAAATGTTGTCTCTATTGCTATACATTACAGTATAGGTGAAAGGACCAATATAGGCTAAGGTCGGACGTTGTTATTGTTGTGTCGGAGACTCACGCAGCCAGGACGCTTGGCGAGAGACTACCTGGCCGGGCTGCTCCACCCAGAGAGGCGACTACCTGGCCGGGCTGCTCCACCTACAGTAGAGAGAGACTAACTGGCCGGGCTCCTGGGGCAACTCACCCACAACAATTTAGGAGAGACAAAATTTAGGATGAAGACTTCGACGACGACGAGCTGCGCCGTGTTGCCTGTGTTGGTGCACCTGTGCGACGCATTATACGAAGCGTGACAGCGAGAGGGAGAGTGGGTAACTCTCTCTCTCTCACACACTGTGTCTGTCTCTCTCTCTCTCTCTCTCTCTCTCTCTCTGAGTCAAAGATGTTTTAGCTAATATAGGAGAGAGACTACCTGGCCGGGCTGCTCCACCCAGAGAGATTTTTGTGGGATTATTTTTGGTGAGGCGTCTTACTGGGGGAGAAGAAATTGTAAAAACTAGGAAGGACAAATCAAAGAAAAACATGAACAATTCAATTTTATTTTCCGATTCATAATAATAATAATAATAATAATAATAATAATAATATTATTTATTCAGTTAGCAATTTACAGAGTTGGTACCACATTGTATGTTACAAAATTAATATGACATGTACCAGCCTTGCATAATTCCAACTAAGGATAGCCCAATAAGGCCGTTAGGCGTATTTCCATTGGGGTCCTTGTGGGATTAGGTTAGCTGGGGAAATGGGGACGATAAAGAAATAGATACCTTAGAGAAAGTATTTCTAGGGGGTTGTTTTAAGATACCTTACATCCTATACTAAATATCAGTAATCCGTAATCAGTAATCATTTCAGTTTGGTTTGTCTATCTCTTATGTCGTATTTAGTAGTTGACATAAGCTTGGTGCTCCCTTCTCGCAGCTGTCCGGTTCAGGTGTTCCTTCAGGATACGTCTGAAGGAATACAGTGTTCTCTTTTCACAGACTGACTGGGGTAGGTCGTTCCAGTCTTTGATGGCAGTGAAGAAGAATGTTTGCTTACCCTGTCCTTGGATTCTCGGGACCTTAAAATTAAACATCCTGTTTCTTGTATTATGTCCACTCCTCTCATTTGCTTTAACAAAATCATTCTTTAGATACTCTGGAGCTCTGGCATAGAACATTTTGAAGGCATTAGTGAGCCTGATTTGTTTGGCCCTGTCAGAGACATTGAGCATACCTAGTGACTGAAGTTGTTCCTGGCCAACATGTGATCTGGGTCCTAGGTTCAGCATGAACCTAACCATTTTATTTTGAGTGACCTGAAGTTTGTGCTGTGCTGATTTAGATGATGCAGAGTACCAGGATGACACAGAATAGTCAAAATGACATTGAACAAGCGCTTGGCAGAGGGTATTTTTGGTCGCCGCGGGCAAGCATCCCACCTGTCTATACAGGTATTTTATACATGCTTTACACTTACTCAGGATAGATTCCTAAATTGTTTCACCTTACAAACTCGCGTACAGTTTTAGTCCGAGATATTTAACTTGTGACACTGTTGTTATAGGAATATCATTACAGTTGACCGAGAAGCCCACAATGTCTTTCAGTTTGCGTTTTGTTCCACATAAGATGGCTTCCATCTTGCCCAGGTGAAGAGATAGTCTATTGTCCACTAGCCATTCACTACATGATTCTAGTTCTTTGGAAAGTGAAGCGGCAATACTTATTGGGTCTTTTCCTGAAACCAGAAGCACGCTGTCGTCTGCATACAGTAATAATTTACATGAGACACCCAATTCCATGTCGTTCACATAACAGAGAAAGAGTAAGGGACCCAGGATGCTTCCCTGCGGGACCCCACAGTTAATTGGCATAGGATCAGATATATTATCATCAAGTTTGACTCTTTGGGTTCTACTACTAAGATAAGATTTAAACCAGTTCACAGACCCTATGCCCATTGCTTGTAGTATATTACATAGGATATCATGGTCTACTGTGTCAAACGCTTTTTGTAGATCAAGAAGAACCATACTGGTGTAGTTACCTTTAGACATTTTTTTACGAATGTGATCCGTTAAGTGGATGAGACAGGAGTCTGTCGAGTACATGCATCTGAAACCTGATTGAAACTTATAGAATAGATCATTTTGTTTGAGGTTGTGTTCAATTTGGGTGTATACCGCTCTTTCAAGGATTTTAGATACAATACATAATATTATGCTAACTGGTTTGTAGTTGCCAACTTCTAGTTTATTTCCTTTCTTGAATAGAGGGGTTACAATAGCTTCCTTCAGTTCAGCAGGTACAGTGTTGGTGTTAATTGACAAGTTGATGATGTGGGTTAGGGGCCTGCTATACCAATGGCTCCATCTCGTAGAAATTTGGCAGGAATTTTGTCTGGTCTTGTGCTTTTATGTACATTTAGGTAAGACAGCTCGCCAAAAGTGTATTTTGGTGTAACATTTTGCAATCCAAATGTGTTCGGGTCTTTATCTCTGTAGAAATTTCGAAAGGTGGCCGTTGTTGTCGTGTATTTATTGAGAGGTTGAGGTAGGTTCTGTGCAAGTGTGTTTGCTATGGAAGTGAAGAAGGAGTTGAAGTAGGTTGAAATTTGTCGTTTATCGTGGCAAACCTGATCATTAATGGTGAGAGCAATATTAGTGTTAGACGAATCCCTTGTCTTGTTGCTGTAGCCTGTTGTTTTTAGGGGCTTCCATAGTTTCTTTGGGTTATTCTGATTATCCTCTGCCTTATTGTGAAAATAATTAGTTTTCGCTGATTTTATTTTACTACTTAGTTTATTCCTGGCCCTGTTGAACTCATGTTTCAGACCTTGATCCTGTCTATGTTTCGCTAGCTTTTTTAACAGATTGTCTCTGTGTTCCAGATGGTGTAGTATGTCATTGTTGATCCATGGGTCTGACCTTGCTTTAATTCGTATGTCTTTCAGAGGAGCTATTTCGTCTAGGATGTTTGTGATGATGGTTCTGAAGCCAACCCATGCGTCATTAACGTTTGTACTTCCAAACACTGGAGACCAGTCTGTATTCCATAAAATGTCCAGAAATGTTTCTTTATTGTAGTTTCTGAGTGACCTTGTTTTGATAACCTTGTGATTCTCTAGGGTAATTTTTGTGGTTTACCGTGTTGTGCATTGTCATTTTATGCCTATATTCTCGTACAAGCCTATTATTTCGTTGTTTGTAACACAGGTTAAAATCCCGTAGTATGATGGATTCATTCCGAGGGTCTAGCGATGACAAAGTTTGTTCACATTTGGTCAAGATTTGTGTGTCGTCTGGTGGCCTATAGCATGTCCCAATTGTGATGGGTCTTGTCCTCGGCAGGTGTAGGTCGATCCACAGAGCTTCGTGATTTTCTACATGGAGGTCGGTCCTAGTTGTGTGTGTGAGGTTGTTTTTTACATACAGACATACTCCTCCCCCATGCCTATTGCGATCATTCCTAACCATATTGAAACCTTGAATGTTTATTTCACCATCGTTTATACTTGAATCCAGACAGGTTTCTGTGATTGCAATTATTGAAGCTTTGGCCTTATTACCTAACAGGTTTATTTCTGACAATTTATGGTACATTGATCTGGCGTTAATGTGGATAAGATGGAGCCCTTTGTTGGTGAACACTCTGTATTCATCTTTGATTTTGAATGTGTCCTGGCTGGATTCTGAGTATTTTAGGAGTATAGTTGGTTGTTGGGAGGAACATAATAATTGTTAATATTAATTGGTTCATTTACATTAATATTCGATAATGAATGCAAGGCACACATGTTGCCTAGGAATTCCCGTTCTTCACTGTTGGTCTTCTTAGAGATGCTCTTCATGTGAGCTACAGTTTTACACTTAACACAGTTTAGGATCCTTTGTTTTCTTGTTATGAGTGATTCACATATTTCACAAATGATTTTAGGACCTTTAATAGCTACTTCCCTACATTTATCGCATTCCACTTCTTTTCTGCTAGAAACTTAAGTACATCGATCATGTACTGTTTCATTACAACTACTACATAGTGAAGTTGTACTCCTTTTGTTGAATCCAATATCGCACACTATACATATTTTCCTGTTACTGTTCATCGTACGTCTGGCGTTGTAGTGATCAGCTGAGCGCCGTGAGCGGCTGCTGGGGTGTGAGCGCGTGAGATGGGGACAGGTTGTGGCGCCCCCTTGCCCCCCTCCCACCCCTACCTGTATTTGTTGTTTGATGTCCTTGTTCTTGGCCGTTGTTGCTGCTTTATTGTTGATGTTGTTGCGACTGATCCCTTCTTTTTTAGCTGTTCTGGTTGCATGTTGAGCTACCTGGGTTGCCGATAGTGTTGGGTTGTGTTGTAGTAGGTTTGGTTTATTTGTTGTGCAGTGGCGTCGTGTTGTGGTGGGTGGGGCGTTTCTCTTTTCTTTCTTGTTCGTTGCTATTACTTCATTGTCGATGTGTTTGCTAGAGCTTCCTGTTTTTTTGGGTGTTCTGGTTGCATGTTGTGTTACTTGGGTCACCAATAGCTGTGGTAGTGATGATACAGTTGAGGGTAATGTTGAGTAGGTAGAGTGTTGGCACTGTGCTGGCGGTTGCCCTGCGGTCTTGGTTGGGAGTTGAAGCGTAACGGGAGACTGGGGTGCCTGCTTGTCCAGTTTGTTATAACGAATTTTACTGCTAGGGACTGTTGAAATGTCGGTGTCTGCCTTACTTGATTTGTGGTGAGGTTTCTTCAACGTTGAGCTGGGGCCTGGGTTGGTCTCTATGTCTCCACAGCTAATTAGAGTGTAGCACAATAGGTGATGTAGCGAGGTTGTGCCAGACTGTTTGCTAAGACGCTGCGGCTTACCGAGATATGTAGATGCCCAGGCAGGAATGGTGACAACGATTTCACTTGTGTGTGATTTCTGTGTGACGAGGTCCCTCAATACTTGCTTAGTTTTGACCTGGTACACTACCGGTCCCCTCTGCACCTGTATATCGGCACATCCCCTCTGGATGTTGAGAAGGATGATACACAGGGAGAGAGCTACGCTCACGCCCTTCAACCCTCGCGCCATCGCGACCAGTGATTTACATTATACGAAGCATGACCTAGCTACCCCCAAAATGGGGATTGGGCCTGAGCATATAGATAGATAGATAGATAGATAGATAGATGACCTAGCTATATGACGAATTATAAGTACGAAGCACCACAGTACCAGTAACTCCCATTAATTTTAGGTCACTTCACTTGATCCTAAAGTTAAGAAAGTGGAGGATCTGATGGGAAGGGATGGAGAGGTGCTTAATTTTTAATTAAATTAAGAGGGTATTACACTGGGCCAATTCTCTTCACTCTTCAGCAAAAAGTGGAGCTACCGTCAATCTCCAGCACAAATCTCACCCTTTCCCGAAGAAAAAAGGTTCACCGCCAACTCAAGTCATATAGCAGAATTTATTTTTGGTGAGTCGTCTGACTGGGGTGGTCGTAGCTCTCGGATCGAAGTATTTTGTCACGCTTTAAATGCACCAACACAGGCAACACGGTGCAGCAAGCACACATAATACGGCGGCGGTGGCTGTGCTCCGACGAGGTACACACTTTCCCTCTAGATGTCACGTTTGGTATAATGCGTCGTATAGCTAGGTCATGCTTTGTTTACTCATGCGTCGTCTAATGTCCTAGGTCATGCTTCGTATAATGTGTCGCACCCCCAGTCAGACGCCTCACCAAATATAATCCCACAAAAATCTCTCTGGGTGGGAGCAGCCCCGCCAGGTAGTCTCTCCTAAAAATTGTGTCCCCTAAATTTTGTCTCTCCTAAATTTTTGTGGGCGAGTCGCCGCAGGAGCCCGGCCAGTTAGTCTCTCTCTACTGTAGGTGGAGCAGCCCGGCCAGGTAGTCGCCTCTCTGGGCGGAGCAGCCCGACCAGGTAGTCTCTCTCTGGGTATCTTTGACAACGGCCGACTAAGCACCTCTCCATTCCTTCCCATCAGATCCTCCAATTTCTTAACTTTAGGATCAAGTGAAGTGACCTAAAATTAATGGGAGTAACTGGTACTGTGGTGCTTCGTACTTATATTTCGTCATATAACTAGGTCATGCTTCGCATAATGTAAATCGGAAAATAAAATGGAATTGTTCATGTTTTTATTTTATTTGTCCTAGTTGGTACAATTTCTTCTCTCCTAAATTTTTGTGGGTGAAAGATCGTTTCATAACCCAATCGAGGGGCCGAATACGGTGTTGTGTGTGCCTGTGTTGGAACAGGTGCACCAACACAGGCAAGACGGTGCAGCAACCACATAGGATACGGCGGCGGTGGCTGTGCTCCGACGAGGTACACACTCTCCATCTCGCTGTCACGTTTCGTAAAATGCGTCGTATAGCTAGGTCATGCTTCGTTTAATGCGTCGTCTACTGTCCTAGGTCATGCTTCGTATAATGTGTCGCACCCCCAGTCAGACGCCTCACCAAAAATAATCCCACAAAAATCTCTCTGGGTGGGAGCAGCCCGACCAGGTAGTCTCTCCTAAATTTTGTCTCTCCTAAATTTTTGTGGGTGTGTCGCCGCAGGAGCCCGGCCAGTTTGTCTCTCTCTACTGTAGGTGGAGCAGCCCGGCCAGGGAGTCGCCTCTCTGAGAGGAGCAGCCCGACCAGGTAGTCTCTCTCTGGGTATCTTTGACAACGGCCGACTAAGCACCTCTCAATCCCTTCTCATCAGATCCTCCACTTTCTTTACTTTAGGATCAAGTGAAGTGACCTAAAATTAATGGGAGTAACTGGTACTGTGGTGCTTCGTACTTATAATTCGTCGTATAGCTAGGTCATGCTTCGTATATAATGTAAATCGGAAAATAAAATGGAATTGTTCATGTGTTTCTTTTATTTATCCTTCCTAGTATTTACAATTTCTTCTCTCGGTGAAAGATGTCGTGGACAAATAATTGACAATTCGATTTCTTTAAATTTTTCACACACACAAATTTAGACCCTCCCGAAGAAAAAAGGTTCACCGCCAACTCAAGGCGTATAGCAGAATTTATTTTTGGTGAGTCGTCTCGGAAGGGCAGTGACCAATATGGCGAGCAAAGAGATGAAAGTCAGAATAGACGAGAGAGTCAACTATACCGTGTTAAAGGATAAGGTGGAACTGTTACGATTTCAGATCAAGGGAATTAAATGTGCCTCCCTGGCAGATGCGATTGTTGGGTACTGCGTCGGTGATAAGTTGCACAACCCCCCGCAGGAACATTTGACTCTATTGAAGAAAATGTTGGCCATTGAATTAACGGCTAATATGTTTGGTCGGTATGCCAAGATACAAGACTTAAAGTCGGCTGAATTATTTAAAAAATCGAACGATACATTAGAAATTATTCAGAGAGAGCAAGTCATGTGTAACCCCATGTTCTCAGATTTGGACTTCACTCCTCTTGAATATAAGAGCTACAAAGAGAGGAGTAGTTCCGAACGACCGGGCGACGGCGGAGGAGGAGGAGGAGGAAACATGGTTACACATCCGTCACCTTCCTCGACTCACAGAGTCGAGGAGGGTGATAGCGGCGACGCTACAGGTAATGCCACCGACTTGATTAGGGGTACTTTAGTGGCCACACCCAAGGGCAACGCAACATCACATTTCAGAGGGGGGTACCGTTCCCAAACCTACACACTCTCCCTCTCGCTGTCACGTTTCGTATAATGTCGTATAGCTAGGTCATGCTTCGTTTAATCATGCGTCGTCTACTGTCCTAGGTCATGCTTCGTATAATGTGTCGCACCCCCAGTCAGACGCCTCACCAAAAATAATCCCACAAACATCTCTCTGGGTTGGAGCAGCCCGACCAGGTAGTCTCTCCTAAATTTTTGTGGGTGAGTCACCGCAGGAGCCCGGCCAGTTAGTCTCTCTCTACTGTAGGTGGAGCAGCCCGGCCAGGTAGTCGCCTCTCTGGGCAGAGCTGCCCGGCCAGGTAGTCTCTCTCTGGGTATCTTTGACAACGGCCGACTAAGCACCTCTCCATCCCCTCCCATCAGATCCTCCACTTTCGTAACATTAGGATCAGGTGAAGTGACCTAAAATTAATGGGAGTAACTGGTACTGTGGTGCTTCGTACATATAATTCGTCGTATAACTAGGTCATGCTTCGTATAATGTAAATCGGAAAATAAAATGGAATTGTTCATGTTTTTCTTTTATTTGTCCTTCCTAGTTTTTACAATTTCTTCTCTCGGTGAAAGATGTCGTGGACAAATAATTGACATTCGATTTCTTTAAATTTTTCACACACACAAATTTAGACCCTCCCGAAGAAAAAAGGTTCAGCACCAACTCAAGTCGTATAGCAGAATTTATTTTTGGTGAGTCGTCTGACTGGGGTGGTCGTAGCTTTCGGATCGAAGTATTTCCGATCGATCCCAATTCCACCAACTCACGTTGGACAGCAGAAGATCGCCTAAAGATTTGTGTGTGAAAATCACGACATGGACCCGCACAGCGGCGCCGCCGCAGCAGCCCGACCAGGTAGTCTCTCTCTAGGTGGAGCAGCCCGGCCAGGTAGTCGCTAGGTCATGCTTCGTTTAATGCGTCGTCTACTGTCCTAGGTCATGCTTCGTATAATGTGCCGTACCCCCAGTCAGACGCCTCACCAAAAATAATCCCACAAAAATCTCTCTGGGTGGGAGCAGCCCGACCAGGTAGTCTCTCCTAAATATTTTTCTCTCCTAAGTTTTTGTGGGTTTGTCGCCGCAGGACCCCGACCAGTTAGTCTCTCTCTTCTGTAGGTGGAGCAGCCCACCAAAGGTAGTCGCCTCTCTGGGCAGAGCTGCCCGGCCAGGTAGTCTTTCTCTGGGTATCTTTGACAACGGCCGATTAAGCACCTCTCCATCCCCTCCCATCAGATCCTTCACTTTCTTAACTTTAGGATCACGTGAAGTGACCTAAAATGAATGGGAGTAACTGGTACTGTGTTCCTTCGTACTTATAATTCGTCGTATAACTAGGTCATGCTTCGTATAATGTAAATCGGAAAATAAAATGGAATTGCTGGGTATCTTTGACAACGACCGACTAAGCACCTCTCCATCCCTTCCCATCAGATCCGCCACTTTCTTAACTTTAGGATCAAGTGAAGTGACCTAAAATTAATGGGAGTAACTGGTACTGTGGTGCTTCGTACTTATAATTCGTCGTATAGCTAGGTCATGCTTCGTATACTGTAAATCGGAAAATAAAATGGAATTGTTCATGTTTTATTTTTATTTGTCCTTCCTAGTTTTTACAATTTCTTCTCTCGGTGAAAGATGTCGTGGACAAATAATTGATAATTCAAATTCTTTAAATTTTTCACACACACAAATTTAGACCCTCCCGAAGAAAAAAGGTTCATCGCCAACTCAAGTCGTAAAGCAGAATTTATTTTTGGTGTCGTCTGACTGGGGTGGAATAATAATTCCAATGTAAGCGTGGACTATGGAGTGGAACAATGCGTGAGAGACTATATTCTTCAGAGAAAAATATGTTGTGATGATGACAGTGAAACTCTACACGAAGACGACGGCACATTAAAAGATAGCGTAGGGATGATACAGTCTGAATCTAACATATCCCCGATAATTGTCACCCATCAAAATATGAAGGAGCAAGATGAACCTGATACAGATGTTAACGATACGGTTTCGGTAGACACTGTTGAAGATAATCTATCAACAGAAAAGGTTATTACCCATAACACCACCAATGAGGCAGCTAGCGTTAACAATGACTGGTTTTCTCATTTGTTCGGGGGAGACTCCGCCAATAGCCATAGGATGATTAAATGTGGGAGCGTTAAAGGGGACGAGGAGAGAAACGATGAAAATAATATTATGGACATCGAAGAAGGGGGCATTGTTGACGTTAGCGAGGTTTCAAAAGATAAAGATAATGGAGGTGAAGATAATTGGACAACCCCCCATCCTACATCCTCTCGCAGTAGAAGTAGAGAAATTCCATTGTCGGTTCACCCCTTCGAAATCGTCTCTTCAATCTCCAATCCACGTGAATCGGCACCTGGCTATTTCTGTTCCTTTACATCTCCTTCAGGTGAGACTGGTCCAAACACTCTTCACCGTTTTAGCCGACATTCATGTCATTATTATCCTAGTATGGACAGAAGTAGTATTTACCGCAAATCGGAAGAGTCCGACAATACATCGGCGTATACCGTGACGCCCTACAATGCACGGCGACCTCGCCGTTACCTTCCGAGCCCTCCGAGCCCTTCATCCTACAGAAACTCGTTGCCTGCCATAGACGAATCCAAACTGCACACTCGACGTTGGGATAGAAGGGCCGTTAAGAGCAGGTGGCAACCTTCTGGCAAACGAGGTATCGTTTCAGAGACGGACCCAACCACACCTACTACCAGACCTTGCAAAAGACACCTTCCTTCACGGTCCCCTGATCCCAACACCGTCGAATACCCTTCATGTCCCGTAACCCCTGCTACCACTACGGCTACTTCCACCACTACCGCTACTTCAAAAAGGAAAAGGTATAGAGGTACCGAAGATAAAAAAGAATCCTCCCAAAGGCCAAAGCCGTTTCATTGATTTTTGGAGGACCACCATAACTATGCACCCCTCTCGAGACATTTTCCTAGCTCGGTACAGTCGCGTGGTCCCATTGTCTCCTCCTCCGCCCTCAAGGGAACGGAGAGTGCCAATGATGCTAGCCAGAGTAGCTTCTCTTCGTTCTCTGCCTCTTGTGCGCCAAACTCCAACACCGAGAGTATTTTCAACTAGGTCGGAAGGGCAGTGACCAATATGGCGAGCAAAGTGATGAAAGCCAGAATAGACGAGAGAGTCAACGTTACCGTGTTAATGGTTAAGGTGGAAATGTTACGATTTCAGATCAAGGGAATGAAATGTGCCTCCCTGGCGGATGCGATTGTTGGGTACTGCGTCGGTGATAAGTTGCACAACCCCCCGCAGGAACATTTGACTCTATTGAAGAAAATGTTGGCTATTGAATTAACGGCTAATATGTTTGGTCGGTATGCCAAGATACAAGACTTAAAGTCGGCTGAATTATTTAGAAAATCGAACAATACCTTAGAAATTATTCAGAGAGAGCAAGTCATGTGTAACCCCATGTTCTCAGATTTGGACTTCACTCCTCTGGAATATAAGAGCTACAAAGAGAGGAGTAGTTCCGAACGACCGGGCGACGGCGGAGGAGGAGGAGGAAACATGGTTACACATCCGTCACCTTCCTCGCCTCACAAAGACGAGGAGGGTGATAGCGGCGACGCTAAAGGTAATGCCGCCGACTTGATGAGGGGTACTTTAGTGGCCATACCCAAGGGCAATGCAATATCACATTTCAGAAGGGGGTACCGTTCCCAAACCTACACACTCTCCCTCTCGCTGTCACGTTTCGTATAATGTGTTGTATAGCTAGGTCATGCTTCGTTTAATCATGCATCGTCTACTGTCCTAGGTCATGCTTCATATAATGTGTCGCACCCCCAGTCAGACGCCTCACCAAAAATAATCCCACAAAAATCTCTCTGGGTGGGAGCAGCCCGACCAGGTAGTCTCTCCTAAATTTTTGTGGGTGAGTCGCCGCAGGAGCCCGGCCAGTTAGTCTCTCTCTACTGTAGGTGGAGCAGCCCGGCCAGGTAGTCGCCTCTCTGAGTGGAACAACCCGGCCAGGTAGTCTCTCTCTGGGTATCTATGACAACAGCGGACTAAGCACCTCTCAATCCCTTCCCATCAGATCCTCCACTTTCTTAACTTTAGGATCAAGTGAAGTGACCTAAAAGTAATGGGAGTAACTGGTACTGTGGCGCTTCCTACTCATAATTCGTCGTATAAATAGGTCATGCTTCGGATAATGTAAATCGGAAATTAAAATGGAATTTTTCATATTTTTCTTTTATTTGTCCTTCCTAGTTTTTACAGTTTCTTTTCTCTTAAATTTTTGTGGGTGAAAGATCGTTTCATAACCCAATCGAGGGGCCGAATTCGGTCTCGTGTATGCCTGTGTTGGCACAGGTGCACCAACACAGACAACACGGTGCAGCAAGCACACAGAATACGGCTGTGCTCCGACGAGGTACACACTCTCCCTCTCGCTGTCACGTTTCATATAATATGTCGTATAGCTAGCTCATGCTTCGTTTAATCATGCGTCGTCTACTGTCCTAGGTCATGCTTCGTATAATGTGTCGCACCCCCAGTCAGATGCCTCACCAAAAATAATTCCCACAAAAATCTCTCTGGGTGGGAGCAGCCCGACCAGGTAGTCTCTCCTAAATTTTTATGGGTGAGTCGCCGCAGGAGCCCGGCCAGTTAGTCTCTCTCTACTGTAGGTGGAGAAGCCCGGCCAGGTAGTCACCTCTCTGGGCAGAGCTGCCCGGCCAGGTAGTCTCTCTCTGGGTATCTTTGACAATGGCCGACTAAGCACCTCTCCATCCCCTCCCATCAGATCCTCCACTTTCTTAACTTTAGGATCAAGTGAAGTGACCTAAAATTAATGGGAGTAACTGGTACTGTGATGCTTCGTACTCATAATTCGTCGTATAACTAGGTCATGCTTCGGAAAATGTAAATCGGAAAATAATATTGGAATTGTTTATGTTTTTCTTTTATTTGTCCTTCCTAGTTTTTACAATTTCTTCTCTCGGTAAAAGATGTCGTGGACAAATAATTGTCATTCGATTTCTTTAAATTTTTCACACACACAAATTTAGACCCTCCCGAAGAAAAAAGGTTCAGCACCAACTCAAGTCGTATAGCAGAATTTATTTTTGGTGAGTCGTCTGACTGGGGTGGTCGTAGCTCTCGGATCGAAGTATTTCCGATCGATCCCAATTCCACCAACTCACGTTGGACAGCAGAAGATCGCCTAAAGATTTGTGTGTGAAAATCACGACAGGGACCCGCACAGCGGCGACGCCGCAGCAGCCCGACCAGGTAGTCTCTCTCTAGGTGGAGCAGCCCGGCCAGGTAGTCGCTAGGTCATGCTTCGTTTAATCATGCGTCGTCTACTGTCCTAGGTCATGCTTCGTATAATGTGTCGCATCCCCAGTCAGACGCCTCACCAAAAATAATCCCACAAAAATCTCTGTGGGTGGGAGTAGCCCGACCAGGTAGTCTATCCTAAATTTTGTCTCTCCTAAATTTTTGTGGGTGTGTCGCCGCAGGAGCCCGGCCAGTTAGTCTCTCTCTACTGTAGGTGGAGCAGCCCGGCCAGGTAGTCGCCTCTCTGGGCGGAGCAGCCCGACCAGGTAGTCTCTCTCTGGGTATCTTTGACAACGGCCGACTGAGCACCTCTCCATCCATTCCCATCAGATCCTCCACTTTCTTAACTTTTGGATCAAGTGAAGTGACCTAAAAGTAATGGGAGTAACTGGTACTGTGATGCTTCTTATTTGTAATTCGTCGTATAGCTAGGTCATGCTTCGTATAATGTAAATCGGAAATTAAAATGGAATTTTTCATATTTTTCTTTTATTTGTCCTTCCTAGTTTTTACAATTTCATCTCTCCTAAATTTTTGTGGGTGAAAGATCGTTTCACAACCCAATCGAGGGGCCGAATACGGTCTCGTGTGTGCCTGTGTTGGCACAGGTGCACCAACACAGGCAACACGGTGCAGCAAGCACACAGAATACTGCTGTGCTCTGACGAGGTACACACTCTCCCTCTCGCTTTCACGTTTCGTATAATGTGTCGTATAGCTAGGTCATGCTTCGTTTAATCATGCGTCGTCTACTGTCCTAGGTCATGCTTCGTATAATGTGACGCACCCCCAGTCAGACGCCTCACCAAAAATAATCCCACAAAAATCTCTCTGGGTTGGAGCAGCCCGACCAGGTAGTCTCTCCTAAATTTTGTCTCTCCTAAATTTTTGTGGGTGAGTCGCCGCAGGAGCCCGGCCAGTTAGTCTCTCTCTACTGTAGGTGGAGCAGCCCGCCAGGTAGTCGCCTCTCTGGGAGGAGCAGCCCGACCAGGTAGTCTCTCTCTGGGTATCTTTGACAACGGCCGACCAAGCACCTCTCCATCCCCTCCCATCAGATCCTCCACTTTCTTAACTTTAGGATCAAGTGAAGTGACCTAAAATTAATGGGAGTAACTGATACTGTGGTGCTTCGTACAGGGTGCAGCAAGCACACAGAATACGGCTGTGCTCCGACGAGGTACACACTCTCCCTCTTGCTGTCACGTTTCGTATAATGTGTCGTATAGGTAGGTCATGCTTCGTTTAATCATCCGTCGTCTACTGTCCTAGGTCATGCTTCGTATAATGTGTCGCACCCCCAGTCAGACGCCTCACCAAAAATAATCCCACAAAAATCTCTCTGGGTGGGAGCAGCCCGACCAGGTAGTCTCTCCTAAATTTTTGTGGGTGCGTCGCCGCAGGAGCCCGGCCAGTTAGTCTCTCTCTACTGTAGGTGGAGCAGTCCGGCCAGGTAGTTGCCTCTCTGGGCGGAGCAGCCCGACCAGGTAGTCTCTCTCTGGGTATATTTGACAACGGCCGACTAAGCACCTCTCCATCCCCTCTCATCAGATCCTCCAGTTTCTTAACTTTAGGATCAAGTGAAGTGACCTAAAATTAATGGGAGTAACTGGTACTGTGGTGCTTCGTACGCGGTGCAGCAAGCACACAGAATACGGCTGTGCTCCGACGAGGTACACACTCTCCCTCTCGCTGTCATGTTTCGTATAATGTGTCGTATAGGTAGGTCATGCTTCGTTTAGTCATGTGTCGTCTACTGTCCTAGGTCATGCTTCGTATAATGTGTCGCACCCCCAGTCAGACGCCTCACCAAAAATAATCCCACAAAAATCTCTCTGGGTGGGAGCAGCCCGACCAGGTAGTCTCTCCTAAATTTTGTCTCTCCTACATTTTTGTGGGTGCGTCGCCGCAGGAGCCCGGCCAGTTAGTCTCTCTCTACTGTAGGTGGAGCAGCCCGGCCAGGTAGTTGCCTCTCTGGGCGGAGCAGCCCGACCAGGTAGTCTCTCTCTGGGTATTTTTGACAACGGCCGACTAAGCACCTCTCCATCCCTTCCCATCAGATCCTCCACTTTCTTAACTTTAGGATCAAGTGAAGTGACCTAAAATTAATGGGAGTAACTGGTACTGTGGTGCTTCGTACGCGGTGCAGCAAGCACACAGAATACGGCTGTGCTCCGACGATTTACACACTCTCCCTCTCGCTGTCACGTTTCGTATAATGTGTCATATAGGTAGGTCATGCTTCGTTTAGTCATGCGTCGTCTACTGTCCTAGGTCATGCTTCGTATAATGTGTCGCACCCCCAGTCAGACGCCTCACCAAAAGTAATCCCACAAAAATCTCTCTGGGTGGGAGCAGCCCGACCAGGTAGTCTCTCCTAAATTTTGTCTCTCCTACATTTTTGTGGGTGCGTCGCCGCAGGAGCCCGGCCAGTTAGTCTCTCTCTACTGTAGGTGGAGCAGCCCGGCCAGGTAGTTGCCTCTCTGGGCGGAGCAGCCCGACCAGGTAGTCTCTCTCTGGGTATTTTTGACAACGGCCGACTAAGCACCTCTCCATCCCTTCCCATCAGATCCTCCACTTTCTTAACTTTAGGATCAAGTGAAGTGACCTAAAATTAATGGGAGTAACTGGTACTGTGGTGCTTCGTACGCGGTGCAGCAAGCACACAGAATACGGCTGTGCTCCGACGATTTACACACTCTCCCTCTCGCTGTCACGTTTCGTATAATGTGTCGTATAGGTAGGTCATGCTTCGTTTAGTCATGCGTCGTCTACTGTCCTAGGTCATGCTTCGTATAATGTGTCGCACCCCCAGTCAAACGCCTCACCAAAAATAATCCCACAAAAATCTCTCTGGGTGGGAGTACCCCGACCAGGTAGTCTCTCCTAAATTTTGTCACTCCTAAATTTTTGTGGGTGAGTCTCCGCAGGAGCACGGCCAGTTAGTCTCTCTCTACTGTAGGTGGAGCAGCCCGGCCAGGTAGTCGCCTCTCTGGGCAGAGCTGCCCGACCAGGTAGTCTTTATCTGGCTATCTTTGACAACGGCCGACTAAGCACCTCTCCATCCCCTCCCATCAGATCCTCCACTTTCTTAACTTTAGGATCAAGTGAAGTGACCTAAAATTAATGGGAGTAACTGGTACTGTGGTGCTTCGTACATATAATTCGTCGTATAACTAGGTCATGCTTCGTATAATGTAAATCGGAAAATATAATGGAATTGTTCATGATTTTCTTTTATATGTCCTTCCTAGTTTTTACAATTTCTTCTCTCGGTGTTAAGATGTCGTGGACAAATAATTGACAATTCGATTTCTTTAAATTTTTCACACACACAAATTTAGACCCTCCTGAAGAAAAAAGGTTCACCGCCAACTCAAGTCGTATAGCAGAATTTATTTTTGGTGAGTCGTCTTACTGGGGTGGTCGTAGCTCTCGGATCGAAGTATTTCCGATCGATCCCAATTCCACCAACTTACGTTGGACAGCAGAAGATCGCCTAAAGATTTGTGTGTGACAATCACGACAGGGACCCGCACAGCGGCGACGCCGCAGCAGCCCGGCCAGGTAGTCTCTCTCTAGGTGGAGCAGCCCGGCCAGGTAGTCATGCTTCGTTTAATGCGTCATCTACTGTCGTAGGTCAGGCTTCGTATAATGTGTCGAACCCCCAGTCAGACGCCTCACTAATAATAATCCCACAAAAATCACTCTGGGTGGGAGCAGCCCGACCAGGTAGTCTCTCCTACATTTTGTCTCTCCTAAATTTTTGTGGGTGCGTCGCCGCAGGAGCCCGGCCATTTAGTCTCTCTCTACTGTAGGTGGAGCAGCCCAGTCAGGTAGTCGCCTCTCTGAGTGGAGCAACCCGGCCAGGTAGTCTCTCTCTGGGTATCTATGACAACAGCGGACTAAGCACCTCTCCATCCCTTCCCATCAGATCCTCCAGTTTCTTAACTTTAGGATCAAGTGAAGTGACCTAAAATTAATGGGAGTAACTGGTACTGTGGTGCTTCGTACTTATAATTCGTCGTATGGCTAGGTCATGCTTCGTATACTGTAAATCGGAAAATAAAATGGAATTGTTCATGTTTTTCTTTTATTTGTCCTTCCTAGTTTTTACAATTTCTTCTCTCGGTGAAAGATGTCGTGGACAAATAATTGACAATTCGATTTCTTTAAATTTTTCATACACACAAAATTATCTTTAGGTTTCAAAAGATAAAGATAATGGAGGTGAAGAAAATTGGACAACCCCTCAACCTACATCCTCTCTTCAGTAGAAGTAGAGAAATTCCATTGTCGGTTCACCCCTTCGAAATCGTCTCTTCAATCTCCAATCCACGTGAATGGGCACATGGCAATTTCCGTTCCTTTACATCTCCTTCAGGTGAGACTGGTCCAAACACTTTTCACCGTTTTAGCCGACATTCATGTCATTATTATCCTAGTATGGACAGAAGAAGTATTTACCGTAAATCGGAAGAGTCCGACAATACATCGGCGTATACCGTGATGCCCTACAATGCACGGCGACCTCGCCGTTACCTTCCGAGCCCTCCGAGCCCTTCATCCTACAGAAACTCGTTGCCTCCCATAGGCGAATCCAAACTGCACACTCGACGTTGGGACAGAAGGGCAGGTAAGAGCAGGTGGCAACCTTCTGGCAAATGAGGTATCGTTTCAGAGACGCACCCAACCACACCTACTACCAGACCTTGCAAAAGACACCTTCCTTCACGGTCCCCTGATCCCAACACCGTCGATTACCCTTCATGTCCCGTAACCCCTGCTACCACTACGGCTACTTCCACCGCTACCGCTACTTCAAAATGGAAAAGGTATAGAGGTACCGAAGATAAAAAAAGAATCCTCCCAAAGGCCAAAGCCGTTTCATTGAATTTTTGAGGATCACCACGACTATGCACCCCTCTCGAGACATTTTCCTAGGTCGGTACAGTCGTGTGGTCCCATTGTCTCCTCCTCCGCCCTCAAGGAAACGGAGAGTGCCAATGATGCAAGCCAGAGTAGCTTCTCTTCGTTCTCTGCCTCTTGTGCGCCAAACTCCAACACCGAGAGTATTTTCAACCAGGTCGGAAGGGCAGTGACCAATATGGCGAGGAAAGAGATGAAAGCCAGAATAGACGAGAGAGTCAACGATACCGTGTTAAAGGTTAAGGTGAAAATGTTACGATTTCAGATCAAGGGAATGAAATGTGCCTCCCTGGCGGATGCGATTGTTGGGTACGGCGTCGGTGATAAGTTGCACTACCCCCCGCAGGAACATTTGACTCTATTGAAGAAAATGTTGGCTATTGAATTAACGGCTAATATGTTTGGTCGGTATGCCAAGATACAAGACTTAAAGTCGGCTGAATTATTTAGAAAATCGAACGATACCTTAGAAATTATTCAGAGAGAGAGCAAGTCATGTGTTACCCCGTGTTCTCAGATTTGGACTTCACTCCTCTGGAATATAAGAGCTACAAAGAGAGGAGTAGTTCCGAACGACCGGACGACGGCGAAGGAGGAGGAGGAAACATGGTTACACATCCTTCACCTTCCTCGACTCACAGAGTCGAGGAGGGTGATAGCGGCGACGCTACAGGTAATGCCGCCGACTTGATGAGGGGTACTTTATTGGCCATACCCAAGGGCAATGCAACATCACATTTCAGAGGGGGGTACCGTTCCCAAACCTACACACTCTCCCTCTCGCTGTCACGTTTCATATAATGTGTCGTATAGCTAGGACATGCTT
This sequence comes from Paralithodes platypus, assembly GCA_032716605.1. Taxonomy (NCBI): domain Eukaryota; kingdom Metazoa; phylum Arthropoda; class Malacostraca; order Decapoda; family Lithodidae; genus Paralithodes; species Paralithodes platypus. The sequence goes on along the minus strand of CM064567.1, from coordinate 34,120,811 downwards.
CGTTTAATCATGCGTCGTCTACTGTCCTAGGTCATGCTTCGTATAATGTGTCGCACCCCCAATCAGACGCCTCACCAAAATAATCCCACAAAAATCTCTCTGGTTCGGAGCAGCCCGACCAGGTTGTCTCTCCTAAATTTTTGTGGGTGAGTCGCCGCAGGAGCCCGGCCAGTTAGTCTCTCTCTACTGTAGGTGGAGCAGCCCGGCCAGGTAGTCGCCTCTCTGGGCAGAGCTGGCCGGCCAGGTAGTTTCTCTCTGGGTATCTTTGACAACGGCCAACTAAGCACCTCTCCATCCCCTCCGATCAGATCTTCCACTTTCTTAACTTTAGGATCAAGTGAAGTGAACTAAAATTAATGGGAGTAACTGGTACTGTGGTGCTTCGTACTTATAATTCGTCGTATAAGTAGGTCATGCTTCATATAATGTAAATCGGAAAATAAAATGGAATTGTTCATGTTTTTCTTTTATTTGTCCTTCCTAGTTTTTACAATTTCTTCTCTCGGTGAAAGATGTCGTGGACAAATAATTGACAATTCGATTTCTTTAAATTTTTCACACACACAAATTTAGACCCTCCCGAAGAAAAAAGGTTCACCGCCAACTCAAGTCGTATAGCAGAATTTATTTTTGGTGAGTCATCTGACTGGGGTGGTCGTAGCTCTCGGATCGAAGTATTTCCGATCAATCCCAATTCCACCAACTCACGTTGGACAGCAGAAGATCGCCTAAAGATTTGTGTGTGAAAATCACGACAGGGACCCGCACAGCGGCGACGCCGCAGCAGCCCGACCAGGTAGTCTCTCTCTAGGTGGAGCAGCCCGGCCAGGTAGTCGCTAGGTCATGCTTTGTTTAATGCGTCGTCCACTGTCCTAGGTCATGCTTCGTATAATGTGTCGCACCCCCAGTCAGACGCCTCACCAAAAATAATCTACAAAATTCTCTCTGGGTGGGAGCAGCCCGACCAGGTAGTCTCACCTTCATTTTGTCTCTCCTAAATTTTTGTGGGTGTGTCGCCGCAGGAGCCCGGCCAGTTAGTCTCTCTCTACTGTAGGTGGAGCAGCCCGGCCAGGTAGTCGCCTCCCTGGGTGGAGCAGCCCGACCAGGTAGTCTCTCTCAGGGTATGTTTGACAACGGCCGACTAAGCACCTCTCAATCCCTTCCCATCAGATCCTCCACTTTCTTAACTTTAGGATCAAGTGAAGTGACCTATAAGTAATGGGAGTAACTGGTACTGTGGTGCTTTGTACTTATAATTCGTCGTATAGCTACAGTAGGTCATGCTTCGTATAATTGTAAATCGGAAAATAAAATGGAATTTTTCATATTTTTCTTTTATTTGTCCTTCCTAGTTTTTACAATTTCTTCTCTCCTAAATTTTTGTGGGTGAAAGATCGTTTCATAACCCAATCGAGGGGCCGAATACGGTCTCGTGTGTGCCTGTGTTGGCACAGGTGCACCAACACAGGCAGCACGGTGCAGCACGCCATAGACTCCTCTACATAAGGACTGGCGTCGGCCATACTCGGTCCCGGAACTTGGGTCCATTGTCAGGCCCACAAACTAAGGTCTTATTTTAGTTTTACTGGATATGGAACTTTTTGTTTTTACTCTACAACATCTTATTAACTAGAGCAACCAAGTAAAGGAAAATAAAACATTTGTTTTTGGTTGATTGGCTCATAAGTCTCTTTCGTGATTGAACATAATAGGAAAATTTACAGTTATAATGAGATAGTTTATAAGAACATGTATTATACAAGCAAAGCATCATACCATGACTTACATTAATTAAATATTAGAAGAAATTAAAGTAAAACCTTTGCAAAATATTACTTTACACATAATTTTACATATATCAAAAGTCACATAACACAATAATTAACTTAAACATTAGAAAGTTTCTTTTGTCACCTTAAGCAGCCTAGTGTACACTCCCGATCGCTTGTATTAAATACAAAGGCCTTAAACAACACATTACACAATGTCTGGCATGCTCCTGAATGGCTAGCTAAAGGAGCATCTACATAAGACAAGCATTGTTTCAAGTAATTGCGACAACACTTTTTCGAGTCTTGAAGAGACATTCGAAGGGTGATGCCACTATGTACAAAGAAGACAGTAGCCAGTGTAGGCATACTCAGCCCACCTCGATTGAGCGCAGTCAAAAACTCTGATGACAAGCATTCCCCAGAATCTACTTCCTGTTGTCCATGTTTATGAGCTAAAAATCCCCCAATGTAGACAATTTTATGTTTTAAAGTATCATCTGAATCTAGAAGTAGTTGAGTGTCTTGTAATGTCAGCTCTTCCAGAAGTTGTAAATCACCATCATCTATTTCTGCTGTACAAAATTCACAGCTTACTTCTTTGGCTCGGTCAGGAACGATGTCACGTTTCAACAGCTGATGCAACTGCTGTACTTTGGATGCTGCTTGAACATCCCCAATGTCAATGTAAAAATTTCCTCCACTAAGTTTTCTTGCTTGACCAAAACACTTTTCTAGGGGATCTTGTGAAAAAACAGCAGGTAGGATGTAAGCAAAATCATGGGTTTCAAAAAGATATTGTGCTGCTTCTATGTTATACCTTGTTGTGATGACAAAGGCATCTGCTGTTGACTGTGTTAGTTTCTTCTCTCTGCCATGCCCACCAGTCCACCGACAGCTGGATACAACTGTACACATTTCCTGCAGAGCTTTGAAGTTTGTACAGTTTAATGTCCAAGGTTCACGATATTGGTCTCTTAAATGAACTGCGCTGTACTTGCTTTTAACATTCATCATTTTAAACCAATTGGTTACCAGTGTTATGTATATCACTGTTCCATCCTGAAATTTAACAGTTCCTTTAAGACCTTCAAATGCAGCAATCGTTTTCTCATTGAACACTTGGCAAACTAAGGGCATACTCTGACGTTGCAATGGTTTAGGAAATACTGATGAGCGTGTTAGTTTTGTCAGACGAAGTGGTGTCTTCTGATCTTCATTGTAAAGAGCTTTAACATCACGCCAACACGCCAAATATTCTGTACCGTCCTTGCTAAAATGTAATTCTTGACATTTCTCTGTGATCCAGTTGTTTCTCATATTCTTGAGGAGTGACATAATCATAGA
>CM064567.1:33738974-34117595 GCA_032716605.1 Paralithodes platypus | reverse complement strand
GAAATCGTCTCTTTCAATCTCCAACTACACGTGAATGGGCACATGGCAATTTCCTGTCCTTTACATCTCCTTCACGTGAGACGTGGTCCAAACACTCTTCACCGTTTTAAAAGCCGAAATTCATGTCATTATTATCCTAGTAGGGACAGGAGTAGTATTTTTACCCCGCAACCCCCCCGCCACTCGGAAGAGTCCGACAATACATCGGCGTATACCGTAACGCCCTACCTGCACAGCAACCCTCGCCGTTTACCTTCCGATCCCTCAGAGAGCCCTTCATCCTACATTAAAGGCTTTGGCCCCCATAGGCGAATCCCCGCAAACTGCACCCTCGACCTTGTTACCGAAGGGCAGATAAGAGAAGGTGGTCAACCTTCGGGCCACACGAGGTAGCGTTTCAGAGACTGCACCCAACCACACCTACTACCCGACCTTGCAAAAGACAACCTTTCCGTCAACGGTCCCCCTGATGCCCACAACCGTCGATTACCCTTCCTGGTCCCGTAACCCCTGCTACCACCACGGCTACTATTCCAACCCGCTACCCGCTTTACTTTCCACCAAGGACAAGGTAGAAGAGGTACCGAAGATAAAAAAAGAATCCTCCCAAAGGCCAAAGCCTTTTCAATTGATTTTTGGAGGATCACCACTACTAAGCACCACCTCTCGAGACATTTTCCTAGCTCGGTACAGTCCGCGTGGTCCCATTGTCTCCTCCTTCCTCCCTCCGCCCTCAATAACGGAGATTGCCAATTATGCTCAGCCAGTAAGCTTCTCTTCGTTCTCTGCCTCTTGTGCGCCCAAACTCCAACCCCTAGAGTCTTTTCAACCAGGACGGAAGGGCAGCGACCAATATGGCGAGCAAAGAGATGAAAGCCAGAATAGACAGAGAAAGTCAACGATACCGTGTTGAAATGTTAAGGTTGTATGTTACGATTTCAGATCACGGGAATGAAAAAGTGCCTCCCTGGCTTATAGCGAATTGTTTGGTACTATGCGTTGGTTATAAATTGCAACAACCCCCCGCTGGAACATTTTGACTCTATTGAAGAGAATGTTGGCCATTGAATTAACGTCTAATATGTTGTCTGTAATGTCGGTATGCCAATATACATGACTTAAAGGTCGGCTTAATTATTTAGAAAATCGAACGATACCTTAGAAATTATTCATAGAGAGCAAGTCCGTGTGAACCCATGTAATTCTCAGATTTGTACTTCACCTCTTCTGGAATATAATAGCTACAAAGAGAGTAGTATTTCCGAACCGACCGGTCGCGGTCGGGGGGGGGAGGATGTGAGGAAACATTGTTACACATCCGTCACCTTCCTCGACTCACAGATTCGAGGGATGTACTAGCTGCGACGCTACAGGTACTGCCGCCGACTTGATGATGGTACTTTAGTGGCCAAACCCAAGGGCAACGCAACATCACGTTCTAGGGGGGTATACCGTTCCCCAACCACCTACACACTCTCCCTCCTCGCTGTCACCTTTCGTATAATGTGTCGTCTTAGCTAGGTCATTTGCTTCGTTTAAATCATGCGTCGTCTACTGTCCTAGGTCATGCTTTGTATAAATTTGTCGTACCCCCAGTCAGACGCGTCACCAAAAATAATCCCACAAAAATCTCTCTTTGTGGGAGCAGAGCCCGACCAGGTAGTCTCTCCTAAATTTTTGTGTGTGAGTCGCCGCAGGAGCCCAGCCAGTGTCTAGTCTCTCTCTACTGTAGGTGGAGCAGCCCGGCCAGGTAGTTGCCCCTGGAGTGGAGCAACCCGGCCAGGTAGTCTCATCTCTGGGCATCTATGACAACCGCGGACTACGCACCTCTCAATCCCTCCCCTCCCATCTAACCTCCATTTCCTTAACTTTATATCAATTGAATTGACCTAACATTAATGGGAGTAACTGGTACTGTGGTGCTTCGTACTTATAATTCGTTTTATAGCTAGTGTCATTGTTTCGTATAATGGTAAATCGGAAAATAAAGTTGAATTTTTCATTTTTTTTCCTATTATTTTTGCCCTTCCTAGTTTTATTACAATTTCTTCTCTCCTAAATTTTTGTTGGGTGAATAGATCGTTTCATAAACCCAATCGAGGGGCCGAATACGGTCTCGTGTGTGCCTGTGTTGGCACAGGTGCACAAACACAGGCAACACGGTGCAGCAAGCACACAGATAACGGCGGCGGTGGCTGTGGTCCCGACGCGGTACACACTCTCCCTCTCGCTGTCAGTTGCGTATAATTCGTCGTAAAATAGCTAAGGTCATGCTTCGTTTTAATGCGTTCTTCTACTGTCCTAGGTCATGGCTCGTATAAGGTGTCGGACCCTCAGATCATACGCCTTCACCAAAAATAATCCCACAAAAATCCTCTCTGAGTGGAGGGGGGCAGCAGCCCGCCAGGTAGTATCCTCTCCTATATGTAGCTAAAAAAATCATTTGACTCAGAGACAGACGCGAGAGAGAGACAGACACAGTGTGTGAGAGAGAGAGAGAGTTACCAGACCCACTCTCCCTCTCGCTGTCACGCTCGTCGTATAATGTGTCGCACAGGTGCAACCACACAGGCAACACGGCGCAGCAAGCACACAGAATATGGTCGGCGGTTGCTGTGCTCCGACGATGTACCACACTCTCTCTCTCGCTGTCACGCTTCTTATAATGCGTCGCAAGCAGGTTCACCACAACACAGGCACCACGGCGCAGCTCGTTCGTCGTCGATGTGTTCGATCCTAATGTTTTTTGTTCTCTTCTCCAAATTTTTGTGTGTGAGTCGCGCCCTCCGCCCCATAGCCCGACCAGTTTATCTCTCTCTACTGTCGTTGGATCAGCCCGGCCAGGTATTCTCTCTCTGGGTATCTTTGACAACGGCAGACTAAGCAGCTCTCAATCCCTTCCCCTCAGATCCTCCCCTTTCATTACACTTTAGGATCAAGTTCAGTGACCTAAAATTAATGGGAGTCACTGGTAATGTGGTGCTATCTTACTTTAATATCAATCGTCGTATAGCCTTTGGTCATTCTTCGTATAATGTACATCGGAAAATAAAATGGAATTTTCCATGTTTTTCTTTTATTTGTCCTTCCTAGTTTTAAATAACCATTTCTCTTTCTGTCTCTTTCTTCTCTTTGTGAAAGATGTCGTGGCAAAATAATTGACAATTCTATTTCTTTAAATTTTTCACACTGCAAATTTAGACCCTCACCAAAAAGAAAAGTTTCACCACCAACTCAAGTCGTTCGTAGCTGAATTTATTTTTGGTGAGTCGTCTTACTGGGGTGGTCATAGCTCTCCGGATATCGAAGTATTTCCGATCGATCCCAATTCCAAATCCCCCTCACGTTGGACAGCAGAAGATCGCCTAAAGATTTGTGTGTGAAATTCACGACAGGGATCCCGCCACAAGCAGCGACGCCGCAGCAGCCCGTCCAGGTAGTCCTCTCTCTCGCCAGCCCCGGCCCAGGTAGTCCCCTCTCTGAGTGGAATCAAACCCGGCCAGGTAGGTCTCCTCTCTGGGTATCTTGGACAACGGCCGACTAAAGGTGGGCATCACACCGGTGGGCCAAATTCTCTTCAATCTCCAATCTCCAGTTCTCCGTTTCCAGCCCTAGCGCCAGCCAAATCCTATCACACAGGCCAAGCGTCCTGGCTGCGTGAGTCTCCGACACAACCCAATAACAACGTCCGCACCTTAGCCTATAGTGGTCCTTTCACCTATACTGTACCTGTATATTAATTTTTAAAGCTACAATTATAATGCAATATGACTCAATCTACACGTTTCAGTGTAATCTTTTTTTAAATTTGAACATTATAGGAGGAAATTTATATTTTGAACTTTTTCGATTCATACCAATCGCCGTGGCGTAGGCTATAGAACATTGGTTTTACACTAAAACTGTAAAATAATATGGATTGATATTGACAATCTTTGTGTAATAGGACCCAATCTATACGTTAATGTTGCTATGTTGTGCGTTTGAAGCTTATATAAGTTCGCTATGAGGATTTTTTTTTCGCAAAATATAGGCTATAGCCTGACGGAGCCCCCCTGTCGTTACCCTGGCATCTAAAAAACAATCGTTTATAATTGTGCTGTTTCACCAATAAGTTTAGAGTAATATCGATTTATATCGACACTTATAATTTCATAATGACGCAATCTACAAGTTTGCGTGATTATTTTTTATATTTTGAGCACAAAAATTCACATAGAAATATATTGCACTTTTTCGGAGGTTGTAGGCATAATCCTGTGTATGCGGGTAGACCTGTATTTATCTCAATACTTTTGTAATGTTACAATATATTTTTACATTTTACATTTCATAAATAGTCCACTAATATACTAGGTTAGGTTAGGCTAGGTTAAATATATTGTTTCAATGATTCTTAGTAAATCGGCATCTGACAAATAGGGTCCTCCTGCTACAAAACCGAATGTTTTCGTTTCAAACCAATCGCCGTTGCGTAGGTATATGAAGTGGTTATTTAGCTGGCAAGGTGTGTAGATATTTTCGCATTAATTCACTTATTTTATTTCTTATTTCCGCAGCCCTTCTCACAAGCACAACACACAATTATGGTTATTCAAAATTTATATTTCGACGTCATATACTTGACATATCAATGAGATTAAAATGCGAGCTGTAAAGAGGCTGACACTCTACCTCCATCAAAAACTGGAGCTTCCCACCCATTGCTGGAAGCATCCTAGCTCCATCAAAGGGTGAGATTTGTGCTGGAGATTGACGGTAGCTCCACTTTTTGCTGAAGAGTGACGAGAATTGGCCCAGGGTGATACCCCCCGTAAGCACCTTTCCATCCATTCCCATCAGATCCTCCACTTTCTTAACTTTAGGATCCGTTAAGTGACCTAAAATTAACGGGAGTAAACGGTACTGTGGTGCTTCCGTACTTATAATTCGTCGTATAGGCTAGGTCCTGCTTCGTATAATGTAGATCGGAAAATAAAATGGAATGTTTCACGTTTTTTTTCTTTTATTTGTCCTAGTTTTTACAATTTTCTTCTCTCCTAAATTTTTGTGGGTGAAAGATCGTTTCATAACCCCTCGAGGGGGCGAATACGGTCTACTCTATGTGCCTGTGTTGTCACAGGTGCACCAACACAGCCAACACGGTGTCAGCAAGCACACATACATACCTACGGCGGTGGTGGGCTGTGCTCCGACGACGTACCACACTCTCCCTCTCGCTGTCACCCTTCGTATAATTTGCGTCGTATAGCTAGGTCATGCTTCGTTTTAAATGCGTCGCTACTTGTCCTAGATCATGGCTTCGTATAATGTGTCGTACCCCCAGTCAGACGCCTCACCAAATAGAATCCAGCACAAAAATATCTCTGCTGGGTGGAGGGCAGCCCATCCATTAGTCCTCCTCTCCTATTAGCTAAAAAATCTTTGACTCAGAGAGGAGATAGACACTAGACAGACGCAGTGTGTTAGAGAGAGAGAGAGTTACCCACTCTCCCTCGCGCGGGTCACGCTTCGTATCCGCAGCGTGACAGGCGCTCAGGTGCACATACACATGTGACAGGCACAGGTGCACCAACACAGGCAACACGGTGCAGCAGCAACCACCGAATACGGCGGCGGTGGCTGTGCTCCGACTACGTACACACTCTCCCTCTCGCCTGTCACGCTTCGTATAAGGACCCCAATGGAAATACTCCGAACGGCCTTATTGGGCTATCCTTAGTATAAATTATGCAAGGCTGGTACATGTCGATATTTTTAACAAACTATGTGGTACCAACTCTGTAAATTGCTGACTGAATAAATAGTTTTATTATTATTATTAGTATTATATTTCCTGCGTCTTATACTGGCCCTAGTTTTCATGTTTCGTATAATGTGCCGTACCCCCCATCAGACGAACTCACAAAATACTACTTCCGCACAAAAATGGTTTTCACTGGTACAAAATTGTTGGTGACAGATGGGCGTGGAAAAATAATTGACCCACATGCCACGCCCATTCTAGCTGACGACACACACACACACACACCACCTTCTCCACCTTACCTCCGATTCAGTCTGTCATTCTCGGACATTGGTCCCGGGATCTACCAGGTGTGGGTGGCGAGCATACCCCAAAATGGGGGTCGACAATGGGGAGGGAGCGGAAATGGGAGGCTGTCTCCTTCCTATATAGTGAAGGCCGGCCGCCTCCCTCGGTGCCCCTGCTTGGTTTGTGGTGTGTGTGCCTGGGTGGGTGTGTGCGGGCCAGGAGGGAGGAGGGACACTTGCTTGCCCTCTCTCTCTCTCTTCCTCTCCTATCTCTCCTCGGACCTCCTACCCAGGTCCGCGGCCGCGCCTGCTTGCCTGCCTGCCTGCCTGCCTGGCTGGGCCAATTTTCTCTTTTAATACATTTCGCTACTAGGGGTCTACGGTGATTTACCCTAGGCAGAAATGGACGCCCAGTCCGCCCTACCAAACCCCCCTTCGAACCTACTTATTACAGATACTGGGACCTAGCTGCAGCTAATAGTTTCTTGGAAAGGAACATTACCTGTCAACAAGACTGTCACCAGAGGCCTTTACGCACGGTCGAGTTGGACAATACTCTCGCTAACGGCACCTGGGCCAAGATATGTATGGCTCAAAATCTACTTGATGGCTTCTCCTCCAGAATCCTTTTATTGTGAAATTGCTTCTTTCAATGAACAATAAATTCCAACCATCTTTCCGGTCAAGAGAGAACCCACAACTTCGAGAATCGGTAATTATCAAATTCGCCAACAAATGTAACGCCTTTAAAGAGTTGAACAGGTGTAGCCAGTTCTTCAGCGACAGGAGTAGAAACTGGGCGACAACAGATCCTCGACGCTTCCATCCTTCTAATGTTTGAGATATAGCCACTAACCATCTAAATTCTCTAGAAAGATGAACCAGGAAAGCTACATAACGCGTGATGACTTAACTGTTAACAGATTACAAAAACAGGAAGAGACTTTAAGGCGAAAACAGATAAACGGGAAAGCAACGAATTTATCAGTCCTCATTGATAATTTAATCCCGGTCTAAAAACATGAGTCATTTTCTATATTATGTGAATATATGACCTGTGAATTTCGTATTCTCTTTAACAGTAAATTGTTGGATAACAAAACTTAACAACACGTTCGGTAGATAAAGACGATTGAAAAGGGGAGAGTTGCAGCATTTCCGTGTTTATTGTTGTCAGAATTGTTGTGCTGAAAAAACACACTTGGTAATGGATTATATACGCATATATTTAAATTATGGGTCTTTCAAAATATTGCACGTAACCTAACATTTCTTAATTCAATATTTCTTGTAGGTAACCAATAATACAATCTTGCCAAATATTGCTACTCAATAATATAAATCCATTGATTTCTTAAATATATTTAGTTACAAACCTACTTTACAATAGCATTATTGGTAACCCTAGATTTTATCCATCCTTATTAACCAATAAAGGAGGGTACTCTTATTCTTTGCTAAATCATATTACTCACACAAAACCTGTAGAGCGAGACTGAGATAAAAAAAAAAAAAAAAAAAATTATAGTTAGTAGATCATTTTGCTATGGGAGTTAGTGAGACAAAAGGCAGAACTGCCTGTGATTAGTGCCTTCCCCATATTGTGAAAGAGTGACGGAGCCAAAATTCAGGAATGTTCGCGCCAAAATGCCTGGACCACACACGGAGTTTAACGTAATTACATGCATAGTATGAAGGGAAAATTTATCACAGACTGCTAGGTAGATAATTGTTCTCTCTCCGTAACTATTTGGTTTATCGTAATTCTGAAAAGTAACCGTTGGAATCCTCATAAAAGTTCGCGCTTTTCCATATATGTATGCATATAACACTATTTTTGTGGTCAAACATTTTAGCTATCGCGCGAGTTTGGGATAAGGTTATTTCGCTGGTTCTGTTATAATACTTGTTTTGGAGTGCCCCAATGTGTTTTGTTTTGTAATCTTCTATGTTTTTATTTTTCTTATCTTCAACTTCAATCAATAGCAAAAAAGGCCGACAAAAATTGGTAGCTCATTTATCGAAATACAAGGCATGTGTTGTTAGATAAAAACGTCAAAAAATCAAATTATTGCCGGGCGCGAAACTGCTTTATTAAGTTTTAAGTTTTACAAAGGTCTCCACTCATTAATAGGCTTGCAACACTGCTCTCCTCTCTCTCTCTCTCTCTCTTTCCTAATCCTGGCATTGACATTAGTTCCGAGGCCGTATTTCCCTTTCCAATGGTCCCATACGACCTTTGTACTCTCTGGTGAGTTCTTTTCCTAATTTGAAAACAAATAGACACAGACAAACCCAGCGTGGGGTGTGTGTGTGTGAGGGAGAGAGAGTAGGCAGACTCACCTTCTATGGTGTCAATCAAAAATTAAAAAAGGGCAACGATTGCAATGTTTGCAGCCAGGGAACTGACTCCTCTCTCTCTCTCTCTCTCTTACACACACACACTGTGTCTGTCTGTCTGTCTGTCATCTCGTTTTCTTTCTCTATCTCTCTCTCTCTCTCTCGCTCGCTCTGAGTCAAAGAATTTGTTTTCGCTACCATCTTTTCCATAATCCACAGCACTAAGCCCGCTCCACGCTTTCCTATTAAAGAAATCAAGTTATCAATTATTTTTTCCATGACATCTTTCACCCACAAAAATTTATGAGAGAACACATTTATGAGAGACTACCGGTGCCGTGGGCTGCTCCACCTAGAGAGAGACTACCTGGCCGCAGCCTGCACCGTCTAGAGCAGGGGTGGGGAACGTCCGGCCCTAGGGCCTGATCATGCCCTCGGGATCATTTTGATCATGCCCTCAAGGCAATATACAGGTTTCCTGGAAAGTTCTAATATTTGCTTGCAATTTACTATGTATTAAAACCAAATTTAGTCTTTGTGTATGTTTCAAAGCGCAATGTAGCAGACTCCTTGAATTTATAGTCACAATATCATCGAAATTAGACACAGATAAGATAATTAAACAAATAAGTATCAACCCCTTGACGGTTGAACACTTTAAACATTGTCTTTTATTCTGGCTATCATGATTAGACAAATGTATTCAGCCTATGAAGGATCTGTGGGTCACGACTATCTCATTTAAACACCTTTTGACTTTCATTTTAAAACACAAATTTTTAGGGCGAATTCTTCCTGCTGTCCAACGTGAGTGGGTGGAATTGGGAGCGATCGGAAATACTTCGATCCGAGAGCTACTACCACCCCAGTTAGACGACTGACCAAAAATAAATTCTGCTATAACACTTGAGTTGGCGGTGAACCTTTTTTCTTTCGGAGGGTCCTAAATTTGTGTGTGTGAACAATGTAAAGAAATCGAGTTGTCAATTATTTGTCCACGACGTTTCAACCACCAAAAGTTTTAGGATAGCTTACTAAACAACAACAAGCAATAATTCTCCCCTACCACCAATTCCTTTTAGACGCTCTTGTGGACAGCTTCTGAAGCTAACGCCAGAGCTACGACTTGTAGACATCATTATACCCAACACCTAGGATATGCCACACTTTATCTCAATTTGTGTGTGATTCTACAATTTTTGATTATACAGTATCCATTAGTTATGATATATGATTAAGGGAAATACCATATGCAGCTGATAACTGACTACAAACATATAAGCTGATTAATTATCATAACAATATTGGCTGGAAGATACCGCCTGACTTTGTATTGTAAATATAATACATTAGTTATGAATATGGGTTGGATTGTTATAATATATAAAACAAATAAAACACAGTATGCATAGACCAAAGTAATGTGTCAGCTACAGAACTCCTTCGATATAACTGCATATATTATAGAATTTTTGAAGGATAGGGAGGGTGGATAGCTCCGCGATGTAGCCCCTTTGCTACAAGGCGTCGCGGTAACCACCTTGCGTTCAGCGCCTCTATAGGCCACTAGGCCTTTATTGGTAGGAATAATTGTATTTTTTGGCCATTTCACCGGCGAGTAGTGCCGGCGCCTCACCGCCCCACTGGCGGGATTTTAAGTATTCCGTACTCAGAGTACGATTTTTTTTGATAGAGGCCAATCATAGTAGATTTCCAGTTGTGAACATTTGAACATGCTCACCGAGGCTATGCTTCGTATATTGCGTCGTTTACACGCGGCAATGCTTCTTATATTGCGTCGTTTACCTAGGCGATGCTTCGTATTTTGCGTTTGTCACCGATGCGATGCTTCGATTGGCGTCGTTAAACGAGGCTATGCTTCGTATATGTACATCGATAAATGTTTTGAAAAATAGCGACAAAATTATCTTTCTTGGAAAATCATGTGATTCTTCACACAAACATGTAGGCGAACTTCTGCTGTCCAAGGCTGAGTTGGTGGGGGCTTTGGGAGCGAATCTTAATACTTCGATTCGCGAGCTCCGATAACCCCAGGCAGACGACTCACCAAAAATAAATTCTGCTATTCAACTCGAGTCGGCGGTGAACCTTTTTTTTTTCCTTCCGGATGTCCTAAATTTGTGTGGGTGAAACATTTCGTCTTGGACAAATTACAAACAATCCTTTTTTCGAAGAAAAAGCGAAATTTTTCGAAGAGCGACTCTCCATCAATTTTCGATGACGACTGAGGAAATGTTCGATGGCATTTCACTGAAAATGTACCTCCCCCAATGCTTCGTAAAGTGTGTTTGTCACCTAATCAATGCCTTCGTACAGTACGTCGTTACACCTAGGTCATGCTTCGTACAGTACGTCCGTTCAAACCTAGCCTGCTTCGTATAGGTACGTCAACACCTAGGTCCATGCTTCGTATAGTACGTCATACACCCTATGTCATGCGTCGTACAGTACTCGTTACATACACCTAGGTCCATGCTCGTACAGTACGTCGTTACAACCTAGGCCATGCTTCGTATAGTACGTCATACACCTAGGTCCATCCTTCGTATAGTACGTAATACACCTAGGTCATGCTTCGTACAGTACGTCGTTAAACCTAGGCCAAATGCTTCGTTCTAGTACGTCATCACACCTAGGTCATGCTTCGTATTAGTTAACGTCATATCACCTAGGTCATGCGTTACGTATAGGGTACGTCTATAACATCCATAGGTCATGCTTCGTGACAGTACGGTCGTTACACCTAGGTCATGCTTTCGTATATTGTACGTCATACACTTTTTTTTTTTTTTTTTTTTTTTTTCATATTCCACCAACTTACCTCCCTCTCGGGCATAGGGACTGATAGCCTTTACCCTCTAAACCGTCTGAACACAGGTGAGGCCCGTGAGGTCTTGTTCCAGGTTCTAGGGAGCTGATTTTGAAACATTCGAAACAGCAAGCACCCACTCACGGCTCGAACCCAACTCCAATCTCTGGAAGCTGCTTCGGCTCTGCGCTTCCACAGTCTCACTCCCCAGGCTCGGACCCTCACATCTCAGAACGACCACCTATTGAGCAATTAACTTCACTAGGCATTGCCCCCCCTGTAGCATATTGTTGAATATGGGAATATTCATACAGTGCTATTTTATAATCAGGGGAACAATGAGGGTATTTTGTTTTGGCATTTCGGTGGTGCTGTGGTAATTGCACTGAAACTACGGTACAAGCACAAAATTCCATCCCAATAATATCTTCCCCACATTGGGATTCGAACCCGGGTCCATGGATTACCAGTCCAGTGGCAAGACCATACCACACCTCCCCTAACCTAGACCTAGGTCATGCTTCGTATAGTACGTCATACACCTAGGCCATGCTTCGTATAGTACGTCATACACCTAGGTCTTGCTTCGTACAGTACGTCGTTACACCTAGGTCATGCTTCGTATAGTACGTCATACACCTAGGCCATGCTTCGTATAGTACGTCATACACCTAGGTCATGCTTCGTACAGTACGTCGTTACCCCTAGGTCATGCTTCGTACAGTACGTCGTTACAACCTAGGTCATGCTTCGTATAGTACGTCGTTACACCTAGGCCATGCTTCGTATAGTACGTCATACACCTAGGTCATGCTTCGTATAGTACGTCGTTACACCTAGGCCATGCTTCGTATAGTACGTCATACACCTAGGCCATGCTTCGTATAGTACGTCATACACCTAGGTCATGCTTCGTACAGTACGTCGTTACACCTAGGTCATGCTTCGTATAGTACGTCGTTACACCTAGGCCATGCTTCGTATAGTACGTCATACACCTAGGTCATGCTTCGTATAGTACGTCATTACACCTAGGCCATGCTTCGTATAGTACGTCATACACCTAGGTCGTGCTTCGTATAGTACGTCGTTACACCTAGGCCATGCTTCGTATAGTACGTCATACACCTAGGCCATGCTTCGTATAGTACGTCATACACCTAGGCCATGCTTCGTATAGTACGTCATACACCTAGGTCATGCTTCGTATAGTAGTCATTTTGCATCTGGCCTGTCAGGAATATTAATATTAGGGAGTATTGTGAATAGAGACTTCAATTATTGGCTCTCCATGTGTGGAAAATGTTATATATAATTTTTTGTTTTCGAGAATGGCAGGGTACCGTCTAGTGCGTCTTCATTTGGGCACGGTTGTTTCGTTCATCTGGACAGGGTACCGTCTAGGACTCTAGGTGCTTCGTTTATAAGGGTATTGTCTAGTGTTTCGTTTATGTGTACAGGTTACCGGCTAGTGCTTTGAGCCAATGCTAGTTATTATTAGGGAACATTTCTTGACTCAGGTCAGTCAGTAACTGGCCTTCGGACAGGAAGCATCTACCTAACAACGAGGACACATCTTCGAGGTGTTCCAATCGTCCCCCATGGTGACATGTCTGCCACCAGCTCCCTCTATTGCGATTACGGCCGTCGAACACAGTTTTGTTGTAAGTATACTGCATATTCGCATTTCGTCGTACTATGTTCGAGGGCATCTCACCGGGAAAATGTACAGTCTACGACAGAACTTGTTGCCATGGCCTGAGGCAATGTGTTCGTTCACTTATATTTTAATAGATGGCCCTTTAATCGCTTCTAATAAAAGGGGGCGGGGTTAGTATAGAGGTTGGAAGGAGGAGGAGTCAAACGTGTGTGTGTGTGTGTGTGTTCTAGAACAGCACTCGGAATAACTTTATTTTAACATAACACACAGGCTATATTATTAGACTAGCCCATGCCGGATCACAAATAAGTAACCCACATCAGGTGTTGCGTTATTTATGGAATTTAATATACAGACAATCAAGTTTCTATCCTTCGAACTTTCCATTCCCCCCTCCTCCCCTTCTCTCTGCTGCCTTCCCCTATCTCCCCCCTTCTTTCTTTTTCTCTCCCCCCTTCTCTCTCCTAACCGAATATATAATTTTCCTCATCGTCGTGTTCAAAGCTGTCCATAACAAAAATCTTTGGTGTTTTAATAATACTGTTCTTTTTACCTTTACTGATTCTCAAATATTAACTCGTATTCTATTATTTACCTTATACAATGTGTTCTAGAAAATAAATATATACAGTATGCTCCGTTGCAAAACACTCAAAGTTGCCAACCTTGGCGTCCTGGTTAGTGTAAACAATCTTCTAAATATATAAGTAATTGAAACGGGATGTTACAATCCACGCATCAAGACAAGTTGGATCACATTGTAATCTAGCTTTGACCAAATTATAACCAAATATATATCCTAAAGACCAGATAATATCGGCCCAGTTAGAGAAAACACTTTAGATGAGCTGAAACGTGTTTTTTTGTAATAAAAACAAATTTTCATATTAGGAGTTTTCTTCCATACCACTATTCACAGCACTGTGGTTAACCAATTCATAATCTACCTTAACATGTTGTTGTTGTTGTTGTTCCCCAAGCTGCCTGGCCGAACAGCCCCAAGGCAAAGGCCATAACCGAGCGCCCCCACAGAACCCTCCCTGCCGACCACAATAAAGCCTGGGTGACCGAAGCCACTCCATGGCGGGGAGCTAAGGAGGGTGCGGAAACGCCCGGGAAACCAAAGACCCACCCAGGGCCCTGTGCCCCTCTGCAATTATGAAGAGAAAGTTGAGGGGCAAAGGAAAAATGTGACACTTTGGCTTCCAATCTTGGTAGATCTTCCACGGAAGAGGCCCCGTCACTTGAGATCTAGAAAATATATAAGTAAAAGGAACAGTCAGAGTAAGCTATGAGTATGGCAGAGATCGCTCAGTTCTCACTCTGATAGACCACATGACTAGAACCCAATCCTCTCCGCATCAGCTAGGAAAGACCCTAGAAAGCCGCCTTTGGCGAGGGGATAGCTCCACTATTTCAACCCCTTTTGGGGTTGGGCATCCGCCTACCTTAACATGTCATATTACATATTACCTTAACATGTAATATGACACGCTATGATTATTGCATTATACTTTTCTCAGTGGATTCTTAATTACTAGCTTAATTACTGTGGCTTCCCATTATCAGTAAACAGTTTGGCGTTACCCATTGTAATGATTTACTATAAAGTAAGTCTTCAAATTGAACAATTAACGATAATCCAAGCAATCTTGTCATGTTGTTTAAAAGTTGATATACTGTAAATTGTTTAGGCTTTTATATGTTTACTTCGTATTGCTTAAATTATCGTCCAAACATAATTAAAAGTATACTATAGCTCTGTGTATGTTACCTTGAATTTAATTTAATATGTATTATTTCACCATCATTATGTTACGGTGAACATTGGAAACACATACACATTATATAATACATATAAAGGGATCTTAAATGTAAACTTTTACAATTTATATTTATGAAATCAATATGATCTCCACCCACAAGCTGCATCAACTACCTCCTGTATTGTCGTGGGAGCTGATTTAAACATTTTCCAACTAATATTAGGGCGGCGACGGATCCCCCCCCCTCCCCCTGCCCCCCCGATCCCACTCCTCCCGCCTTTTCCAATCCTAACCTGAACCACATTCCACTCCATGACATGATGGCCCACAAATTCTCTATTGGGTTCATGTCACACACCCATGTGGACCAGCTAAACCCCGGATGGGGTCAGGTCAGGTGAAGGTATTGAAGGATAAGCCTTCACCTCGTAGCTACTTTCTACTTTTCCTATTTTCTGAAGAGTGTAGAGAGGGGAGAAGGGGTGTTGGAGAGAGACTAAGTTGTTATAGTGGCTTTGTAATGTGTGTTATTAGTCTGTATACGTCGTAAGGCTCAGGATGGCCATGACACGCACTGAAGACAGCAGCATCTCAATAATGCTAATACCTTTTCTAGTTTGCCTGGACCAGTGTGTGTGTGTGTGCTTGTGTGTATGTGTGTATGTGTGTGTGTATGTGTGTGTGCGTTTTATGTTATCATGTGTGAGTGATTTGTGCCCATTACGTTGTATGTGATCATGTGTGTGATGTGCGTTTTATGTTATTGGGTGAGAGTGTGTGTGTGTCTGTTTTGTATCTAGTGTTGGAGTGGGTGGGTGGGTTGGTGCTTGAATGTGATGGACAGAGGAGAGAGGTTGAAGCGCAGTCTCTTCAAACATTACAAATTGTGGAAGTCACAAGTATATGTATTATCCAACTTATTCCTTAAGCCAACACAAATAACGTAAATCCTAAGTGTTATTGTTACACTTTATATATATATAAACAAATATAGACGTGTTCTTCGGGAATCGTAGCTTAATTAGGAATAGGATATCTAGCGAGGCAGCGAGTAACTGGTGTTGTTCGCTGCCTCGCTAGTTATCCTATTGCTAATCAATATATATGTTACTTTTGTCATCCCTAACATTTATTATTTATTTCGTAAGTCGTAGGCGTGTGCATAAACCTTTAACCGTCTTGGTGGTGTAATGGTTAAGGTGTCTAAAAAATCTGTGTGTGATAACCAAGGTTCGAATCCCGGTGGATCACATACATGCTTTCATTAATTTCATTGGAGGCGTTTGGTGGTGTGGTGAAATTAATACAAAATAGATTATGTAAATTCAAAACAATCTCATAGTATTCTGCGTATTTTAGAAGGTATCTTTTATGAGAGCGAGAGCGAGAGATCTGTGTATTAAATTCCATAAATAACGCAACACCTAATGTGTGTTACTTATTTGTGATCCAGCATGGGCTAATTTTATAATATAGCCTGTGTGTTATGTTAAAATAAACTTATTCTGCGTGCCGTTCTCGAACACGCACACACACGTTTGACTCTTCCTCCTTCGAACCTCTATATTAACCCCGCCCCGTTTTATTGGAAGCGATTAAAGTGCCATCTATTAAAAGGTGAGTGAACTAACACATTGCCTCAGGCCAAGACCGCAGTTCTGTCGTAGACTGTACCTCTCCCAGTGCTTCGTAAATTGTGTTGCGTTTGAACCTGTTTATAGGAGTGTTTTAAACCTGAATCTTATCCTATATTTCAGAATATGAAATATGGCTAAACAATGAAAAATGGTGCGTAAGTCGAAAAGCACTCTATGCATTTTTATGATTTTTTACACAGTGGTGGACATTAACACTTTGTGGCGTGCCTGGCCTACCCTCTCCAGCCTACATTGGAGGAAGTGAGCCGTGCCCTCCACCTCCCGCCTACCCTGTTCAAACCCAGTATAGTAAAATGCTCATCCATCCTACTAGGCAGCTTGGGCCAAAAGCCTCTAGCCGCGGCCAACACAATAATGGTATCGCTCGTTTTTCACCCACATTCACGATATTTCAGAAACTTGCTAAATAACATATTTGTATTCTCATTCTCATACATACTAAATTATAGCTATATTTTCCTTCACTACTCTCTTCACCACCCTCTTACTCTCCACATACCTGGCTCGTTTCTGTCTCTCGAAATCTTCATTCCCTCTACTACCCAACCACTCTCTATATGCTTTCTTCTTTTCTTCCACAGCTATCTTTACTTCTTCTGTCCACCATGCTGTACCTTTCACTCCCCTCTCTCTTCTCCTCACTCCACACCCCTCCTCACATGCTGCACAGATCTCATCCTTAAACACCCTTGATCATCTCTTCCACTTCCTCCATAACTTCCAGGACGAACCCACCTAGTCGTCTTTCTACTGCTCTCCTGTACTCTTCCTTGATATCCTCCTCCTGTAACCTCTCCACCCTCTTCACCATTCCACCTTTCTATTGCCTCCCTCCAGCTCTCCTCACCCACTTCTATTGTATCCTAACCTTAGCTACTACTACAAAATGATCCGACAGATCCCTTCCAATACCCCTATATGCCCTAGCATCCATCACAGAATTCTTCATTCGTTCATCGACACATACATAATCAATCAATGACTTTCTTTCCACCACTGTCTTATCCTTCATGATCACCCGTTTCCACGTGTACCTGTGGATCATTCTGTGTCGAAAGAAGGTGTTGGCTATCCACAGCCTCCTCCCCATACATACGTCCACAATTGCTCTACCATTCCCATTCACCTCTGATGGTACCCCCCACCCTCCCACCACTCCCTCGACTTTCCTATCACCCACCTTACCATTCATATCCCCAATCAGAAATATTCTTTCGCTCTTGTCAAACTTCTCCAGGCGCGCCTCCGCATTCATCCAGAACTCCTCTTTCTTGCTTTCAAGTTGATCCTCTGTCAGGGCATACACACACACACAATCATCCACGTTTGTATTCCTACTTTCATTCTCACCCACACAATCCTTGAACCCACAGACCCATACTCTCTTACATATTCCTTCCATGTGTAATACTTGCGATGTGTTGTATGTTTAGGTTCCTAATAATTGTACAGTAATATAGTATTTCAAAGAATTTTCCTTTCCTACACAGAACTAACAGAAGAGAGGATTGATGAATTAAAAAAGATGGTACTTCAAAGTGTACATGACCGAGTACATGCGAGGAAGCACCTCTCTCTTCAGCATAGACAACTGGACGAGGAGATCGATCGTGTCCGCAAAACTAAGACTTTACGGACTATTAACCGTTTATACGACCACGAAATAGAAAAGAAAACAACTGAACTAGATGAACTGAAGAAAAAGAAAAACCGAGAAAAAAATACTACACTCTTGCAGTGGCAGTGTGTGTGTGTGCAATAAAGCTTCTAAATGCAAACAAAGGCCGAAATCTTAAATATCTCCGAGTGATCTGCAAGACAACAAAGACACCTGGCAGACCATGCCCAGTCGCGGGTTGCTACAGCGAATCGGTCAACCTTCGGAAGCACATGGGCATTTGCCACTCGTACCTAACTAACTACAATAGAGAGAATGTTTTGGCTGCAGCGAGTAGGTTCTCTAGGAAAAGACCCCTGCCACCAAGAAATGCAAAAAAGAAAAACTTATATGATTGTCCCTTCTGCTCAAAATCAGTTAAACAGATCGATATGCACTTAACCCGGGAGCTGCGGGGAGACTCTTATGAGTGAGTGAAAAAAAAAATCAACTTTTGACATCGAAAAAAAAAAAAAAAAAAAAATTTTATTTTTTTATTTTTTTATTTTTTGTTGGCCCCTGGGCCATGCAAAATCTCAGTCCTCTACCTCCCCTCCTTCCCCACTTTCCTCCTCTCCTTCAGTTATCACCTATTTTCCCTGTTATTCCCTTATTCTGAGGTATGTTTTCGTGCTAACATTAGCGAGTTTGTCATCACTGATGGCAAGCGAGTGCAAGAGAGAGAGAGAGAGTATCGATCGACTGTGTCTCAGTGGCCTTGGGGGAAATTGGCGGGAAAGCAGATTGCCTCACCCATACATTATACAACTCGCGGGCTATATCTCCGATTTTGACCATCCAAACGCTGTTTTCACTCGTTTTATTGTTGTTTCAGGTTAATACCTTTATAATCAACCCATAATAGGCGCATATGGATAAGTATTAATGCTATTAATGGCACAATGAATATTTTAGTGACGGAAACACCTCAAATACGTCAGCACAGGGGGACGTTTCCAATTACCCCCATGCGCACTTCAGAGGTTAAGAAATGTTCACAAAAAAACAGACTCCATGGAATACCAGGAACTCCTCAGACACGTACGTAAGGTTTGCTTTCCATAATTCGATTATTTTCTTAATAATAGGCCAAACATTAAAACAATAAAAGCAATTCACTTTAAAGTAAAGAAACTTTGTAATGCATTTGCAAATAATTATATGCCAACTAAAACGGTACAACTTTTATTGTATATATTTTGAATCACTAATTAGACATATTTCACATGAACATTGAACTATTTTGCAGAAAAAAAGCAAAGTCCCCTGCCGAAGTTGAGGATGTACCCATAGTAGCTGGTACCATAGCTATCACCGAGAATGACCACGTCAAAATGTTCTTTAAGGAGTACGAGGCTTACCTAGAGGACACCCAACCGATGAAAACCGTGACAGTAAAGAAAAAAAGCCGTCTTCTAAGAGATGCACTCTTTGGGCCACGCGGAACAGGAGCAATTTGCGAGAAATCCCTTTGGGGGGCTTAAGATAATTCAGCTCACCCGGGAAGCTGTCATGACCGGAGGATCAATAATGGCACGCTCTGAAACCCTCTCCACGAGCACACTTAGAATGATGACGGACTCCTGTCTGCATGCTCTCAATTTTCGCAAAGAAACTGAGAATCAACAATTCCAAGTAACAGAAACTCTCCTAGGCGAGCGGTCAGGCGAGCGGTCGCCAAAGCAAAAAGTAAGTATAATGTTAATAATGTTATCGAGTAATTATTTGAATGTTTCATATTTTCGTTTTATATATTTGTAAAAGTGATTCCACGAGATGTACAACTATTTATTGTGTTATGTCCTATTTCCTTCCACAGAATACTTTGGCACGGAAGAGGTAGGACAGAAAGAACAGCAAAACGAGGCCGCAATTTTGGCGATGGAAGATGTACATCTCCTGGAAACTAATGATGCTGTTGAAATTCCCATAAACAATGCGGCATCATTAATCCACGATGGACGTGCACTAGCAAAGGCACTTATAAAACTAGATTTTGTCAGCTTGCGAGATGCACTGATTGTGAGACTGTCCGTTCGATGCCTACGAAGAAATCGGGAGTTTAGTGAATTTACAATCGGCGAATACGAGGGAAGATCAACAGAAGTCGAAGATGGCAGAAAGGTAACTTGCATACAGGTATCACGACACAAAATGGGGTCCAAAGAGCCCTGCATCTTATACTTAGGCAATACAGAGGCAGCTGCTCTTGAGGCGTACATGAAATATTATCGCCCAATAGTTGCCACATGTGTAAGGCCAAAATGTAAGATTTTTGTGAATCGGCAAGGCAACAACCCCGATGGCCAATGTTGCTCTCGACTCTCAATAGAAAATTTAGGGAAGATCATTGCCAAGATGGGACTGAGGGCAGGTATTGTTGGGAGAGTGGGCAGCCGGAAGCTAAGACCTGCACAGATCACAGCTGCCCTCAAAGATGAGGATACGCTTGCCAACAGACAAGCCCTTGCAACCTTGGCCTGCCACAGCATGACAACATGCAGAAATTACTACGACTTCACCAATCGCAGGACTACTGGAAACAGTTGTGAACAGTCTGCAGAATCTAAGTTGTGATGCAGCATCAGGGTAGGTGTTAATGAGGCTTACATAAAAGTCACAATTTTATTATTTTTATTTGGCAAAATGTACAAATGCTTCATTAAAATGGGGTCCGAGAGGTGAGAGACACACGATAATATAATTTTGCCAGTTGGTAAACATGCCAGAGCGATATTGCATTCAAATTTTAACCTTCCTCAAAGGTCATTTGCCCGCTAAAGGATTAAATTTGTTTCAGAGGCCAAATAGTGAGAATACTAACAGCCGGCATTTTTATAATCTTTCAGGAAACAGCATGGCTTGCCATTAATGGAACTCTGAGAGGATGCCAGAAAGTCACGCCTTTCAAAGCTTTCACAGGATGTAAGTGCGGCCTGTCCTCTTCCCGCTCCTTCAGGATACGTTCCACCCAGGTAAGTTCACATAATGTGAAGAACAAAATCAAAGTATTTCGTGTATTTAGGGAATTATCGTATACTAATAAATCATGCTACAATTAACTTTATATTTCCCCTAAAACAACTTCTGTATATTTTTTGCCCCACACTTTTCAGGCGACAGTCAACTAATGTACCGTTGGATGATGGGACTCTGTCAGTTCCAGACTGTGGATCTCTGTCCGCAGTGCTGATAGGATCCATTAGTGAGGTGATTACAATTCAGGAGGAGTCTACAAGTCATTAGGACCATACACCATCTGCATCAAAACACGGATCTTCAGTTCTAGGTCCGCAGTGCTGCAAGGATCCTTTAGCGATGTGAACACACTTCCGGAGGACAATGTGTAAGTTTATTACTTTTACTTACATTTAATTTAAATATATACAATAATATTATTAAATATTATTGCAGTGTGAATAATACTTTGATACAGAAACTTTACATTTGTATTATTTTTATTTAGCAAAATGTACAAATAATTACTCGAATTGGGGTCTGAGAGGTGAGAGACGCAAGGTAATATAATGTTGTCAGTTAATCCACATGCCAGGGGGTTATTGCATTAAAAATCCTACCTTACCTCATATATCTCTGTAAGGCCATTTGCCAGATAAAGGGTTAAATTTGTTTCGGGAGAAATCTAGTGAGAATACTAACAGTAGGCATTTCTATCTTTTTTCAGGAAAAAGCATGGCTTGCCATTAATGGAGCTGGGGGAGGACGCTAGAATGTCACGCCCTTCAAAGCCTTCACAGGATGTAAGTGTGGCCTGTCCTCTTGCTGTTCCTTCAGAACACGTTCCTCCCAGGTAAGTACACAACATTTTGAAAACAAAATCCTAGTTTTTTGTGTATTTAGGGAATTATTGTATACTAATATAATAAATCATGCTACAATTAACTTTATATTTGCATTATAACAACTTATGTATATTTTTTTACCCCACACTTTTCAGGCTACAGTTAAGTAATGTACCCTTGGATGATGGGACTCGGTCAGTTCCTGACTGTGGATCTCTGTCCGCAGTGCTACAAGGATCCGGTAGCGAGGTGACTACAATTCAGGAGTACCGTACGTCATCTGCATCAAAACACGGATCTTCAGTTCCAGGCTGTGGATCTCGGTCTGCAGTGCTGCACGGATCCGTTAGCGAGGTGACAACACTTCAGGAGGACAATGTGTAAGTTATATATTTATTACTTACATTTAATTGAAATTTATATAATTGCAATACTATTATTAAATATTATTATAGTGTGATTAATATTTGGAAATAATAATAATAATAATAATTACTATTATAACTATGATTATAACATATACTGAGCAACTTTATATATACTATATATATATATATTGTTTTTTACTCTTCAGGTATGAATCAACCTTGTCAGTTTCGGTCTGTGGATCAAGGTCTGCGGTTCTCCAGGGGTCCATTAGTGAGGCAACGACTCTTATGGATGAGCAAGGGCCTTTTTCGCCAGTTACACCAACCATCATAGAAAGTGCAGGATCACAGATGCAGATGAACCAAGCAGCCCTGGAGGGGTCGATCAGAGAAGCATCGACAATTTCCATCGTCAAGAAGACTTCAAAATTGATAAATCATGGATCTGTCAACATTTTCAAAATGCCATCATTGCCAATTCAAACGATTCCGACTATATATGAGGATGTGAAGCATTTAATGGGTAAATTCCCCCGAAAAGGTATAGGGAGACGGGAAATTGATTGGAATGTTCTCTACCTAGAAAGAAAAAACTCTATTTATGGTAGATTCAAAACGACTGAAATACAATGACAGTCAAATCAAGTCGGGAGGAGAACAAAAATAAACAAAACGATTAAATTTGGTATTGGGACACGGCAAACCAAACACAAATATTAGTATTTAATGGGGTAACTGGTAAATGGCCTTACAGGGATGTTTGAAGTAAGGTTGGCAAAATTGTCTCACCTCTCCGACCCTATTTTAATTAATTATTTGTACATTTTTGCCAAATAAGAATAATAAAATTAATAATAAAATTGTACTACTCTACTACTATATTTCTTGTTTTTGTAACTTTCCACATAGTTGTATTTATTTATAGAAAAAACCAAAGACGATCCAGTATTTCACTCTACAAAAATATTGTTAAAATATTTCACACCACAGCAGTCTCTTTTTTGAATAGCGGAATATTTTTAGGGTTAAATTTGGAGTCCTCTGCCGAGGGTCGTTAGGAGGCCTCTCGAATAGAAATCTATCCGATCGCCATGAAGGCTGACATCGAGAAATGTTCGTGAGTGTCTCCCCTCCCCCCAAAAAAAAGCACTTCTCTCCCAAAAAACAATATTGTTCAATAGTTCAAATTTTTCACAACTGGAAAAAAAATATTGTTCAAATATTTCATAAAAAGTTTATCCCCCAAAATTCACCTCTCTCAAAAAATTATTGTTCTGATTGTTCACAACAGGAAACACATATTGTTCAAATTGTTCATAAGATGTTAATTTTTCGAGGAGAACTCTCGAATATTTCTCGACGTCGCTTTCGTGGCAATCTGATATATTTCGATTCGAGGGTCCTCCAATGACCCTCGG
The DNA here is from genome assembly GCA_032716605.1 of Paralithodes platypus. NCBI lineage: Eukaryota > Metazoa > Arthropoda > Malacostraca > Decapoda > Lithodidae > Paralithodes > Paralithodes platypus. The sequence continues at coordinate 34,094,062 of CM064567.1, read as the reverse complement.
CATTCTAGAACATATTCAGAAACACCTCGGCAGACCACTCTCATTTGTTTTTATTAAAATAAACAAAATATAGAACTATATTTTATCCCTTTAGAGAGCAAATGGTCTTACAGGGATATTTGAGGTAAGGTTGGAATTTGAATGCAATAACCCTTTGGTATGTGGACCAACTGGCAAAATTGTATTACCATGTGCCTCCGACCATATTCGACCCTATATCAATTAATTATTTGTACATTTTGCCTAATAAGAATAATAAAATTGTACTACGCGAGTCCTTGTTTTTGTAACTTTCCACATAGATGTACTTATTTTTAGGAAAATCCACAGACGATGCAGTATTCGGTGTTATGAAACGAGATAGGGTACCACATCGAGAAAAATTGGAGAGTGGTTCTCCGAAATATTTACCGCTCTGGGAAAAAATATTGTTAACATTTTTCACATCACAGCGAAGTCTCGCTTTTGAATAGCGGAATATGTTTTGTGGGTTAATTAGAGTCATCTGCCTAGGGTCGTTGGGAGGCCTCTCGAATAGAAATCTATCCGATCTCTGGATAGATTGCGTCTCCCTCTCTGTACACATCAGCATAGAGGTATAGAGCTGCTAAATCATAGGCGAGCCCGAATGAATCACAACCAATAGCATTCACTCCAAAAACAATAACCGAGGCACGTGAATTACACAGATCATCGCACGCCAACCCCTCAAGATTGAGGAGCGGCCAATTGTCCATCTACAATATCGCTCCGCCTGGACTAGAATACACAACATATACACAACACTGCTCCCTCACCCCAACCCAGTCTCTCAAACAACTTCTAACCCGTGCTCCGCTCCTACAGGGCTGCCCCCACATTCAGTGAGGGAGGGAGGGAGAAGACACGTCGAAATATGTCGCTCTGACTGTGTAACTTTGGGTTCTTCTTCCTGACCGCTCCTGCGGAAGAATTCTGGGTCAGACATATGGTTTAGCCAGTTGACAAAAATATAGCCGGTTAGGAAATAAAAAAAACTATTACATAATTTTTGTTGTATTGAAAATCATTAATTGTTTACATTTGTTTTGTTTCCCACCTGGAAGCCTCTCTGTAATGTCAGCGATGACGTAGTCGAATCTACGAAGAGTTTCTGGGCTACATTGGACCCATTATATTGAAATATCATCTTCAACGACGCTGGTCATTGTTCCTCTCAGAGCAACGAACGCAGACCTCGCAGGTAGACCAATCTTTCGGTAACTTGAGTGAGAGGAAACAATGACCAGCGTCGTTGTCATGCGACAGACATCGATAAATCTTGGAGAAATGTGCGATGGCGTACCTCACCGAAAATCTTTTCTCTCTCCAAAATCTCTCTCTCCAAAAAATAGTGTTCAAATTTTTCACACCTCGCAGGTACACCAATCCATAGAGTACATATGACCTGGAGGCGAAAGCGTGAATTAATGGGACTGAGGATAGTCAATATAATGTCTTTGTGGGGACCCTCCCCTCCCATTGTGATCATGCTGCCATCTCTCGAACGTGCGGATCCCTATTTACAGATTTGTGGCGTCTTCTTTCACCTCTAGGTCATATGTACTCTATGGACCAATATCTGGGCAGAGATACTCTACGACGTACAATACGAAGCATGACCTAGGTGTAAACGACACACTATATGAATCATTGGGGGAGGTAAATTTGCCTGTGATACGCCCTCGAACATTTCCTCAGCCGTCATCGAAAAATGATGGAGAGTCGCACTTCGAAAAATTTATCTTTCACGAAAAAACATATGTTCGTGTATTTTCACACAAACATTTAGGCGATCTTCTGCTGTCCAACGTGAGTTGGTGGGCTTTGGGAGCGATCGGAAATACTTCGATTCGAGAGCTCCGACAACCCCAGGCAGACGACTCACCAACAATAAAATCTGCTATTCGACTTGAGTTGGCGGTGAACCTTTATTGGGGCGGGGGAGGGTCTAAATTTGTGTGTGTGAAACCTTTTGTGGACAAATTACGATTTTTTTTCTTTTTCGAGAAAGCTAAATTGTTCGAAGAGTGACTCTCCATCATTTCTCGATGACGGCTGAGGCAATGTTCAAAGGCGTTTCACAGGAAAATGTACCTCCCCCAATTCTTCATTTAGTGTGTCGGTCATCTAATCAATGCTTCGTATATTACGTTGTATACACCTAGGTCAACCTTTGTATGTGAAAAGTTTTCTACAAATACTCTTGCTAATGGTCTGTCCATAATACTATTTGCTGCAGTATGGCGGAACCCTTACTTGGGGTACCAGAGGTTAGAGACTTCTTAGGGAACGTCATCCTGCAACTGGCCTGTCCGTAATGTGAATAGAGACTTAAATTATTGGCTCTTCATGTGCGGAAAATCTGTATATCATTTTTTTCGAGAATGGCAGGCTACCGTCTAGTGCGTCTTCCATTAGGGCACGGTGCCGTCTATTGTTTCGTTCACCTGGCAGGGTATCATCTAGTGTTTCGTTCATCTGGACAGGGTACCATCGAGTGCTTCGATCATCTGGACAGGGTACCGTCTAGGTGCTTCGCCCATCTGGACTTGGTACCGTCTAGTGCTTCGTTCCTAAGGGTATCGTCTAGTGCTTCGTTTGTACAGGGTACCGGCTAGTGCTTTGAGCCAATGCGAGATATTCTTAGGTATCAGTGCTTGACCGCGGGTCAGTCAGTAATTAGCCTTCGGACAGGAGGCCCGTACCTAGCAACGAGGACACATCTTCGAGGTATTCCACTCGTCCACCGTGGTGAAATTTCCGCCGCCGGCTCTCTCTCTCTCTCTCGCGATTACGGCAGCCGAACAGAGTTATGTTGTAAGTATATACTGTATATTCGTATTTGGTCGTACTATGTTTTATCTTGCACATAGAAGTGTATAGATCTTGTATCATGTCGCGCTTGAACCTGCTCATAGGAGTGTATAAAATCTGAATCCTATATTTCAAAATATGAAATATAACTTACATTTCTAAAAAGTGAAAAATGGTGCGCAAATATATTTAATCCATCACATCTTCTTGTTTTCATTCGTTACCGAGTTCTGTAATATTTCATACGATTACCTATTATAGGTAACACTTATAGGTTGTGTTAGTTTGCTTAGGTTAGGTCAGGTGAGTTGCAGAACTTCTAGATTATTAACCGGCGACTACAACGGCCCCTGAACAACCACCAAGCCATGATTCCGCTGGCTCAAACTTTAACCCGGCGACTACAACGCCCATCCAAGTAGTAATCCAAACTCTACTCTGCACCCCCAAACGAATCTGACATTTCAAAACAAATACAAACACGTCTCCACCACTCTCGTTATGTTAGGTAAGGGGAGTTGCAGAACTTGTAGACTACAAGTAGGGTATTGTAACATTGACCATACATTGTTCACATTATTAATTACCTCACCTACCGTAATTTCATTCTCTACACACAATCACTGGGTGAATACAATGTCTTGTGGGAAATTGTACTTATAAGGTTAATACTAGGTCTATTTATAATGTTTGACCGAGAAAAGTTAACTACCCGTATACTGTATAGTATACTTTCACGTGAGAAGTATTACAGGGATTGGTCCGATTCGTGGCGAGAACCTTTAAGACGGTGAACATTTTGTCGGACAGGGCTAATCGGCCGGGACTGGTTTGGAGTCACTGGGGGTCTAACAGGAATCACTAGGATATCGCTAGAATCACTAGGAGTCATCAATTTTCACCGCGAATAAGCCAAGGAATCGGAATTTTCAGCTACTCCTAGTGATTCTAGCTCGCATTCCTGACTGTGTGAAGTACCCTTAACTCGAAAAGTACTCCAACGATTTTTATGATTTTTGCACAGTGGTGCATTAACACTTGGGCGTGCCTGGCCTACCCTCTCCCGCCTACATAGGAAGTGAGCCGCGCTCTCCACCTCCCACCTACCTAGTAAAAAACTCACTATAGTAAAACGCTCGCCCGCCCTACAAAGCATGGTACTCCAGCTTGGGCCAAAAAGCTTCTAGCCGCGGCCAACATAATGTTATCGCTCCTTTTCACCCACAAATATCACTCCCACTGCATTGAAATACACTTCACGAGATAGAGGGAAGTCTATACAACAATATTTATCATGTCGCGCTTGAACCTGCTCGTAGGAGTGTAAAAAACCTTAATCCTATATTTCAAAATATGAAATATATATAACTTACATTATTTTCTAATCTAAAAAGTGAAAAATGGTGCGTAACTCGAAATATAATCGATGGATTTTCATGATTTTTACACAGTGGTACATTAACCTTTGGCGTGCCTCTCCCACCTACATAGGAAGTGAGCCGCGCTCTCCACCTCCCACCTACCCTGTAAAAAATGCGCAGTATAGTAAAACGCTCGCCCGCCCTACTAGGCTAGTACTCCAGCTTGGGCCAAAAAGCTTCTAGCCGCGGCCAACATAATAATGTTATCGCTCCTTTTTATCCACACATATCACCCCAACTGCATTGAAATACACTTCACAAGATAGAGGGAATCTATACAACAATATTGTTTCTATCAACCCAAAAATAGTGTATCTATTGTATAATGGTTATATCGTATCCAATTAATATTCGTAAATATTTCTGCTGCGAATTGTGGTATGTGTCACTTTTCTTCACAATATTTCCGAAACTGGCTAAATAACATATTTGTATTATCATACATACTAAACCATAGCTATATTTTCCGCTGAACATGATGGCGATGTTAAGAATATTTTCTCATTAATATTGGATTTTATAGAAGTAATGTATAACGATAGTTTTAGCATTTATATCAATGATGAAACGGGAAAAAAGACCAGCTCCAAGATTAATCATAGACGACAACTGAACACTGAGATCGAACGTGTCCGCAATATTAAGACTTTACGGACTGTTGATCATTTTATGACCAACAAATACAAACGAAAAAAGCTGAACTAGATGAACTGAAGAAAGAGAAAGGCCGAGAAAAGAATACTATATTCCTGCAGTGGCAGTGTGCAAGAAAGCTTCTAAATGAAAACAAAGGCCCAAATCGTAAATAGTCCAAAGCGATCAGCAAGACAACAAATAGACCAGGCAGGCCATGCCCAGTCGCCGGTTGCTACAGGGAATCAGCCAACCTACGGAAGCACATGGCCGTTTGCCACTCGTACCTAACTAACGACGATAGAGAGAATGTTTTGGCTGCAGCGAGTAGGTTCTCTAAGAAAAGGCCCCTGCCACCAACAAATGCAAAGAAAACAAACCTATATGATTGTCCCTTTAGAGATGCCCTCTTTGGGTCACGCGGAACAGAGGAGGAAATTGCGAGAAATACCTTTGGGGAGGGGGGCTTAAGATAATGCAACTCACCCGAGAAGCTGTCATGACCGGATGACCCTTAATTAACCTGTACCGGCGACGGCTTTTTAAGTTTTTCTATCTATATGTATACGAATTTCTGTAGCTTAAGAATGTTCTGTGGTATTAAAACGGGTTTTGCGTTAGTTCCAAGCCTGTCAATTGCTGGAGGCACTTTTTAAACTGAAGAAAATCGTCTAAAAATAGCCAACATTAAGTTAAAAGGACGTCGCCGGTACAGAAGGGGTTAATGGCACGCTCTGAAACCCTATCCGCGAGCACACTCAGAATGATGACCGACTCCTGTACGCATGCTCTCAACTGTCTCAAAGAAATAGAGAATCGACAATTCCAAGTAACAGAAAATCTCCTAGGCCCGGTCAGGCGAGCTGTCGCCAATTAAAGCAAATAGTAAGTATAATGCTATCGTTTAATTATTTGAATGTTTCATATTTTCGTGTTTATAATTGTAAAAGTGATGATTCCACGTGTTGTACAACTAATTATTATGTTCTCTGATCGACATTTTTGCATGGGGTTCTGTCATATATTCTTCCACAGAATACTTTGGCGTGGAAGAGGTGGGACAGAGAGAATACCGTAAACAGCAAAATGAGGCTGAGCTGTTAGCCATGGAAGATGTGCATACCCTGGAAACTAATGACGCTATTGAAATTCCCATAAATAATGCTGCATCATTAATCCACGATAGACGTGCACCAGCAAAGCAACGTATACAGAAAGATTATGTCGAAACGGGAAAAAAGACCAGCTCCAAGATTAATTGTAAGTATCATTTATTACATTTTCTCATGAAAATATGATCTCAATGACAATATTGCTCAATAGTATTTGAACGAATGAAAACATTTTCACATTTTCTGGCACGAAGAAGGTGAAGCAGCAATGCATAGTGGTATAAATGAGACGGAACACATCCAACCACGCTAGGATGGTCTCATGGTCTCGATGAAGAGGCACTGCAGATGACGTACTACTTGAAACAACTGGTGAGCTGGTATCTTAATGTTTTCTTAAATTTCCCCTTGTGTTATACTTGCGATGTGTTATATGTTTATGTTCCTAATAATTGTATTGTAATCTTGCATTTCAAAGAATTTTCTTTCTTTCACAGAACTAACCGAAGAGAGGGTTGATGACTTAAAAAGGCTTATACTTCAAAGTCTACATAACCGAATATATGCGACGAAGCACCTCTCTAAACATCATAGACGACAACTGAACAATGAGATCGAACGTGTCCGCAATATTTAGACTTTACGGACTGTTGATAATTTCTATGACCAACAAATACCAAATAAAAAAGCTGAACTTGATGAACTGAATCTATATTTTATTAATTTCACCACAACACCCAACACCCCCAATGAAATTAATTAAAGTATATATGATCCGCCAGAATTCGAACCCGAGTTATCACACACAGATTTTTGCCACCTTAACCATTACACCTCAAACTTTTGCTAGAAACTCCACCTTGGATGATTCCGGTGCTATTCCTCCCTCTCCGCCCTCCTCTCTCTTACTTATGCCTAATATCCTAATCTCTTCTAAAGATGTACTTTCTACCCTCTCTGGGCTTAACACTAATAAGGCGTACGGTCCGGACGGTGTTCCTCCTGTTGTTCTAAAAAACTGTGCTTCCGTGCTGACTCCCTGCCTAGGCAAACTCTTTCGTCTCTGTCTATCCTCTAACTCCTTCCCTTCATGCTGGAAGTTTGCTCACATTCAACCTGTCCCAAAGAAGGGTGACCGCTCTCAACCCTCCAACTATCGTCCAATTGCTCTCATTTCTTGTCTTTCTAAAGTTTTTGAAACTATTCTTGCTTCCAAATTTCTTAAGCATTTCTCTTCTCATAATCTGCTCTCAGATCGCCAGTATGGCTTCCTTAAGGGTCGCTCTACTGGTGATCTTCTTCATATCTTACTAACTCTTGGTCATCCTCCTTTCGGGACTTCGGTGAGACTTTTTCTATTGCATTAGACATATCGAAAGCCTTCGATAGAGTCTGGCATAAATCTTTTATTTCTATACTACTCTCCTTCGGTTTCTATCCCTCCATCTGTGCCTTTGTCTCTAATTTCCTTTCCGGCCGTTCCATAGCCGCGGTTGTGGACGGCCATTGTTCACTTCCGCACCCTATAAACTCCGGTGTTCCTCAGGGTTCTGTCCTATCTCCTATTCTCTTTCTAATTTTTATAAATGATCTCCTTAACTGTACCTTAATTCCCATCCATTCATACACAGACGACTCAACCTTACACTACTCCATTACATTTTCAGAACGCCCCAGCCAGCAATCCCTCAACGACAAACGTAATGAAGCCATAGAACTCTTAAATTCTGATCTAAATACTATTTCCAATTGGGGCAGAGAAAACCTTGTTAACTTTAATGCTTCCAAAACCCAATGTCTCCATCTATCTGCCCGTCAGGATCTCCCAGCGGACTATCCCTTATTCTTCAACAATACAAAAATCAACCCTTCTTCTCTCATATTCTTGGTGTCTCTTTTTCTTCTGCTCTCATTTGGAAGGACCATATTACCAGTCTTGCTAAGGCAGCCTCCCAGAAGCTGGGTGTGCGCAACCGCCTTAGGGGGTTCTTTTCCCCTGCACAGCTTCTTGCTCTGTACAGGGGCATAGTGCACCCTTGTATTGAGTATTGTTCACATGTGTGGGGAGGTTCCTCTCACACCAGTCTCCTAGACAAGGTTGAAAGGAAGGCCTTTCGTATCATTAACTCCCGTCCACTCACCAACTCTCTGCAATCTCTCTCTCTCTGCCGCAATGTTGCATCTCTCTCGCTATTCTATCGCTACTTTAATAATCAGTGTTCCTCAGAGCTATCCCAGTGCATACCACCTCCTTTAGGTAGGGCACGTGGTACCCGTCTTGCAACTCAATCCCACCCCTACTCTGTGCAACTCTCCAACCCAAGAGTGAAACGTTACTCTCAAACTTTCTTCTACTCAACAGCTGAGCTCTGGAACTCTCTCCCAGAATCAGTCTTTCCCGTTTCCTATGACTTAAATTGCTTCAAACTCTGTGTGTCCAGGCATTTTGGCTCGAACGTCCCTTGATTTTGGCCCTGTCACTCTTTCAACTATGGGGGAGGCACTCGCTATAGGCAGTTATGCCTTTTGCCTCCCTCAATCACATAGAAAAAAAAAAAAACAAAAAAAAAAAAAAACACCAGGACGTTTAAAGGTTTATGCACACGCCAAAGAGAAAGGCCTAGAAAAGAATATTATACTCCTGCAGTGTCAGTGTGCAAGAAAGCTTCTAAATGGAAACAAAGGCCCAAATCGTAAATAGCCCAAAGCGATCAGCAAGACAACAAAGAGACCAGGCAGGCCATGCCCAGTCGCCGGTTGCTACAGCGAATGAGCCAACCTACGGAAGCACATGGCCGTTTGCCACTCGTACCTAACTAACGACGATAGAGAGAATGTTTTGGCTGCAGCAAATAGGTTCTCTAAGAAAAGGCCCCTGCCACCAACAAATGCAAAGAAAACAAACCTATATGATTGTTCCTTCTGCCCAAAATCAGTTAAATGGATCGATATGCACTTAAGAAAAACAAAGACTCCATGGAATACCAGCAACTCCTCAGACACGTACGTTAGGTTTGCTTTCCATAATTCAATTATTTTCTTAATAATAGGTCAAACATTAAAGAAATAAGAACAATTAACTTTAAAGTAAAGAAACAATGTAATGCATTTGTAATTAATTATATGCCAACTAAAACAGTACAACTTTTATTGTAAATATTTTGAATCATTAATTAGACATATCTCGCATGATTATTGAATTATTTTCCAGAAAAGATAAGAAAAAACGTCACCTGCCAAAGTTGAGGATGTGTACCCATAGTTGCTGGCACCATGCCCGATGTTGCCACTAGAAATTTGTCCTAAAAAAAAAATCTGTTCTTTCACAGCAGTCGCCATGGCCCGGCGAGGACTCTCCCAGGATGACATCTCTTCGATGTTGGACGACTTTGAGGACGTCTCTAGTGATACTGACAACAATTGCGACATAAAGCTGAACATGACGACATCGAGGACGAGCTTATAAGTATAGAGCCCTCTCACATTGTCGCTCCGTCGCCACCCACGCCAACTCTGGTGCCGACGCCAAACACGGATGCCCCCACACCTCCTCGTGCTAGCACTCCGTCTTCACCACGTACCACCAGGAGTACTTTGGCGTCATTACGACGAGACTTCTCTTTAAGGGGCAGGGAGGACAGGAAAGGCAGGCAGTCACGGCTGCCATACAAACCTTCACCCACCCAAAGAAGGCACCCACCACGGCAACGTAGAAGGCCTCCCTCCAATTACGACAGTACCGACGATGAAGTGAGTGTGGATGACCTGCCACCCTCCACACCTGCGCGTATCGGTGGACCGCACGCACCTGCCCGACCTGTCACACCTTCTGCACTTGCCACACCTGCCGCAACTCCCAGGGGCACTACCCGATCACCTGACGAAGCTGCAAGAAGTCTGTGTGTGGTCACCACCAGCTCAAGACCTGCATGGTATGCAACTCTTGAAGGTAAGAAACTACATATTTTGTATTCATTTTTATTGGGTTGCTAAGTATCAAAGTAAATAATATTACAAAATAAGGGTCATAATTGTCAACAAAATCTGATTGAAAAGTCGGCCCTCTCAATGTAACGTCAAATAATACTTATATTGGACTTTTTCGTTTGCCCTTATTTTGTATTACTTTCATGTGTTTAGGGATGGTTATTTATATGCTGATTTGGTTCATAGTGTACATATGTATGTTCATAGTGAGTTTTAGGCATATTCATTGAGAAGTACTTGATTTATGATTTTTTTTTTCCCAGGATTTTTGCTCCCAGAAAGTCGACCCTCTCATAGTTCAATCAACATAACGTTATAGTATCGCTATCTATTAGTTCCTATTCCAATTTGTGAGCGTTAAATGTCTTCTAGTATTTTTTGTATAATTGTATGTAAAAAAAGTGATTCCACATGTTGTACAACTATTTATTGTGTTCTGTCATATTTTCTTCCACAGAATACTTTGGCATGGATGAAGCGGGACAGAGAGAACACCGTAAACAGCAAAATGAGGCCGAGATGTTGCCAATGGAGGATGCGCGTAGCCTGGAAACTAATGATGCTATTGAAATTCCCATAAACAATGCTGCATCATTAATCCACGATGACTGTGCACCAGCAAACCAACACATGAAGAAAGAATAGGTCAACCTGAGAGATGCACTGATTGTGAGACTGACCGTTCGCTGCCTACGAAGAAATCAGGAGTTTACTGAATTTACAATCAGTGCCTCCGAGGGAAGCACAACCAGCGTCGAAGATGGTAGAGTAGCACGACACAAAACGGGGGCCAAAGACCCCTGCATCTTCTACTTAGGCAATACAGAGGCAGCTGCTCTTGAGGCGTACATGAAATATTATCGCCCAGTAGCTGCCACATGTGTAAGGCCAAAATGTAAGATGTTTGTGAATCGGGAGGGCAACAACACCGACGGCCAATGTTGCTCTCACCTCTCAGTAGAAAATGTAGGGAAAATCATTGCCAAGATGGGACTGAGGGCAGGCACTGTTGGGAAGTGGGCAGCCGGAAGCTACGACATGAACAGATCACAGCTGCCCTCAGAGATGAGGATATACACCTGCCAACAGACAAGCCCTTGCAATCTTGGCCTGCCACAGCATTAAAACATCCAGAACAAAACTACAACTTCACCAATCACAGGACTACTGGAGAACGAGTTGTAAACATTCAAAAGGATCTACGTTGTGATGCAGCATCAGGGTAGGCGTTGATGAGGCATAAAAGAAAGTTACAATTTTATTATTTTTATTTGGCAAAATGTACAAATCTATATATATCTATTGCCTGATGACGCAATCCCCGAAGGGGTGGCCACACACGAAATGCCCCCACGCACCTCTATCCCCAGTCAGTCGACGCCCCTCCCCCCAACCAGCACCGCCTTCGTTCGTATACTTCCTCACTCCATCCTTCCACCTAGCTCTCGTACACCCTCTTATTCATTCTCTCGCTTTCTGACAACAAAGCTGAACATGACGACATCGAGGATGAGCTTATAAATATAGAGCCCACCCACATTGTCGCTCCGTCGCCACCCACGCCAACTCTGTGGTGCCGGCGCCAGACACGGATGCCCCCACACCTCCTCGTGCTAGCACTTCGTCTTCAACACGTACCACCAGGAGTACTTTGCCGTCATTACGACGTGACGTCTCTTTTAGGGGCAGGGAGGAGCGACAGGAAAGGCAGGCAGTCACGGCTACCATACAACCCTTCACCCACCCAAAGAAGGCAGGACTACCACGGCAACGTAGAAGGCCTCCCTCCAATTACGACAGTACCGACGATGAAGAGAGTGTGGATGACCTGCCACCCTCGACACCTGCGCGTATCGGTGGACCGCACGCACCTGCCCGACCTGTCACATCTTCCGCACCTGCCACACCTGACGCAACTCTCAGGGGCACTACCCGATCACCTGACGAAGCTGCAAGAAGTCTGTGTGTGTGTGGTCATCACCAGCTCAAGACCTGCATGGTACGCAACTCTTGAAGGTAAGAAACTACATATTTTGTATTCATTTTTATTGGGTTGCTAAGTATCAAAGTAAATTAATATTACAAAATAAAGGTCATAATTGTCAAAAAAATCTCATTGAAAAGTCGGCCCTCTAATTCCCATTCATTATCACTTATCGGAACTGTATCATCCACAAACAGCTGTATAGGTAGCTTCCACTCAATTCCCTCCCTTGACATTATTTCTTTCAAGACTCCATCCATATATACAGTAAACAATCACGGGGCCATCACACACCCCTGTTTCAAACCAACATTCAGGTCAAAGAACTCGCTCTGCTCACTCTCCACACGAACTGCCGCCTTTGCACCCTCGTACATGCCCTTCACTGCTTTCAGCCACTTGCCATCTACTCCGTATATGCTAATTACTTTCCACAAACCTTCTCTCTCCACTGTGTCATAGGCCTTCTCCAAGTCCATAAAGGCCACATACACCTTTTGTTTCTTCGCCAGATATTCTCCACAACACAATTCAGTGTAAAAATCTGATCTACACATCCTCCTTCCTTCCGAAAACCTCCCTGCTCGTCGCCTATCCATTTCTCCATTCTCACTCTCACTCTCTCAATCACTACCCTACTGTATACCTTCCCTACTACGCTTAGAAGACATGTTCCTCGGCGGTTACCACACACTCCTCTTTCCCCTTTGCCCGTATATAGGGGGACTGTTATGCCAGTCTTCCTGTCATCGGGTGCACTTCCCTTCTCCCATGCTAGTTTGCACAAAACTTAAATTTACATGTTGTTCACGGTCAGGCGCAAAAGGTATTTACAGGCCTAGATGATAATAGATCGATTTTTGCGGTATTTAGTGATATCGAGTCTGAGATCGCCGCTCGAAAGGTCACAGATGACAGAGGTAAAATCGATATATTTCGCTCTAAATTTGATAAGGGTAGAACTCCATCCGGTAATGTATTAGCTTGTGACTAGTTGCTAGAATGCACAACTTATCAAACCTTCAAAGACGAGTTTTTGGAGAAATTTGCACGAAACTCAATCGGTGACTTTGCTCTGATTCATGATTTTGCTAACTCAATCCAACATATAAATAAGGGCAAATCTGTTGATACTCTATTGGCAGATTGTTCCGTAATGGCGAACACAATGAGCAACGGTTTAAAAGGTAACTCTTGGTTTACAGATGACAACATTTCGTTGAAACAGTTTAGTAAGCTCCTCTCATATACCCTGTTGGTTTCAGCGTTGCCAGAAAATGTACAGCCTATTGCTCGTAGAGTTGAATTTGCTCCAACTGACAGTTTGACTAAATTCACGAAGTCTCTGCAACAGGCTTGTGACAATGGCGGCATATCACTACAAATCAAATACAATTCACTGTTGCTCAAATAAAACCCACTAATACTAAAAATGCTCCGGTTCCCAAACCTTCCCCACAAACAGCTCAGTTCTCCAGAACCTCCCCACAGACACCCTAGTTCCCTAAATCTAAACAATACTCTCTCACACCACCCTCACACACCTCCCGGCTCTCAGTATCCCTCTGGTTCCCATCATGGAAATTACGCTTATGTGTCACGTTCGTACGTTCACGGAAACATTCCACATTCTCCCACTCATTTTCAGGCCAAACCTAATTCTCAAACTGGGAACACCGACTTGTGTTACTACTGTGGTTATGCAGGCCATAAGGTCTCTAATTGCCATATCAAACAGAAGGAAAGTCATGAATTTTCGACAGGACGTTCGCCATACTGTCGGAAGTGCAAAGAAAGGACACATTGGACCAGCCAATGTGAGGTAGTCGCGGCAGTCGTAGCGAAGCACAAATAATTCAGACACACTGCTAAACACTCGGGAAACATGGCGCGCGGCTCTCAACTCGCTATAACGTAAATATAAGTGTTCCACCCCTCCTCCCGCCAGTAGTGAAACACAAATCCCTCAGAAAATTACGTGTTGGTGCCCTAATGCAATCTCCAGATTTATGTGTTCTTAATTCTCAATGTAAGGGTATATCAATGACAGTTTTGTTAGACACGGGTTCTCCTGTTAACCTCATTCCTGAAAATATTTTTGAGAGACTAAATTCTGACAAGTCTTTGAAAATATCCCCTCCAGATGTAATATTAGAAAGTGTTTCTGGTGATCATTTGGGAATTATTGGAGTGACGTACTTGCCCCTGACTTTGCATTCAGATCTAAATCCTTATAATGAGAAATTTTATGTCTTACATATACTTAATTAATGTGGGAGCTGACATATTGTTAGGGTATGGTACTATGAGAAACAGAAAAATGTTGCTCTTCCCTCACATGAACGGAGTGGAAATAGAAAAGATCTTTATTGAAGGTATCACATTAAATATTCCCCTGTCTAGTGCGAGCGTAGTGGAGGCGAGATGTAAGGCAGTCGCGTTTCAAGGTCAAACCACCTCCACGGCACCACACACATTCACCGCCCCCCGCCGCCACACACTCACACACCCGCCGTCTTACGAGCGCCGCGAGAAACAAGGTTTTACCCATACACGGAAACACACCCCCTTATCTTATTCTCAACCTCAAACCCCTACAGTCACGGTAAGTGATTATGTCGGATTAAAGTCCTCTATTACAAATATGCTTATGGACAAGGATATTGTAATTGAGCCACACTCTGCTAAAGTCGCTGTTGTATATCCTGATAATTTATGTGAAGATGTTAACTCACTAGTTTTACTTCCAGATACTAGAATGATTAAAGGCATACACGTCTCCCAAAGTTTACATGAAGTTAAACATACTAATTGTTTTATGACACTGTTAACTAATTTTACTAATGGTATGATAAAATTATTTGCGGGTACAGTTATTTGTGAAGCTGAAGTTATCCCCGGAATATTTGAGGAAATGAGTCCTATATCCATAAGTAATTGTCGGGAATTTAGATAAAGAGGTTAAATTACATATCACTGGTACATGAAATATCCCAACAAATAGTTATATTATAATTACCAACGAGGTATTCGATGGGTGTAATCCAGTCCCCCACACACGGCTAGTTCAATTGCATGACATGTAGGAATGTTCACATAATACAATATCGATACAATGAACTTAGCTTAGAGGACTGGTGATGTAGGACTGTTGTTATAAATTAATATTTGTAGTACATGGTGAACTGTGGGTTGAGTCAGAGCCGGGGGAGGAGATGTTGACTGTACGGTGTTGATTGAGAGACTGAAGGGCCGGCCTCCGATCGCTTCGCGAAATTACATATGGCTGCCGGCTCATAATAATTATAACCCATAACTTGGTTTCATAATACATCTAGAGCTGATGTAGATATTTATACATTACAGTTAATATTTAACCTAACTAAAGAATAAACTACAATACACAAAGAACCAGCCGAAATCGTACAAGCGATACGAT
This sequence comes from Paralithodes platypus, assembly GCA_032716605.1. Taxonomy (NCBI): domain Eukaryota; kingdom Metazoa; phylum Arthropoda; class Malacostraca; order Decapoda; family Lithodidae; genus Paralithodes; species Paralithodes platypus. The sequence continues at coordinate 34,078,651 of CM064567.1, read as the reverse complement.
ACCGCCAAATTCAAATGTCCTATTGGACCAAAACCTGTCGGGATCATTACCCTATTCCCGATATATTGCCCGCCACCAAAAATGATATACAGGAACAAAAAAAGGACATCGAAGTCAAAGATCACCTTGTTGGATCTTTGATCTCCAAAGATCCACGGAACTCATAGCCGTCCTCCTTTTGGGACGAGCGCCACCTGAAGCCTGAGGAGGATCATCCTTCTCATCATCTGCTGCCCCACCTTGAGGAGCACTGTCACCAGCACTCTCCCGCGGAGGGGTATCAGTAGAGACGCCAGGATAATCCGGCAGTTCTACATCCTGCTCCAAGGGATATAACCTCACGACTGGGCGAGTAGTAACCCCAGTCGAAGTTCGTATTTTAGCAACCCTTATAAGACCATCAATGCCCTGGAACAAATCGATAATCCTCCCAAGCTTCCAAAATAACCTAGGACGCTCATCATGAATCAGGACGATATCCCCGATACGAGGCCATCGTTGATTCGTCCCTTTGATCTTATGAGAGTGACGCTCGCGAAGAGACAGCAAATATTCTTGGGTCCACCGTTTCCATAGATCGTCGGACACCTTGTTTACATACTGGAAGCGACGACGTGTGGCGTCAGCATTGCCGAACGTAGGGTCATGCAGATCTTCGTCATTTACGGACGATCTAGGAAAGGTATTAAGGGTTCGTCCACGTGTCATCATGGAAGGCGAAATGGGTAAGAGGTCAGCAACATCTGCCGAGGTATAGGTCAAGGGCCTGTCGTTGACTGACATCTCAATTTCTATTAAGATGGTTTGCAACTCCCGGCTGGTCACCAGTGCCCTTCCTAATACCTTCTTCATGGCAGATTTGACGATACCGATAGTTCTCTCCCAAATCGCCCCGAACCATGGTGCACGTGCTGGTATAAATCTCCATTGACAACCCTTTCCAGTGAGGGTAGCCACAACCTGCGGGTCATCCATTAAACTCTGGAGATATTTAGAGGCCCCGACAAAACAAGTCGCATTATCGCTCATAATAATTTGAGGGAAACCATTGCGGCCTGCAAAGCGTCTTAGAGTATGCAAAAACCCCTCACTGGATAGGTCGTCAATCAATTCAATATGAATCGCTCTGGTTACCGCACATGTGAATAGGACGGCATATACCTTTATGATATTACCGGGCGATTCTCTAACATGAATCGCTCCGGTGTAGTCTACCCCGGTTACCTGAAATGGTTCAGTCCTTTGTACCCTGAACTCAGGCAAGGGAGGTAGACCTACTGGGGAGTAAGGCTTACCCTGTAATCTTTTACAGATAGTACAGCTATTGTGGATCCCTTTAATTGCTTGTCGCATCTTAGGGATCCACCAACGTTGTCGCATATACGCCAGAACATAATTTACGCCAAAATGTAGGCAGGTCCGATGGCATTGGCGAATCAACAATTTGGTAATCAAAGAGAGGAGCTAAGGAGGACAGGATATTTTGCAGAATCAATAATGTCCGCCTTTTGTATCCTGCCTCTACACTTAATTATGCCTCCTTCCATATATAATCCTAGCTGCCTCATTAAGTTTGAGGGTTTGGCCTTTGACTCCTTGCTCAGGATTTGATGTTCAGTAGGATAAGATTCCTTTTGTACTAAACATATTAGTTTTGCTTCTGCTGATCTCAATTCATGGAGTCTGATATGCTTCGAATCTTCACTAAGGAAAGACCCGTGAGCCCGACTTCTCATGTTGTTAATGAAACGGTATATCCATGCAAATACCCGTATTACTTGATCATAGCTGCCGTAACGTTCCCACTCTACCAACTTGTTATCCTGATGTGTAGTACTCACATTCGAACTACTTAACACATCATCTTGGGGCCGACTTGAAGGATCAGATATGTATTCCCTGAAATCCTGAGGCCATTCAGTTGGAGACGTAAGCCATGGAGGTCCATGCCACCAAATAGAGGACGACATAAACTGCTGCGCCGAGATCCCCCGGGAAATTATGTCACTGGGGTTATCCCTGGTGCTCACATAGCGAAATGTAGCTGTAGGAACTAAGTTATGAATCTCATCAGTGCGATTAGAAACATAAACAGGTAACACTTTCTGGCTGTGTACCCATGAAAGCGCTATTTGACTGTCGCTCCAGACATAGACGTTATTAATCTGTAGTATGTCTGTATAAGCATCCAGTGTAAACTTTATTAGACGAGCAGACAGAAGCAATGCAGTAAGTTCTAATTTAGGAACTGTAATCTTCTTTATAGGGGCTACTTTAGCCTTCGCTATAGCCAGTGTCGCTTCACTACCATTACATATGTATATGGCAGTACTGTACGCACTATTACTAGCATCAGAAAAGGCATGTAGATCCACCTGGTGACCACTAATAACCTGACGAGTAAGTTGGACCTTGCAACATGTGGAAAGGTCTGACCAAATCAACCGCCAAGTATCTTGTAACCCAGTCGGGAGGGGCGTGTCCCAATCTAGTTTTAGCCGCCACAGTTGCTGTAAAAACATACGAGCACGGATTGTAACAGGCAGCAAAAAACCTAGGGGATCAAACAACCTCGCTGACAAGCTTAAGCAGTTTCGCTTGGTCATAAGCTCACTGCCGCATGGGGTGTGACAGAAGGATATACAATCTGTGGTAGTGTCCCATTTGTGGCCTAAAAACTTCACCTCACTATTCTCAGTAGCTAGACCGTCAGAAGCAAATTGACCTTTCAAAAGATCACTATTAGTGGCCCATTCTTTTAAGTATAAATGAGCCTTGGCAAATATATCACGGATCTCCCAGCATCTCTTGAGCAATAAATCTTCATTGTCTCCGGTGCCTTGAAGATTGTCCACATAGATCCCCTGCTTGATCTCATTCTTGAAGTCAGGATCTAGTCCAGCCTCCTCAAGATGACGCAAGATAGTAGCGTTGAGAAGGAACTGGGAACAGGTCGCCCCGAATAAGACTACTCTGAACCTGTAGACCAGATACTCTGAATCTAGATCCATTGGGTCCCGTGGCCATAAAAATCTTGTCGAGTCCCTGTCTTCACGATGGAGTTGAAGCATCAGGAAGGCCTTCTCAATATCGGCGACCCATGCAAACTTATGACATCTGAAGCGCAACATAATTTGCGCTAGATCAGAGACCAGGGACGGACCCGTGTACAGACAATCATTCAGGCTATAGGAGCGAACACTGGATTTAGCAGAGCAGTCATACACAATACGAACAGGAGTGGTGGAACTGTCCTTTTTAATCCCATGGTGAGCAAGGTAATGGATGTTATCCCCATACTCACTGAGATCTACTCTCTCCACAAATCCACGTTGTACCTGCTCGGCTAAAACTGCCGCATAAGTCTCGCAATAACTTGGATCCTTGACAAACTGCTTCTGAAGCCCACGCAACCTACCAAGTGCTAGATGGAAATTAGTAGGTAATTTACTCTTGTTATCATTCCAAGGGAGCCTTACCACATACTGACCTCTGCCAGAGTCATACGTTACAGTCTCTTCATACGAGCTTAACGCTAGCTTGGACTCACGATCAAGTTCATGTGGGTCAATTCCAATATTGTCCAAGTCCCATAGCTTATCTATATCAGTACATGTATTATCAGGCACATTTGGCCTAATATATTTATCTATGGGGCTTACTGCTACCTTGAGGACCGTAACCACCTCCACCTGTGTGTCTTGAGAGGAAGTGGCATAGGATCCAGAAATGGCATAACCTTGGATCGTGGGGAGCATTATTAGCTTATCTACCCGCCGATATCCAGGGTGAACCAGGTAGTAGTAATAATCAGCTCCGACCAGTAGCATAATACCATTGTTAGCAGAGAGTTGATCATCAGCCAGTTTATACCCCTTGCTTCTGAGATATTTCAAATGCGGTTGAATCTCTGATGCTATATAGAAACTGGGTAGTGTGTCGACCACAACAGCCTTGATGGGACATACCTTTTTTCTATAAACATATGAAATCTCCACAATATCATAGTCACTGGAATCTATTTCACCAGTGAAACCATGGAGACGCAAATTCTCTTGACCCTTGCTGGTACACTTGAGCTGGGGTAATGATGACCGCAGAACGAATGACCTCTGTGAGCACTGGTCAAGTAAGGTGCGCGTCATTATAGTATTATTATTACTCCCCACTACTGGCAGCATCATAGTAGGAAGCAATTGACATTCTCGAGAAGCAATGGACATGGCAGATACTTTATCACCCTCGCTCTTACCTTTCTCATGTGACTCTTTGGGGGTTCTCCCCTTTTCTTTGCCGTCTTGCCGATCAGACTGGGTGCAAAGGGAAAACCAATGTTTCCCCTTGCAATACTTATAAGGTTTGATGTAGGAATTGGTGCAAGTACTGTTGAAGTGGTCTCTTGCCAGACAGCTGGTACATAACTTAAGCGATTTAGCCTTGCTAATCTTCTGTGTAGCCTTAGGATACTTAGGACACTGATACCACAGATGACCGTGGACACTGCACAACTTGCAACCTAATGGTATTGGCCTTTTCTGTTTAGGAGAAGTCTGTACCGGGAAAGCTGCATTAGATGGCGACATCTCCACTTGTCGGTAGTGTCCAGTACTCTCCATATTGAAGACTTCAGTCTGGTACACCTGCACCAACGCTTCCAAGTTTAGTGGAGAGTCGCTTAGTTGTCGTCGTAAGATTTCCCTTAAGGGAGAGGGTATCTTATTCAAGATATTCACACTAAATATCTCCTCCTTGGTGACGGCCATTGTCTCCATAGATCGGAGGAGGCTCTCAAAGGAGGCATAGTACTCCTTTAGGTCCGCCACATCATAGGATGGAGGATCTAGTGTGAAGAATTTGGTAATTAAAGCGGTCTTGATGACTTCCACTCTCCCGTAAGTTCTCTTCAGGAACTCCACTGCAGACTCGTAGCTGTTAGCTTCTAGCTTGTACCCATCGACTAACTTCAATGCCTCCCCTTTCAATTGACCACGGAGATATGTGAACCTTTGGATGGATGTGAGTGTTTTATGATGATGGATGGAACACTCAAAAATATCCCAAAATCCAGTCCAGGTAGCCGAATCCCCGGAAAAGGTAGGCAAAGTAAGCTTCGGCAGGTTAAAACCAGTCGCCTTTGGTGTACCGGTATCCTTAACAGAGGTTGATTCTTGGGTGGAAGATAGTCTGGCTAAGGCTGTATTAACGTCCTCAAAGTACTCAAAATCTGCCGACATTTCTTCTTCCACATCGTCAGTAACTGTCAATAAACCATATACCTGCTGAGAATAACTATCATAAGTAGCTAGCGATTTAGTAACAGTAGCAATTTTACCTTTTATCTGATCAGCCGTGGCACTTATTAAAAATTCGTCAAGATCTCTTAAACCTCTATTCAAACTTCCCTTCATCCCTCCCTTAAGAATCTTAAGTTTCTTCAAATCTGTCATCGTTAAGGTTTAATTTTAAGCAACTTAAACTACAATGAGGTCAGACTACTAACCGTTAATCGCTTAGGAATCAACAGCAGCAAACCCCCATTACTTCAAGAAATTTACTCAAAAAGAATTACATAATACTTACATCCTCCTTAATATAAACTATCGAAAGGAAATGATCCAACTAGACAAAAGAATTAAATACTAAATCCATTAAAAGAAAGGGTAAGGTGAAGCACTAATTATTGTAAGCCCTTTATAGGTAAGCCTAGTTGGTTAAGCTACAATCATGAGGTCTGACTATTAACTGTCAATCGCTTAGGAATTAACAAAGACCGACACTCATGACCGCCACTTTAAGCAACTAGGCCTAGGCTATTATGAAATTTGAAGATAAAAGGTCACATGAGAACCCTCCCCACCATGAAATATCCCAACAAATAGTTATATTATAATTACCAACGAGGTATTCGATGGGTGTAATCCAGTCCCCCACACACGGCTAGTTCAATTGCATGACATGTAGGAATGTTCACATAATACAATATCGATACAATGAACTTAGCTTAGAGGACTGGTGATGTAGGACTGTTGTTATAACTTAATATTTGTAGTACATGGTGAACTGTGGGTTGAGTCAGAGCCGGGGGAGGAGATGTTGACTGTACGGTGTTGATTGAGAGACTGAAGGGCCGGCCTCCGATCGCTTCGCGAAATTACATATGGCTGCCGGCTCATAATAATTATAACCCATAACTTGGTTTCATAATACATCTAGAGCTGATGTAGATATTTATACATTACAGTTAATATTTAACCTAACTTAAGAATAAACTACAATACACAAAGAACCAGCCGAAATCGTACAAGCGATACGATACCGCCAAATTCAAATGTCCTATTGGACCAAAACCTGTCGGGATCATTACCCTATTCCCGACAGTAATGTTAATATGAAAGCCTTCACACCATCATTTTCTGATGAACGAATGAAAAAAATATTAAGTCAACTTAACCCAGATTATCCTGAGGCAATCGCTCCTTTACACGAATTGTTAAATGAATTTCACTCCACTGTACACCTTAAAACTGACTCTATGGGATTTACAGATATCCTGGATCACCGTATAATTTTGAATGATGTTAATCAAACACCTGTTTATCTGCCAATGTACCGTCTCTCTCATTCACAAAGATAATTAACTAATACGCATGTGAAAGAATTATTGGAACAAAATGTAATACAGCCATCTCTGTCTTAATGGCGTAGTCCCCTATTTTTGGTTCCTAAGAAAAATAAGGGCGAATATAGAGTTGTCGTAGATTACAGGAAACTTAATTCTCTCACAGAAACTGAACATTTTCATATGCCTGCAATCCCTGAAATCTTAAATTCGTTAGGTACTGATAATAAAGTGTTTAGTACTATGGATTTGTCGAGTGGTTTCCATCAGATTAATTTAGATGAAGATTCCCGTCAATACACCGCATTTAATTCCCCCTCTGGAACATATGAGTTCAAACGCTTACCACAGGGCCTTAAAAAATCACCGGCAGTATTTCAACGTCCCATGTCTAATATATTGGCAGGATTATTAGGTGATAACGTTTATGTATACTGTATAATTATAGACGATATCATAATTTTTTCTAAAAATATATCGGACCATGTTGAAGCACTGAGGAAAGTTTTATCTAGGCTTAACGAAGCTGGTTTAAAGATTAAACTTAGTAAATGTAACTTTTTCAAGAAGAAACTAATTTTTTTAGGACATGAACTAACCCCAGATGGTGTTAATACCACTCCTGATCTCACGAATGCTATCACAAATTTCCCAACACCCACTATCGTAAACCAATTGCGACAATTCCTTGGTATCAGTGGTTATTATAGGAGTTTCATTAGAAATGATGCAATCATGGCGAAGCCCCTTTACGAACTGTTACAGAAAGGTGTGGAATTTAATTGGAGTTATGAACAAGAATAAAGTTTTAATAAATTAAATAATAGCTTCACCACGAGACCAACACTTGCCTTCCCCTATACGGCCTAGCCTCCATCACAGATTTCTTCATTCGTGCATCGACACCTACATAATCAATCAATGACTTTCTTTCCACCACTGTCTTATCCTTCTTGAATTTGAAAATAATTTATGATTTTTGTTTGTGTATTTAGGGAATTATTGTGTACTAATAAATAAATCATGCTACAATTATCTTTATATATGCATTACAAAAAAACTTATGTATATTTTTTTGCCCACACTTTTCAGGTGACAGTCAACTAATGTACCCTTGGATGATGGGACCCGGTCAGTTCCAAGACTTTGGATCTCGGTCATGGATGAGCAAGGGCCTTCTTCGCCAGTTACTCCAACCATCATAAAAGTGCAGGATCACAATCGAACATTGAGGTGAACCAAGCAGCTCTGGAGGGGTCAATCAGTGAAGCATCGACAAGTTCCATCGTCAAGAAGAAGTTAAAAATTGATAGATCATGTATCTAAGTAACATTTTAAAAATGCAATCTATCTATCTCTCTTTAGGCTGACGCCGCGATCCCCGAAGGGGTGGCTACTTCCATACTGATCACCCTATTTCTTGTTACTGCTTTCAGCGTTCCTATAACCCTCTTCCCCTGTTTTACCCTCTTCCGCACTTCTTCATCCATAGTCCCATCTTTACTCAACACACTGCCCAGATACTTAAAAGAGTTGACGATCTCCATAGCCTGACCGTTCAGCTTCACCTCACACTCTGTGACTTCACCCCTTTCGAAGACCATAACCTTGCTCTTCCCCGCATTTACCTTCAAATTCCATTTTTCGCACACTGTTCCAAACTCATTTACCGGACCTTGCAACTCCCATTCATTATCACTCATCAGAACTGTATCATCCGCAATCAGCAGTATAGGTAGCTTCCACTCAATTCCCTCCCTTTTCAGCGATACACCAACATCCACTGCTCTTGATATTATTGTTTTCATGACTCCATCCATATATACAGTGAACAACCACGGGGACATCACACAGGCCTGTTTCAAACCAACATTCAGGTCAAAGAACTCGCTCTGCTCACTCTCCACACGTACTGCCGCCTTTGCACCCTCATACATGCTTTTCACTGCTTTCAGCAACTTGCCATCTACTCCGTCTAATCTAAGTACTTTCCACAAACCTTCTCTATCCACTCTGTCATAGGCCTTCTCCAAGTCCATAAAGGCAACATACACCTTTTGTTTCTTCTCCACAACACAATTCAGGGTAAAGATCTGATCTACACAACCTCTCCCCTTCCTGAAACATCCCTGCTCGTCGCCTATCCATTTCTCCGTTCGCATTTTCACTCTCTCAATCACTACCCTCCTGTATACCTTCCCTACTTTTTATTTTTTTATTTTTTAAGAGACAATGAACGGAGGAAGGAAAAACACAGATAAAACTAAAAGGTCCATGTGCCTAAAGGCATCCTCTATTCATAAAATGTTTGTAACAACTGGATTTAAAAATTTGTAGATTGTAAGTTTGTGGAAAGCAATTCGAGGGAAGTGAATTCCAAAGAGTAGTAGTATGGATAAATTAATTTTGATAAGCAGAAGTTCTGCATTGTGGAGGAGAAAGTGTAAATTCATGGGCGCTCTCAGCTGCCCTAGTTCTACGGGGAAAGATGTGGAGAGGCGGCACAATTGAAGCAAGTTCCTCGGAACAATTGCTGTGAAAATATCTGTAGAATAATGCAAGGGATGCAACGTTTCTTCGTATGGATAATGTAGGAAGGTCCTGTGTGATTGCAGGGTTATTGATTAATCTAATAGCTTTAATTTGAATTTTGTCCAACTGCCTCAATGCAACCACTCCACTTCCACTCCACAGAGGTGAACAGTAATCCATCTGAGAACGCACATGAGTTTTATATATTACGGCTAACTGCTCGTCAGTGAAGAATTCTCGAACTCTGTACAGGAGTCCCAGTTTTTTAGAGGCATTCTTAGCAATGCTTCTAACATAATGTGTCCAGCTCAAGTTAGTAGTTAATGTTACACCGAGAATGTCAATACTAGGGGAAGTGGGAATATTTACATCATTAAAAAATATATGGGAGTCAGTGAGATTCTGTCGGTTAGAAAATTGAATGTACTTGGTTTTCTGTGCATTAAAGGAAATTAGATTCTTTTGTCCCCATCCATTAATTCTAGAAAGGTCCTGGTTCAGAGAAATTGCAGTGTTTATTTTTGAATTTATAAGATCGGGTTGGGTGAAAGAATTGGTAAATGTGAAGGAACTGTGGAGTGTTGAGTCATCTGCGTAGGAATGTATTGGATTATGAGTGGTAGATAATGAGATCATTGATATTAATGGGGAACAGAGTTGGGGCCAAAACTGATCCCTGGGGAACACCAGCATATATTGAGTGAAATTGAGAATAAAGGCCATCTACCATTACACGTATTTTTCTGTTATGAAGATAAGAAGAAATTAGTGGAACTAATGATGCAAGGCCGTAGTGTGACATCTTCGACAATAAGGATTGATGCCAGACTCTATCAAATGCCTTTGATATATCCAGTGCTATTGTATGTGTTTCACCATGTTGGTCTGTAGCTTGGTTGATTTGATGCGTAAGGCAAAGAATGTCTGCAGTTGATCGACATCGTCTAAAACCATATTGCCTATCACTGATTAATTTATTATTCTCAAGATGCTTAATTATGTGATTATTTAATATAATTTCAAAGACTTTACCAAGAGTGGAAGTCATAGCTATTGGTCTGTAGTTTGATGGATCTGAAGAGGCACCTTTTTTAGGAACTGGATGGATGTTTGCTTCTTTCCAGGGGCACTGGGAGGCATGAGGTATGAGTACACAGACAGACATATTTTACCAATACAGGAGCGCTCGCTCCTGTATTGGCAAGGAGCAACTCTTAAGTACTATTGGAGGAATTTCATCTCGACCAGGAGCCTTATCTACTGAGAGATTCTGCAAAATAGTTTTGACATGTCTGGTGTGGATCTTAAGTGAGGGAGTTTCATGCGAATTAACATTAAGTACAGGGACATCTTGATTTATTTCATCTAAGGTTGAGTTAGTGGAGAAAATATCCGCAAGAAGGTTACCATTACCTCGTGGGTCACTTACAAGATTGCCAGTCGGAGATTTTAATGGTGGAATGGATGAAGCAGTAGTGAAGTTGGATTTGAATGAGTTAAGAGTAGACCAAAATATTTTGTTATCATTTGGATTATTTAGAGGTTTATTTGCCTGCTTGTGGAGAAAGTTTGATTTAGTTAGGTTTAACACAGTTTTGGCATGATTTCTGATGTTTCTAAAGTAATTAAAGGCTTCATGTGTTTTTGATCTTGTGTATGCATTGTAGGCTATTGCTTTTTGTTCAGTTACTCTAGCACAATTATGGTCAAACCATTTAGGTGAATTAGATCTTTTACTGTACTTTTGATGAGGAATAAAAGTTTCCATTCCAATTTTTACAAAATCTTGTATGTGGCTCAAGGTGGAGTGTGCTTCATTAGAAAAGAAAGCAGTCCAGGGAATATCAATAAAGAAACCTTGAAGACCATCCCAGTCTGCCCTATCGTAATGCCATTTAGGCACCAAAACAGGTTCAGAGTGGGAAGGTGTGGTAGGTGATAGACAAGTGGCCTGTATCAGACAGTGATCAGAAAATCCAAGCGGGGACCTCACTGTAACATCATAATTTTCTGAATTGGTTGTTAAAAATAAGTCCAGTAGGTGGGAATTATGATTAGGATTATCTGGTACACGGGTAGGTTGGTTGACTAGTTGAGTGAGATTAAATGAGTCTGCAAATAGCTCACATTCAAGACCAGCATCATCAGTCCTGGCTGAATGAGTGAGCCATTCAACATTATGGACATTAAAGTCACCCAACACAGTGATTTCAGAAGAAGCATTTAAGTTGAGGACACTGAGTTGTGAGGACAGAGAATCAAAAAGGCTTTGCTCTGGAGGAGTATTTGGGGAACGGTAGATGCAACATATGTATTTACATTTACCAGCCGAATTTAATTTGTATATAGAATAATCAAAATAGGGACAATTGAAACTAGTAACCTCCTCCAGGGCATTTTCAGATTTTGCGAAGCAACATACACCTCCTTTAGGTCTGAAATTTTGGAGCAGTTGATAACCTGGAAAATTAAATCTATACGTGTCAGATGTGGATGTTACTTGAGTCTCTGTCAAAACAAGGAGAGTAGGGGATTCTGCTTGAAGAAATTGGTGTACATAATTGATCTTAGAGTGAAGTCCCCTTATATTGCTAAAGAAAAAGCTGCACCACGAGCAGCTTTGGGACGTTGCAATGCTCTTGACACAGTCACATGATGACGACCGGGAGGGCCCTGTGTCAATGACCCAACCCTGCCGGGGGTGGATATCCGAGGGACCACCAGGTTTGCTCTTAACAATTGTACTTCCATATTTATTAGATAAAGGTGTAAGCTGTTACATGTATGATATGTAGTGGGAAGAGTAGTGTTTTATGGATAGAGGATAGCAATGTAGGGCAATGTCGTGAAGTTGAATGTGTATGTTATATAAAGAGGGTTTTCCTGATACCCCTGATGTATGAGGCAGAAAGATATGTATCCAGCTACCAAGGCCTGGGAGAGAAAATGGAATTCAGGCTATCCCCTGAGTCTCCCGAAACCTTGGCGGTAGTACTTCCCTGGGCGGGGCTGCCTACCCCTACTACACTTAGAAGACATATTCCTCGGTGGTTACCACATATTCCTCTTTCCCTTAGGGGGACTATTATGCCAGTCTTCCAGTCATCGGGTGCACTCCCCTTCTCCCATGCTAGTTTGCACATTTTCCATACCCCTTCGATCACTATCTCACCAACGTAACTCAACATTTCCCCACACACTCCATCTGTTATGGGGCTTTCCCCAACTTCACTCTTGGCATGGCTTCCCACACTTCTGACCTCCTGATCACCATCTCCTCCTTCCCTACTTCTCTTCTTCTCCCTCCCATACCATATCCCACTATGTTTGCTGGCTCTTCATTCCTTACATTTAGAAACTCATTGAAGTACTCCCTCCATCTTTCGACTCTCTCTTGCTTCTCGGCTAGCGTTCTCCCATTTTTATCTTTCACACCCTTACTGTTTCCCTTGCTACCTTCCCTAACTTGCTTGACTTCTGGTGATGGGCTGGTCTATCAGAGTGAGAGTTGAGCGTTCTCTGCCATACCCATAGCTTACTCTGATCCTCATTTTACTTAGATATTTTCTAGATCTCAAGTAACGGCGTCCCTTCCGTAGAGTGACCTCTCAATCTACCAAGATTGGAAGGCAAAGCGTCACATTTTTCCCTTGCCCCTCAACTTTCTCTTCATAATTGCTGAGGGGCACAAGGCCCTGGGTGGGGCTTTGATTTCCCGGGCGTTTCCGCACCCTCCTCAGCTCCCAGCCCTTAAACACCTTGCTCATCTCCTCCACTTCCTCTATAACTTCCAGGTCGAACCCACCTAGTCGTCTTTCTACTGCTCGCCTGTACTCTTCCCTGATTTCCTCCACCTGTAACCTCTCCACCCTCCTCACCATTCCACCTTCCTCTCGCCTCCCTCCAGCTCTCCTCACCCACTTCTTTTGTATCCTAACCTTAGCTACTACTACATAATGATCAGACAGACCTCCTCCAATACCCCCAATACACCCTAGCAATCATTGCCGATTCAAAAAAAATCCCACTATACTGTATATGATGATGCGAGGCATTTATCGGGTGTCTTAACCCGAAAAGATACAGGGGGACGGGTTATTGATCGGAATGTAATGAAACTCTACCTAACAAGGAAGAAATCGGTTTATGGTAAATGCACAATGGCTGAAATACAACGACAGTACTAATCAAGTCGGGAGGATAACAAAAATATACAAAACAATTAAATTTGGTGTTGGAACCCAGCAAACCAAACACAAATATTAGTATTTAATGGGGTAGCGGGCAAATTGTTTGAGGTAAGGTTGGAATTTGAATGCAATACAAATGTTCACCTCTCCGACCCTATTTCAATTAATTATTTGTACATTTTGCCAAAGAAGAATAATAAAAATAATAATACAATTGTACTACACGATTCTTTGTTATTGTAACTTTGCACATAGATGTATTTATTTATAGGAAAAACCACATCCTATCCAGTATTTCACTTGCCGGAGTTGAAGTCTTTATGCACAATGTTCCTTAAGTGATTGAGGCTGGGTTACATGTGTATATTTGATTATAATATGCATGTTACATGCCCCCTGTTAACAAATTTTGTTCCACCAACATCCTAATATATAGTTAAGACGAAAATATATATTCAAATGGTTCCTTTATAAGAGATTATTTATAAGGATTAGAGTAAATAATGATTAATAATTGAAAAAGAATGAAACTAAATTCAGATAGAGTACAAGAATTTCATATGACGTGTAAGTGAGTTGTATTTGTAATAGGGACATCTTATATCTATATTTCCTCTCCAATGAATCGCGGGAGCCCGGATTCGAGGAATTATTTATATAGATTCCCGGTGTAGGACAGGTTTATTTTGTTTCCAACAAATAGGATATCATAGGGCAAATTAAAGAAAAGAAAGTCAAACACTTTCTGGAGTTACGTTAATATAGGGATTCTTGCTATCTGAGTATAACAGTTTCTGGAGTTACGTTAATATAGGGATTCTTGCTATCTGAGTATATCAGTTTCTGGAGTTACGTTAATATAGGGATTCTTGCTATCTGAGTATAACAGTTTCTGGAGTTACGTTAATATAGGGATTCTTGCTATCTGAGTATAACAGTTTCTGGAGTTTCGTTAATATAGGGATTCTTGCTATCTGAGTATAACAGTTTCTGGAGTTACGTTAATATAGGGATTCTTGCTATCTGAGTATAACAGTTTCTGGAGTTACGTTAATATAGGGATTCTTGCTATCTGAGTATAACAGTTTCTGGAGTTACGTTAATATAGGGATTCTTGCTATCTGGTATAGTTCTGGAGTTACGTTAATATAGGGATTCTTGCTATCTGAGTATAGATTCTTCAAATTACTGTGATGTAATTCATGTGATTGAGAAACGTGAGTCGTGCATGTAATCTCCTGATAGAGAAAACGCTTGGTATCAGAGACTCAGAGTAAAGAGTAAAAGAGTTTATAACATGGGTATATATGGATAACAATAATAAATACATAATACAGCCATAACTTGGTGTATTTTTGTCTTTATTTTTATTCTCCTTTTTTCTCCTTCGACTCGTTTTCTCCGCTGCTTGACCCTGAAGGTTCAGCGATCACATCCTTCTGCATCAAGCTTTTCAGATTTGCTCACAGCTTGTAGCAGTCACCAAGTTTGAGGGTGGTAGTAGGACAGATCAGCTGGGAGGTGTCCAACAGTCTTCCTGTGAACATCAAATTCTTGGCAGTATGATGTGTGTAAAAAAGTGTTGGTGTCTGTAGTTAAAAGTTTGGTGTCGTGTAGTTAGCTAACAAATATCCAAGTAATATCATTAAATTTACTTTGGATGGTGTACCGGTAGTATATATTTACCTAGCTAAAATGGACAGTATTCAATTTTTGACTGTAAATAATAAAGTTCAATGAAATTATCCATATATGAATATTGGCAAACATAAAGGATTAATATTATTGAGTGTATAGGCCTACGGCTATCAGGTATATTCGTTTGGCACTTATGAATATCTGCGGAGTTGCCGTTAACATTTGCGTAAGCGATCGCATGTGTCACAATTATAGCTACTTTACATCGCAATGTAAGGGGTAGGCTTTATAATTGTCGTTAAGCTACTAAACTTGTATATCTGTATGAGTTGAACATACATAGAATAATTAAACACTCGTCACGTATAACTAAATTAATTCATATAACGGATATCAAATTTTGGATCCAAGACATACATTATACACACTCATAAGTAATTGTGAGTTTGAGAGTTCCAGTTTAGAGCAAAAATAGGGAGTTAGATGCAAAAATGGTCTGAAGTTAACTTTCTGAACATCTGTGTAACCAATATTTAATCCACATCAATATTATTGAAACCTCTAGCATTGAAATGTTATTGGTGGGTCCTATTTGTATAGGAACTTATTGGTGCGTCATTTTTCACAACCTGTGTGTATGATTTTTTTTTCATATGGTTAATTAAACAGAGTTAAACACAAATGGATCCATAATTATAAATTGTTATACATCGCAATGTATGGTTCAGGTTTTATAATTAATTAAGTGGTGAGTTCCTAATGAATATTACCTTTGTAATATCAAAAGGGTGTACAACCGTGTAGGCCCTACACATCCAATTTCACATTTTGGGTAAATGAGAAATTGTTCATTTGATTACATGTATGAGAGGGTTAAAATTTGGTTGTCAAATACAGTTAAACACAAATGAAGGTATAATTATAATAATTGATTGGGATGAATAGTTTCAAAAATTACCATTAATACACATTGGACACATGTTCACATGTTAGGTGAATGTAGTCAATTATTCAAAAACTAATCCCTTGGGTTTAGATGAATTTGAGTAATTAAAATACTGGTATTAAATAGTTTATAAATCAAGAGTAATTTTTAAGAGTTTGAGTAAAGAGTTAGACGTGTTTCGAGTATAGAATTGACTGTTGGAATGTTAATCTAATTATATATAGCTATTCTAGCAGATGTGTAGTGAGTGTCTGTGTGTGTGAATTGGAGAAATTAGATATCCAAAACAATATGGATAGAAGAGGTTGGATTAATGTAGTATTAATTACTCAAAACACCTAGGGTGAGGTGAGGAAGGTTACATTTTAATTTCCCTCACTGCGTAGTGTCATGATTGGGCGTTGGAGTGAGTTTGGAGTTACTTTGAATTCTGTCCTACGTTTGTGGTATTTAACCTGGTGTATAGAACTGTTTTCCTGGGTACTCCGTACACATTCCACATTATCTCCTTGTATGAGAACTTGATCCATGTGTGGTAGGATAATAAGTTTCACTTTTGACATAGCTTCTAAACCTAGAAGCATGTCGGTGTTTGTTGGGAGTTTCGAAATTACATAGAAAGGCAGATTAGCTGTGTGCACTTCTGTAAATTCTACTGAAAGGGTAACCTTACCTAAGGTTTCTAGGTATTTTCCACTCACAGACATACTCTCGATATCAGGGTAAGATTCTTCGAGGTTCAAGTCCTTCAAGCTTTTAAATTTAGCAAGGCTTATGAGGTTTACTGGAGAGTCTGTGTCAAGGGATAGTTCTATATCATGAGTACCACACCTAGCAGGTAACATGAGTGTGTTTTCATTAACACTGTAAATTGTGACAGTTTTACGTTTGGGTGTTTGGCAGGATGCATGTTTTAGCTCAGGCAAAGCAAAGGCCATTTTCTCACCAACAGTAATAATTGTGGGAGTTGGTGGATGTGGGAGGAGTGGGCGTACTAGCGCGGTGGCTATGTAGTGATATGAAAGAGAAAGTCATCTGGTGTTGTCTGACGTTCGTTTCGTTAGGGGGATGAATGTAGGGGAGGAGGGGTATCGAGTGCGGAAGGACCATGTAATAAGAGGATGAGGGGGGGCGTTGCGGTATGAGATTTTGGTAGTGAGATAGCGTGTATGTGTGTGTGTTCACTTATTTTCACTGTGGTGTGTTTTTAAATTAATGATAATACATCATGCATACCTGTTGTATTTTGTTACATCAAATGAAGCGTCGATATGTGCAGAGATGTGGTGTGTAGTGATGTTTCGTCGTACGTCAGGCAGGCCAGGGCGTTGTTGTGCCTGCGGGCTGTTGAAGGCAACAGCTTCCTCTCTCTCCAACACCCCTTCTCCCCTCTCAACACTCTTCTCTGAGCTAGTGCCGATACAAATGGCCAGTCCTGTATAGAATCGTGAGGTTCAGAGTCGTAAAGATTCCAGGACGAGCTCCATAGAAACTGAAACTGAACTGATCTTGATGTCTGGCAGGTCCTGTTCACTTTGACTGGGTGTTTTCTTGTTTGCTTGTTAGTTTGCAGGTAGCTTGGAGTGGTCTGTAGTGATGATGATGGGGTAGAGATGGTAGGCGGGCTGATGTAGCCTACATGAACTTGCTGTAGACTTGTAGTGATGAAACAGGCAGATATACACAGGAACTGTCTGTAGACTTGAAGGTGACACGGGCGGATGTAGGTTGTAAATAGGAAGTGATGTGTTGAGGTAGGCAGGAAGCTGGTTGGGGCGATGAGTAGAGAAGGTAGTGCTGAAGATTGGGTGAAGATTTGCTTGATTGTAGGTCGATTGTTCGAGTATTGGAGTCAGGTAGGGCCAAGTGTTCGTTATGATTCCAAGTGTATGTTCTTTTAATGCAAGGTCGCCATGTAGAAGACCATGAATCGTATGGTATTCTCGTGCAATATTACATTGAATATTATATATAAAGGGGATAAAGATAACTCCATTGTGTTATAAATTATATTGAGTTATAGAGTACAGTTTTATAATACTTAGTTGTTAAGGTATTAGTATTGAGCTTAGGGTAAAAGGGGTTTGATCTAAGTCTCTTGGTGATGCTTAGCAAGTGTGGCAATATGTGGCAATAAGTGCTTAAGTGGCGTATGGCAGTGTCTAGCTGTAGCCAAGATGAGAGACGGGAGTAGTTGGGATGTGAGTTCTTCTCTGATTGAGATCCCAAGGTAGATTGAGTTCTCTGTGTCAGTGCGTATAGAAGAGTGAGCCCTTAAACTACCGTTTCCGGTATATATAAGGCGTTTTTGCTGACACACCTTTCACTAGGTGGGTCAATTGCTGATTCGAGTTGTGTATTGTTTACATCCTGTGTTGTCATTTGTATTGCTTACTGTGACATTCTGTGGTGTCTAAGATGATGAAATGTTGACTATCAGGTGTTTATACCTTGCAAGTATAAACACTATAGATAGTTATATTTCTGTGAAGAGATTGATTGGGGATATTACTGTGTAGTGATTGTGTGAGTAATTAATGGTTAAATGGGTTATTAGATTATATATTATGGGTTATAATACATATATATAGAGATATATATCAGTCATCTTCTAGAATATTGATGGAACATAGGGTGACATAATAAGTGATTGAGGCTGGGTTACCTTGGTCCCATAATGGGGCCATAGCCGCTAGAAAAGTGCTCATCGCATGATGTGGTGTTCATCTACTACATTAACGAGCAGTGTGACCTGGAAGATGGTGAATGTGAACTAAAGGCCCAAAAGAAATTTGTCGAGGGCAGAGCGGAAGAAATTTAGGTGTTCCGGAAGCATTATTGGGCACACATTAGAAAGTATATAAATGATAATCACAATGGGAGCCCCATTACTGCTGAAATTCACACAGATTTCCAGATATATTTCTGCGATGGCAGAACATAGCCTCCAGAGACCACCAACATCGATTGAATGATAAAGACCATCAGTATCACATTCAAAGGGCAAAGCAAAGGAAATTGGAATGCATGAAACCAAAAGGCGAAAGTATTGAGTCATTTGAACAAAAAGATGGAGCTTGTTGCAGGGACTTCAGGTGTAGAAAGGGGGCAGTCCGCAGATGCACCAGCGGTTGTGTTGTCTGCAGATTCCCTACTGGCACTCAGCTACCACGATAAGCAACTGGCTGCTCAAAAACGTATTACCGTTGAAACTAAGAAGCGCAGACGACAGGAAAGAAGGCAAAATAAATTGAATGAAGTTGCCTCAAAAAGACAAGAGAGACTACACAAAAAGGATCAGAAATTACAGTTAAAGCTCGAGGCCGCCAATGTTCGTAAAAGGAAACGGCAGGCAAAGGTAGCAGCAAATGATTTTACCGTAAAAAACCCAAAGAACTCAAGAATTGAGAATCCTGAAGAGCTCAAAGCAGTGCCTACCACCAATAATGAACACTTTGGGTGGCATAACCGATGAAGAAAGGATACCCCAGACTTCTGAAGGAAATCGAGAAGCGTGACGAAAACCAACGGAAGGAACAAGGGAAGCGGGACGAAAACTTGCTGAAAGAATTTACAATAATGATACAGGGAGCGCCACCTAGAAAAAAAGCAAAACTATTAGAATAAATACTAATAAGACAAACAGTTCTTTTATTTCACCGTTTTATGTGCAAATAAACCGCCGGAGGCGTCCCACCGGGGCCCAAGCCCCGGAGGGCGAAGCCCGGGCTTGTTATAATACATACGAACATAAGAACATAAGAAAATGGGAGTCTGCAGAAAGCCGATTGGCCTAAGCAAGGCAGATCCCTGTCCCACACAACCCCAATTACAAAGCCCAATTATAGGCTCAACACTCTAATACCCTGAGGATCATCTTACCAAAACAGTTAGAGATTAACGCAGGATTATGGGGGTCTGCAGAGCGCTGATTGGCCCAACCCTGCTGATCCCCCTTCACACCCAACTCTTCTCGTCCATATGCTTATCCAATTTTATCTTAAAGCTCCCTATCGTTTTTAATCCCACTATAGCACTTGGTAGTCCATTCCACCCATCTACAACTCTGTTTCGCTATAACTGAGCTTTAGTACATTTGTCATGTCCCCTTTGTTAATCCCACTAACCCACTTGAACACCTCAATCATATCCCCTCTAACTCTGCGTCTCTCTAACGAATGTAAGCCTAATTTCTTCAACCTTTCTTTATACGGAAGATTTCTAATATTATGGATCAGTTTTGTCATTCTACGTTGTACTCTCTCCAATGAATCTATGTCCATTCTGTAAGAAGGACACCAAAATTGAACAGCATAATCCATATGGGGTCTCACTAATGACAAGAAAAGTTTTAAGATAACATCAGCAGTTCTGTTACTCACACTCCTAGAGATGAACCCGAGAATCCTGTTTGCCTTGTTTCGAACGCTTATACACTGTTGTCTAGGCTTCAAATCATTGTTAAGTGGTACTTGAAAAGTAGAAGTAGACAGAATGGATGTTTTTTATTCAAATCATTGCTAACAAACACACCTAGATCTTTCTCACAATTCGAGTTTTCTAATTCCATATTAGCTAGTTTATATTTAACATTAATTTTGTATGCATCTTCCCTATCTTTAATACCTTGCATTTGTCAATGTTAAACTTCATCTGCCAATTTACTGACCATTCGTGTAAGGTATCTAGATCCCTTTGGAGGCACTCTATATCTCTATCTGAATCAATTGTTCTCCCCATTTTGGTATCGTCTGCATATTTACTTATCCTACTAGTTATACCTAAATCAAGGTCATTTATGTATATAACAAACAACAGAGGACCTAATACAGATCCCTGGGGGACACCACTTTTGACTGCTCCCCTTTCTGACTTCGTACCATTTATCCTGACTCTCTGCTTCCTACCAATTAGCCATGACCTAATCCATCCCAACAACGCCCCACCTATTCCATGTGCCTCAACCTTTCTCATCAATCTCTCATGGGGTACTCTGTCGAAAGCTTTACTGAAATCTAAATATATTATATCATGACTTGTCATTATCTACTGCTTCATATACCTCTGAGAAAAAACTAAGCAAATTAGTAAGGCAAGAACGTTCCTGAGTGAATCCATGCTGAGAAGAATTTATGAAATTAAATGTATCTAAGTGGTTTCTAATTTTACTAGCAATAATTGACTCTAGTAGCTTTCCTATGATTGATGTAAGACTAATGGGACGGTAATTGGATGCTATTGATTTGTCACCTTTTTTGAAGATCGGAACTACGTTTGCAAGTTTCCAAGCTTCTGGAACTATACCTGTCTCCAATGACTTGTTAAATAAAAATGTTAATGGGTAACTTAACTCATCCCTACATTCTTTTAATACTCTAGCATATACCTCATCAGGACCAGGCGATTTATGAGGTTTCAGTCTGTCAATTTCCTTAAGCACATCATTTCTACTTACAGTAACCGTAATTAACCTATTTTCTATACTATCGCTGTATACCTTACGGACTTCTGGAAACTGTGCCAAATTTTCATTAGTGAAAACGGAACAAAATTGACCATTTAATGTACTGCACATTTCTAAATCATTTTCTGTCATTTCTCCTATCGAAGTTTTAAGGGGACCAATTTCATCTCTAACCTTGGATTTATATAGTTGGTAAAAAGCTTTAGGATTATTTTTTGAGTCATTGGCAACCTTAATTTCATAATTTCTTTTTTCTTACCTAATATCCTTTTTTACCTGTGTTGATAGATTCTGATAGTAAGCAAGTAGGTGAATTTCGCCTTTCCTAATTTTTCTATATATTCCTCTCTTTTGTCCTAGAAGATCTAATAGTCTATTATTCATCCATTTGGGTTGGTTATGTGTTGATCTAAATTTTCTTTTGGGGATGTATTTATTTTGTGCATTGAATAATGACTCCATAAAATTATCGTATGTATCTACCAAGGTTGACGTCTCTTCCTGACTTAAGATGACAGGTGCCTGAGAAGGGGTACACTCATTTGGACACCTGGATCGACTTAATTTTTTGACCATAGGGTCAGCTAATAGGGCTCTTCTTAACCCACCATAATTGGCTTTTCTGAAGTCAGGTATTAACACCTTACGAGCGGCCTATGCGGTTTATTTATGTGTACCGCACAGCGGGGTGTTTTTAGCCAAAATAGGGCTGTTTACGTGATCATTTTCATGCCTAAATAAGACCCAGAACGTAAAACAAGTACCTATCCCTGAAAGGGCATAAACAGAGCTTTCGAATGACACCATAACGATCCTTGTATGATGGATAGTTTTCTTGCAATAACCGTGCAACGCGAGTGCAAAAAGCAGGTAATTCGGTACTTTCAGTACATAATTGAGTATGTAGCGAGTGAGA
This sequence comes from Paralithodes platypus, assembly GCA_032716605.1. NCBI lineage: Eukaryota > Metazoa > Arthropoda > Malacostraca > Decapoda > Lithodidae > Paralithodes > Paralithodes platypus. The sequence continues at coordinate 34,056,346 of CM064567.1, read as the reverse complement.
GAGGGAGGAGGGAGCTGAGATTTGTGTCAGTAGGTTCGCCGCGGTGGTCTGGAGCAGTCATACGCTCGCTAGTCTCCTGCCACCACTTGTCTCTCTCTCTCAGCCACATTACGTGCTGAAATTGCCACTCGAGTTATGTCGAGCGCCGCCACATAGTCCAGCTTTTTTTAACTCGACTTATGTTGCTCGCCGCTAAATAAGGGTTAATGTTGTATTCTCTCTGGTATTACCTTTCCATTGTATATTAAAATACACAGAATTGTGGTCACTATTTCCTAGGTGGTCCCCTATCTCTACATTATTTACCATATGTTCATTGTTACTGAAAACTAAATCAAGAATATTATTACCTCTAGTCGGCGTATCTATGAATTGAAATAAAAAACTATCTTGTACTACCTCTATAAACTCCTCAGAATCAGAGTCTCCTATTTGATGCTGCCAATCTATATTCGGAAAATTAAAATCTCCCATAATGCACACATTGCTAAACCTTGATGCCATTTTAATTTCCTCCCATAATGACGTTCCGTCATTTCTACTCATATTTGGCGGTCTATACATAACTCCAATAATTATGGTCTCACTACCTTCGTTAACCTCTACCCAAACACTTTCATATTCGTTATTTAGTCTAATACCTGATTTAATACAGCTTTTTAATGTACTCCTGACAAACACTGCTATACCGCCACCCCTCTTACTTGTTCGGTCATATTTAAACAAACTATATCCTGGTATATCAAATTCTGCTAAAAAAATGCCTGGTTTCTGTATTAATCCACGTTTCAGTTAGCGCTATTATGTCTATATTTTCTTTGCTAACAAGGGCTCTAAGTTCGTTCATTTTGTTACATAGACTCCTACAGTTTGTGTAATATACTCTCAATTTACTTCTTTTCTTTATACCTAATTTACCTTTATTTCTAACGACATTTCCATCTTCCGTTGCACCATCACTACTATCATTTGCAATATAGTCATCAATTTTAGCATGAGACTGAATATCCTTATCGCTTTCGCCTGACGCTAAAATTGTTCCATTTAACCTCTCATTTACACTCTCAATATTTCTGTTCAAAACCCCACAACCACCCTATCTAAATAACTAGCTAATGTAGAAACCCCTAACCGTGAAAGATGAACCCCATCCCTTGCGTACATCCCATCTCTCCCATAGAAACTATCCCAGTTATCAATGAATGGTATTGCTTTTTCTTTGCAATATTTCTCCAAACGGCAATTGATACCAATCGCCCTGGATGTCCATTCCTTGGGAACTCCTCTTCTGGGTAGGATACAATGTACTACAGGGATCCCTCCCTTCATCCTAACCTTATCTAACACATCCCGATACTGCTGCAGCAGTTCCTCACTTCTACCCTTACCAACATAGTTACTCCCGGCACTGAGACAGATAATGGGGTTATCTCCACTATCTTCCAAGATGTGGTCCATCTTCTCTAAAACCCTTCCAACTCCATGGCCTGGCAGACACACAACCTTCCTAAGTTTAGTGCGGGTAGCCCTAACTAAATGTCTTACCATGGAGTCGCCCACAATCGACACAGACTTACCTTCTCGGGACACAGACTTACCTTTCCCTCGGGAGGATCCAGCAGCTGCAGTTGGAGAACCCCCGGTGGTGGCAGAAGCTGCCTTGGTGGTGGTGGTGGTGGGGGTGGTGGTGGTGGTAGGTAGCACAGCGTCAGCGGTTGGAGCTGAGTCGGCGGCAGGCACTTCGGCTAACCCTCCCTTATCCTGACTATCTTTTCCCTCACATTCGTCTCACAAAGGAGAGAATGTATTTGTCACACTCATACCTATTCTACTATCCTGCTTCTTGAGTGTGACTTTCCCACCCGTATTTTTAACAACCTGCCATGAATACAATTTTTCATCAACTTCCTCCCTTTTCCCCTTACTCGACTTAATTTCCTCTTGGCTAAGCTTGAAAGCTAGATTTTCGTCTTTAATCAAATCCACTTCCCTCTGAAGTTTAACATTAACCTCCCTTAGAGCCAAGACCTCTTCCTTCACCACAACCATCTCTTCCCTTACCTGGAGAATAAGATGATGCAGTTCAGTAAAGGACTCGCACTCCATACCTGACATGATCCCAAAAAGCTTAGCGAGGAGCAAACAACTAAGTACAGAAAACAAAAACAAATAAGTCAACTAACAGCTAAAAACTGAGCTAAAACACTTTTATATAATTATACACGCGTGCACTGCCTCCAAACACAGGTAGGTGCGTATGGTCACTGGGTCACGAGCAGGTGGTCCGGGCAGGAACTCAAATTAACACAACCTCCTCCTGTCACTGACTGGACTGAATACATAATATATACATACTGTATATATACTGTATATATAGAAATATATATCAGTCATCTTCTAGAATATTGATGGAACATAGGGTGACATAATAAGTGATTGAGGCTGGGTTACATGTGTATATTTGAGTATAATATGCATGTTACACAGGTTAGTAAGGCACGTAAGGCACTATATGGAGAGCCTATTCTCTTACTAAGAAATTCAGGTTAGTAAGGCACTATATGGAGAGCCTATTCTCTAACTAAGAACGAAGTGGCTACGGGACACCTCCGCCCTTCTGCCTCGTGTGTCAGATACGAGTCACAGCCATCGCCGCGCTATACGACTATGGGACACCACAGTGAGGCTGGGCTACGGGACACCAGTGGTCATAGGAGCACCCTGGACCATCTAGAGCTCCGCTTCTCCTGTGTGCTCCGCCCTTCTGCCTCGTGTGTCCTGCCCAGATACGAGTCACAACCATCGCCGCGCTATACGACTATGGGACACCACAGTGAGGCTGGGCTACGGGACACCACTGGTCATAGGAGCACCCTGCACTGTCTAGAGCTCCGCTTCTCCTGTGTGCTCCACCCTTCTGCCTCGTGTGTCCTGCCCAGATACGAGTCACAGCCATCGCTGTGCTATACGACGCATTATACGAAGCATGACCTAGGCTATACGACGCATTATACGAAGCATGACAGAGAGAGAGAGAGAGAGAGAGAGAGTTACACACTCACTCTCTCTGAGTCAAAGATTTTTTAGCTAACATCTTGCCATAATGATCAGCAATGAGTGCGCTCACTCTGTCCTGTTAAAGAAATCGAGTTGTCAATTATTTGTCCATGACATCTTTCACCCACAAAAATTTAGGAGAGAAACTACCTGGTCGGGCTCCTCTACCTAGAGAGAGACTACCTGGCCGGGCTGCTCCACCCAGAGAGAGCGACTACAAGGCCGGGTTGCTGCGGCGTCGCCGCTGTACGGGTCCCTGTCGTGATTTTCACACACAAAGCTTTAGGCGATCTTCTGCTGTCCATCGTGAGTTGATGGAACTTGAGTTGGTGGTGAACCTATTTTCAGGAGGGTCTAAATTTTTGTGGGTGAAAGATGTCGTAGAAAAATTACAAGCCATCTTTTTTTCGAAAAAGCTACTTAAAATAATATGAGGGCGGTGTACAAATAAACACTTTTTAGAATTTATATTTTATTATTATATCCTTTTTGGGGGTTATATATTGGTTGTTTGCTATGTAGTCACCTATATCTCCCACTTTCTTAACTTTAGGATCGACTGACCTAAATCTTACTAAAAAATTCCGGTTAGTAAGGCACGTAAGGCACTATATGAATAGCCTATTCTCTTACTAAGAAATTCAGGTTAGTAAGGCATGTAAGGCACTATATGAATAGCCTATTCTCTTACTAAGAAATTCAGGTTAGTAAGGCATTATATGGATAGCCTATTCTCTTACTAAGAACGAAGTGGCTACGGGACTACGAAGCATGATAGAGAGAGAGAGAGAGTGTGTGTAACTCTCTCTCTCTCTCTCTCACACACACACACACTGTGTCTGTCTGTCTCTCTCTCTCTCTCTCGTCCCGCTTCTCTTGTTCCTTCCATTGGTTTTCGTCACGCTTCTCGATTTCCTTCAGAAGGAGTTCGTCTCTCTTCTCTTGTTCCCTTCGATGGGTTTCGCAGCTTTCTTCAAATGACTTCCGTAACTGCTCACACTCTTCGAGTTGCTCGTCCATCTTCTCTACCGCCATATCGAAATCCTCGACGGATATCTTCAGTATTGCCTCCATGTCTTCTGGAGCGAATTGGGCCTCAACTTCAGCGTCACACTGTCCTAAATCTATATACTTTCGCTGGAGCTCAATGTCAGCCTCAATGTCTTCTTCTTGAATTATGATTCCGGTGTCTATCAACCTCGAATATTCGTCAGCTAACGACTCTTGTTCCAAAAACACGTCAGAGTATACAACGTTATCTAACACACATGGTCCCTTTTCCTTCTTCTGGATAAAAATACTCAGCGCATGCCAACTTGTGACCCGAGAGCAGGCAACATATAATTGTCCATGAGAGAAGCACCGTGTGTTGTAGAGGTAAAGGCCACAATGTTGGATGGTGTGGCCCTGCACCTTATTAATTGCCATTGCAAAACTTAGCTTTACAGAGAATTGGAACCTGGAAAATGCCACCGGGGAATCGTTGGCCACCAACTTTACCCTGGGAATGCAAACCTGCTCGCCATCGTAAGTGCCACCCAGAACCCTACCAACAATGATGGTCTTCTTCAGGTTGTCAACGATAATTTGTGTACCGTTACAGAGTCTGGGTGGGGATAGATTCCGTATTACCATTACCACGGCACCCACTTTCAGCTTGAGTTGGTGTTCTGGTAACGAAGAAGGGTTTAGTTCATTGAGCGTGGAAACCTGATACTCCACATTGTCTTCCGAATTCAGTTTGTCTTCACTCATATGAATCTTCTCCTCCTCTGGCAGCATATCTAAGATCATAATGTTGATTTCGGAAACGTCAACGTTGAGAGGCGATCTGATGGTACGACCGGCAAAATAGCGATGATCCCCAATGTGATCGGTGATATCAGGGTAAACACTCTCGATGAACTCTGTCTGGGTATGATAGAGAACGCCAAAGTTTTTGGGGATAACGAAATGTGGAGAGCTGCTCTGACCTATCTGTAGTAGCCGGCTGGCAAAGGTTGTGTCTTTCCAGTATGCCCATCCTGTGATATAGTTGCCCCTTGATCTTGTAACACATTGCGGATTCTGACATATTCTCGAGCTTTCCTGATGTGGCAAAAGACGTGAAGCAGAAGGTTAAAGAAATCGTGTTGTCAATTATTTGTCCACGACATCTTTCACCCACAAAAATTTAGGAGAGAAGAACTACCTGGCCGGGCTGCTCCACCCAGAGAGAGACTACCTGGTCGGGCTACTCCACGCAGAGAGAGCGACTATCTGGCCGGGTTGCTCTACCCAGAGAGAGACTACCTGGTTGGGCTGCTCCACCTAGAGAGAGCAACTACCTGGCCGGGCTGCCCCACCTAGAGAGAGCGACTATACCTGGTCGGGCTGCTCCACCCAGAGAGAGCGACTACCTGGCCGGGCTGCTCCCCCTAGAGAGAGCGACTACCTGGTCGGGCTGCTCCACCCAGAGAGAGCAACTACCTGGCCGGGTTGCTCTACCAAGAGAGAGACTACCTGGTCGGGCTGCTCCACCCAGAGAGAGCGACTACCTGGCCGGGTTGCTCTACCAAGAGAGAGACTACCTGGTCGGGCTGCTCCACCTAGAGAGAGCGACTACCTGGTCGGGCTGCTCCACCTAGAGAGAGCGACTACCTGGTCGGGCTGCTCCACCCAGAGAGAGCGACTACCTGGCCAGGTTGCTGCGGCGTCGCCGCTGTACAGGTCCCTGTCGTGATTTTCACAAACAAAGCTTTAGGCGATCTTCTGCTGTCCAACGTGACTTGATGGAACTTGAGTTGGTGGTGAAACTTTTTTCAGGAGGGTCTAAATTTCTGTGGGTGAAAGATGTCGTGGAAAAATGCAAGCCTTCTTTTTTTCGAGAAAGCTACTTAAAATAATATGAGGGCGGTGTACAAATAAAAAAACTGTTTAGAATTTATATTTTATTATTATATCCTTTTTGGGGGTTATATATTGGTTGTTTGCTATGTAGTCACCTATATCTCCCACTTTCTTAACTTTAGGATCGAGTGACCTAAATCTTACTAAAAAATTCAGGTTAGTAAGGCACGTAAGGCACTATATGAATAGCCTATTCTCTTACTAAGTAATTCAGGTTAGTAAGGCATTATATGGATAGTAGGGTGGCCCTTATTTTCGAAAGTAAGAAATCCTAACCTCTCACCCCCTGGCTTTGTTCCATTCCTAATGAGACATATTGTGATCAAATTTCGTGACGATTGGAGCGTATATGTTGGTAGTCCAGCAAAGTCTGTTTGGCTGTTTTTGTGCTGGTTAGCGGAACTTACCTGGCACGCACCAAAACCCAGACACAGCAACAAGACTCCTTCAAGACTATCTCGACACATTACATGAATGGTGCACTACAAACAGACTCAATTTAGCCCCAGCTAAATCCACTGCAACCCTCCTCACAAGCTGGACAGGAGATCACGATTACACCCCGGGACTCAACATAAACAACACACCCCTAACACACACACACACACACAAAATCCTAGGAGTAACATACGACACCCAAATGACATTCAAACAGCACACCACAAACACGAAAAAGAAACTGACACCCAGACTTAACGCCCTCAGATCACTTGCCCACACGAAATTTGGACACAACAAAGAAACCACCGCCACAGTCTACAAACAATACATAAGATCAGTTATGGAATACGCAAGCCCGACCTGGGCTTCTAACCTAGCTGAAACACATCATAAGACCTTACAGACTATTCAAAATAAAGCCCTCAAAATCATCACAGGATGCACAGCTACTACACCCACAGATCACCTACATCAAGAAACCAAAGTCTTCAAAGTCAAAGATCATCTAGACATGAGAGGCACTCAATTCCTGGCAGCAGCCTCGACGATTCAACACCACCCACTACACTACATGGCAACACACCCACAGACACCAAGAAATATCAAAACAACACCCAGCACATGCTATCACACACAAATACTGTCTTCTCTCCCTCCCTGCCCACCCCAAACCAACTTCCGGAAGCACATCCATACTCATATCACTCGCCGTTCCATCCACTCACTCATAGACAACACGCAGCTGCAAGCACGACCTCCTGAAATCCATCCTTCTGAATCCTCCCTTCCTCGCGAGGACAGAGTCCACCTGGCCAGGCTGAGATGCGGACACCATCCAGCTCTTCTGAGCTATCAGAAGAGACTGGATGAATCCGTCGTCGACACCTGCCCAGGCTGTAACACAGCACCCCATACCATTAAACACATCATAGAAGTCTGCATTTCACACAACCACTTACGCCAACAACACAATTTACACTCTTTGAGAGCTCTGTGGGAAAGCCCAACCGTGGCCATGACCCCCATATGGGTCGGAAAGGCCAGGATCCCCGTTAGGGGGGAGCAACACATCATCAAAAAGCTGGAAGGTCTATTCCAAACCTGGAAAGACCTAAAACGCTTGAGGGATCGAAGGACACCAGGGCAGGTGAAGAAGGAGGAAGCTTTCCGGGACTCAATGGACGACCTCTTTGATATCGCTCACGCGGACTCTCATTATCCTTCAAGAGGACAAGGATTTTTTTTCTTGCTCAGCGAGAGAAGGGCCGTAGAGCCTTCATGGGGTCCGCGGACGCCAAAAGCCTTCAAAGAACGGAGAGCTGCGGAGAAGAAAGAGGCTGAGGAAAGGCGTCGGGAGAAGGCCCGTGAAGAAATGAAGGCATCCAACTCAGCGGCCGTCTTTGCTTCTTCAAACAGCAGTGCTGAAGGAGAGGACAGCAGCAGTGCTGAGGGAGAGGACAGCAGCCGTGCTCAGGAGGCAAAATCCTGCTCGCCACCCAAGCAGCCACGAAGAGCTACAAAAAACATAGTTTCACCATCTCTCGCAGCTGCACTGGATTGTACTCAGCTTTCCGACCGAAAAGCCACCATTGTGCTGACAGAAGCTGCAAAAAGCCTCGGCCATGAAACTACGGACCTGGCCATCAACCGCACAACAAATGCCCGGTCTCGACGTCAAGCCAGGAGATGTTTCGCGGAAAACCTCAAAAAGGACTTCCAAGCGGATGTCCCCTTCACAGTCCATTGGGTTGGAAAACTCCTTCAAGCCCTGACAACCAAGGAGCATGTGGATCGTCTGCTTATCTTGATATCCGGTGTAGGAGTCAGCCAGCTCCTCGGCGTCTCTAAACTCCCTTCGGGGACCGGTGAAGCGCAAGCTCAAGCTGTTTTCCATGCTTTGGAGGATTGAGGAGTGACCGAGAAAGTGGTCGCCATGTCTTTTGACACGGCCGCTGCAAACACGGGACATCGGACCGGCGCATGCGTCCTTCTGGAACAGAAGATCGGAAGGGATCTTCTTTACTTGGCCTGCCGCCACCATATCATGGAAGTCATCTTGGCTGCTGCTTTCGGAGCTGTGATGGGAGGAGGGACTTCCGGGCCCGAAGCACTCCTATTCAAGAGGTTTCAAAGCCCGTGGGATTTAATCGACAAGGAAGCATTTCAACCTGGGACTACGGATGATGCGGTGAACGCGGCGATAACTCCAACTCATCGAGGTCCTCGGGCATATACCTCCTCGTGGAGTTAGATTCCGAGCTCCTGGTCCCATGCACCATGCACGATGGATGAGCAAGATCATTTACTCTTTCAAGGTTTGGATGTTCAAGAACCAATTCCGACTGACAAACCGTGAGGAGAAGGCTTTGAGGGATCTCTGCATCTTCGGAGCTCTTCTCTACGTCGAGGCATGGATCACCTCTCCTTCTTCAAGCTCCTAGGAGGGACTTGCACCTGATCAAGGCTCTCGTCGACTTCCCTAACCAAGAGATCAGCAAGGCTACATCAGAGAAGATTAAAAGGCACCTCTGGTAACTTGGAGAAGAAACTACAGTCCTGGCCCTTTTTGATGATGCCGTATCCGTTCGAACGAAGAAGGATATGGTCAAGGCAATGTCGGGAGAAATGGCAGAGAGAGACTATACCCGGCCGGGCTGCTCCACCTAGAGAGAGACTACATGGTCGGGCTGCTCCACCCAGAGAGAGCGACTACCTGGCCGGGTTGCTCTACCCAGAGAGAGACTACCTGGTCGGGCTGCTCCACCTAGAGAGACCTAAAATTAATTGGAGTAACTGGTACTGTGGTGCTTCGTATAATTCGTCGTATAACTAGGTCATGCTTCGTATAATGTAAATCGGAAAATAAAATGGAATTTTTCATGTTTTTCTTTTATTTGTCCTAGTTTTTACAATTGAATCGACAAATTTAGTGTTTGTACAAATAAAAACTGTTTAGAATCAGTGCAATACCACCAAGTGTAACTACACTTTTGTATATTGCTCTGCTTCGTTCCCCTTCTACACCCTATATATCGGTGTCGACTTTACATTTGTAGTTACTTAGAAGTATCGCATATTTAATTTAGTCTGCCATACAATAATCGTTTTCTCTAACAACACAATATAGAAAACGTTATTGCAGGAGTGTGGGCTACATATATAAGCACTATGGACCACCCTGCAACGTCTAGAGCTCCGCTTCTCCTGTGTGCTCCGCCCTTCTGCCTTGTGTTTTTTATAAATAAAAACTGTCTAGAATTTATATTTTATTTTATCCTTTTTGGGGGTTATATATTGGTTGTTTGCTATCTAGTCACCTACAGTATATCCTCCACTTTCTTAACTTTAGGATCGAGTGACCTAAATCTTACTAAAAAATTCAGGTTAGTAAGGCACATAAAGCACTATATGAATAGCCTATTCTCTTACTAAGAAATTCAGGTTAGTAAGGCACTCTTATAATTACCTCTCCATAATTAGTTTTCTGCCCACAGCTAACTCAAAGACAACTGCAGAGGTACTCCTAAAAGGTAATTTTAATGTATCTGTGACACAAATACACCATTTGATAGCTTTAGTGTCAATCTGGAAAAAACCAGGCCTGCTTTAGGTCTATAGGACATTGTGAATAGAGACTTCTTAGGGAACGTTATCTTGCAACAGGCCTGTCCGAGATACTAATGTTAGGGAACATTGTGATGACGTACATATTTCATTTATCTGAAGATATAGCAGTTTGAAATTGTACGTAGTTTCTACAAAGGGCTTTTTGCAATGGTTAACCTAAAAATATGTTTGGAATAATCATTAGAAAGTGGGGTTCTTGGGGGGGTGAGGTTAGGTTAGGTTCAAACACGTCACAGGAAGATAATTTTTGTTTGGCTGTGTCAGTGTTCACCAACATAATTATACTTAGGTTAACTAAATTGAATAGGTTACTAATAAATGATATCACACAAATATTCTCACAAAAGTATTGGCCAAAAATCAAAACTAGCCAAGTATTTTAGTTCAATATGAGAAAATACCCTTGTATACCCAAAATAGTTATATTTAACAGAGAAATACAGTTGTGAAGGGTCAAAACATGATTTCCCAAACAGGCCAGTTCCCTACGAATATTAAAATATTCCATTAGATGTCCATTTCCAGACATAGTGCTTTTACGACTATGCAATTGTAAAGAACTCTGAAAGTAGCTTATACCATGTTATTTTCGTGAAGCTAAGAGTATAAACAGTACCGGAATAAAGCCAGCAAAAATCACCCATGACAAATGTGCTGTCCCAGTTCCAGAGTGGATAAGTCTATTATAACTAGATACAAGCTACAGACAGAACCCCGCTCATTGTTGCCTAAGGCGTCTAAAAAAAGTGAGCGGGCATGATTGCATGGAAGCTTTTGATATATTATGGAATTTTATTACAGAAATGAATTTTGAATTTAATTTTACCCCTTGTATCAGATTTGTAGGTTCGAACAATATCAGAAAATTGAGTTATATGGGATTGTTCATTTTCTTCCCTATGCTGTGGTGACTTTCAGTGGCCGCTCAGTTTGTGTTGAATCACTATTTGTACCATAAAAACACATTTATAATGAAACTGCCTCAAGGAAACTTGGGGGAAATGTAGTATATCGATCGACACACAACATATCCTATAATCAAGTTAAAAAGACCAATTTGAAGATGTGTTATGACCTCCCCAATATTTGGTGACTTGAGGCAATATCTGGGGGGGCAGACGGTCTTGTTGACCTAGTATACCCTTCATACATCCCGAGCTCCCCGGGTCCCTGTTTACGCTAGAGATGATTGCTAGCGCAGCTGATAGAGCCAGGGTGTCCACATATTCACCCCTGTTTTTGGTGTCCTACGACATCGGGAAGTGGGTTAAAAAATGGACGCAAGTTGGGCTCAGTAAGCAATCTGGCACTACATGTTCCCTAAAAAAATTCAAACCCCCATATGAACCCCTAGGAGGTGTCGAAACAGGGAATGGAGTTGTTCGGACCACCTGAGTAGGCAAAGATCTATACCCATGCAAAAGCTGAACAAGCCAGCTCAATTATTTGCCTAAGACGAATTGGCCTGTCTTGTAGAAGGGTGACCGCTCTCAACCCTCCAACTATCGTCCAATTGCTCTAATCTCTTGTATCTCTAAAGTTTTTGAAACTACTCTTGCTTCTAAATTTCTTAAGCATTTCTCTTCTCATAATCTACTCTCAGATCGCCAGAATGGCTTCCTTAAGGGTCGCTTTACTGGTGATCTTCTTTCATATCTTACTAACTCTTGTTCATCCAACTTTTGGGACTTCGGTGAGACTTTTTCTGTTGCACTAGACATACCGAAGGCCTTCGATAGAGTCTGGCACAAATCTTTAATTTCCAAACTACCTTCCTTCGGTTTCTGTCCTCCATCTGTGCCTTTGTCTCTAATTTCCTTTCCGGCCGTTCCATAGCTGCGGTTGTGGATGGCCATCGCTCACTTCCTCATCCCATCAACTCCGGTGTTCCTCCGGGCTCTGTCCTATCTTCTATTTTCTTTCTAATTTTCATAAATGATCTTCTCAACTGTACATCTAGTCTCATCCATTCAAATGCAGAGGACTCTACCTTACACCACTCAATTAGTCTTCCAGAACGCACCAGCCAGTAGTACCTCAAAATCAAACATAATGAAGCCATAAAACACTTATTTTCTGATCTAGCTACTATTTCCAATTGGGGTAGAGAAAACCTTGCTGCATTTAATGCTTCCAAAACTCAATTTATCCATCTTACTACCCATTAGGAACCTTCAGAGGACTATCCGTTATTCTTCAACAATACAAAAATCAACCCTTCATCTTCTCTCCATATTCTCGGTGTCTCTTTTTCTTCTGCTTTCACTTGGAAGGACCATATTACCAGTCTCGCTAAGGCAGCCTCCCAGAAGCTGGGTGTGCTCAACCACCTCATGGAGTTCTTTACCACTGGGCAGATTCTTGCTCTGTACAGGGGCACATTGCGTCCTTGTATTGTGTATTGTTCACATGTGTTGGGAGGATTCTCTCACACCGCACTCCTAGACAAAGTAGAAAGGAAATCCTTTTGTATCATTAACTTCCGTCCACTCACCAACTCTCTTCAATCTCTCTCTCTTCGCCGCAATGTTGCATCTCCCTCGCTATTCTATCTCTACTACAATAATCAGTGTTCCTCAGAGCGTTCCTAGTGTATGCCACCTCCTCTACGTAGGGTACGTAGTACCTGCCTCGCAACAAAATCCCTCACCTACTCTGTGCAACTCTCCAACCCAAGAGTGAAATGCTATTCTCAGACTTTCTTCTATTCAACCGCTGAGCTCTGGAACGCTCTCCCAGAATCAGACTTAAATTGCTTCAAACTCTGTGTGTCCAGGCATTTTAGATCGAACGTCCCTTGATTTTGGCCCTGTCACTCTTTCAACTCTGGGGGAGGCACTCGCTGCAGGCAGTTGTGCCTTTTGTCTCCCTCATTCACATAAAAGAAAACAAAAAAAAATACTACCAATAACAGCGATAACAACAATAACAGCAGCTGGAACAACAATAACAATGACAGCTACTACTACTACTGCTAATACTACTACTACAACAACAACCTCAGCATAACCTACAAAAACAACAATGATTGATTGCAACAAGAACCAGCAATAACAACAACAATAACAGCAACTGGAATAACAAGAACATCAACAAGAACATCAACCACATCATAACCTACAGTACCAATAACAAAAACAACTAAAGAGGCACTCGGGAGAGTGCGTACCTCCGTCTAGCTGGCGGAAGTATGCGCTCTATCACTCGCTTCCAAACTTGGATCACTTCATACTTGGTGCATAACCTATCAGCTTACCTAAATTCGTGAACATCAGTTCTTATATTTCTAAAATAACTTGTTTACAGACAAACAGACAAACTGAGGCAAAAACATAAGCTCCGTCCAACTTCGTCAGCGATGGTAATAACAAACACCAACAAATAAAGGTGCCACAACGGCCCTGATCAGTGAGTACATACATACATACATACATAACATTTTAAGACTGAATGCTCCACACATATGTGCAGTTTCAGTCTCTTGTCCTATTGGCGGCGTTCCAGGCAACCCTGTTAAGGGTTGCTTCACTTGTCAAGTTTTTGCATTTGACATCGTCACGTATAGTCTGATCCCAGGTCTTCCTCGGTCCACCCCTTGGTGCAGCTCCCTCCACAATCACACACCTGCATCTTTTCACCCAATTTTGTTCATCCATTCTCTCCACATGTCCATACCATCTCAGTCTACTTGTACGCATCTCATCGCTTATACTCTTTATACCTAAACGTCTCCTCAGCTCATCATTTGATATTCTATCCTGCAGCCTGGCCCTACACATACATCTCACCACGTTCCAATCTGTTGACATCCTCTACTTTAACGGCCCATGTTTCTGAGGCATACGTCATTGCACTTCTAACACATGAGGCATACACCTTTCCCTTCAGGGGGAGATTCATTCTTTTATGGTCAGAATTAGCAGCAGTTCTCTGAACTTCCCCCAGCCACATCTAATTCTAGCGACAGTGGCAGCCTCGGCCCCACCAACGGCAGAGATGGTATCTCCTAGGTAACAAAACTTGTCCACCAGCTCCAATGACTCATTTCCAAAATTCACAGCCACAGGATCATCATTTAACACAAGCTCGCCTTTGCTCACTACACGCTCAAATTTTTCGATTTCTGACTTATACTTCGGCAGAGGTCCTTTTATTCTACTAGAGTGCTTACTCCCATGGTGCACCCAACATCGACAGATGCTACATCGAATCGAGTTAGCGCCCACGGCCCCACACCCTATCCACACACAGCACATGGGTATGCACCGCTCTTTTCCACATTGCCTCGTCTCAATCTACAATGCATAACCTTGGTTTTGTTAATATTGACTCTTAAACCCTTGCTCGCTATGCCCTCTCTCCATCTTCCGAATTTGGCCTCAGCATCTTGCATATTGTCAGCTATTAGGACTAAATCCTCTGCATAAAACAGTTCCCACAGGAGTCTAGATCTAAAAACTCTAGACAGTGCCTCCAGGACCAAAAAAAAGAGGAGGGGCCTTAACACTGAACCCTGATGAACTCCAACACAGTCTGTGAACTCCTCACTCAGTACACCTTTCACCCTTACCGCATTTCGTGAATCCTCATACATCTTCATTATCACACGCACCAGCCACTCTTCCACACCAAGTTTCCTCATAGCCCACTGCACAACATCTCTAGGCACCCTGTCAAAGGCCTTCTCCAGGTCTACACACACAAAGTAAAGATCCCTGCCTTTTAGTAAGTATCTTTCCTGTATCTGCCTGACTATGAAGATAGCATCGGTTGTACCACGTCCTGGCATAAAACCAAACTACATATCATCAATGGAGATGCTTTGCCTGATCAAACTCTCAAAGACTTTTTTATCAGCGCTGGTGTTTATCATAGTAACAAAGATAACTGCATTAATCAAGTACAATTATAATATACCAGAAGGAGCAACAACAACAACAACAACGATTATTGTTTTGATTGATGTTGTTGTTGTTGTTTTGTTACCACTGGTATTGGTAGTGTTACATCTGCTAGGTATATCTAATTATTGTTATTGTATATTATGCAGTGATTGTTGTTGTTGTGGTCTTTGTTGGTGATGTTTTTGTTGTTGTTACTGTTGGTGTTGGTTCTTATTGGTAGATCTAGTTGCTTTTATTGCATGTTATGCTGTGCTGTGGTTGTTGTGATTGATGTTACCTCCACCAACGAAGCTAAAATGAGGTTATGTTTTTCACCTCCGTTTGTTTGTTTGTTTGACATCTCAAAAACGTTATACACCGATTTTGTTTAAATTTGATGGGCGGATAGAACATGCGCAAGGGAAGAAGTGATTCAATTTAGGAGGAGATAGGTAAAGCACTTACCTCCGCCAGCATAGGCGGCGCACAAAGTTATGAACCAATGATCACTACATTTTTTGGGCAGATAGGATATGCAATAAGGAAAACGTTATTCCATTTAAGAGGCGATCAGCAGAGCGCATACCTCCGCCAGCGTAGGTGGAGCTATGCACTCTCCAGAGTGCCCACGATATAATTAGTGTTCGTTCTTGTAGGCATATCTAGTTGTTGTTATTGTATGTCATGCGGTGGTTATTATTATTGTTATTGTTAGTGTTGATTTTTGTAGCTATATTTAATTGTTTGTTATGCGGCTATTTTAGAAACATATAATGGGTTCATAAACCAGGTCAGTAAGGAAGTTATACAAACGGTAGAGACAAGGAGAACAAAGAGGTTTATTAGTGAGTTATAATAGTACTTCAGAGACTATCAACCCTTTTGGATTATCATTAAGCCAGCACACTGTAAGTCAAGAATAGCGTCAGGACTTGAACCCCATTTCGAAAACTGACAAAGAGGTACAATTATATCTTCTTTATATACAAAACTACTTATACAGTGTTGGAGAAACCAAGTGCTCCTCCGACCGTGACGTGCTTAATCAACAGGCAACAATATATATAAACTCTTCAATAATATAAATACCTATTCTGATACATATATATACTGATGGAGGCATAAGGAGTACTAGTGGTCAACAGGAGTTGGACTCTACTCTCATTATGAGTATATCGTATACTGTTTCACTGGGCATACCTGTGACGCTCTCACTACATACACAATACACATACTTTATATTTTTATATAATCTGTATTTGGTGGATTGTATATTTAGTTACATATTCCGTTATATATGTATATTTATATATATATTGTTACGGCCCTACAATTCTGAACCCAAGATATTATAATTCAAGCAAGTCAACGGTAGCATGCTGTTGCAATCAGAAGGCCACAAGGGTTAATGTCAAATATAATCACAAATGATGGAGAAGGATGATATTAAACACTTCTAATTTTCGTACTAATTATATTACTATTAATTAGGGAAAACGAACAGGTTGATCAGCACAATAATTCAGTTGATCAAGGCAATGAATAATAGTTGACTAAGCGCCGAGTGAAGGCTTCGAGTAAATGCACTCGTTACAAGGAATGAACACTACACAAAAAGAACATTTGAAGACAACGGTTAATCAACACTTAGCACACTGGATAGTAAACTGAATCACACTCAATTTCAGACCGATATTTGATACCATATAATGTCACCAGATAACACGCTCGGACAACGCGTATACTTAAGAACACTAATCAGTGTTCGTTACACAACGCACAATTCCACAAAACCCAGAGGACCTCACAAACACTAGGGCTCGTTACACATACACAACAATGCACCTATGCTGTCTCATCTCCCCTTCAAAGGACAAAACAGTGCACTACTTACTTGTCATAACACACAAACCAGCAGACAACACGTCACGCATGTCCAGGGGTACACCCAGACCAGTGTGAAGGGGAGCACTTCCTCCACACCTCTGCCTCTTCGGGTGCTCCAACAGGTACTAACTCTCAGCTCTTCCCTCCCTACACACATCTCTTCCTTAAGCCCTAACTTTCGACAAGGAAATGGAGTCACACTAGACTTATAACAGAGTCACATGAAATGTCTGATACAGGTCTCCTGTCGTGGGGAACATAGATCTTCCCAGGCCTATGGTCCACGTGGGTACTTGGGTGGAGGTTCCCAGGCTCGTTGTTTTGCGTTACTCGACACCGCTGCTATAGGGGTAGATTAAGGGGGTCGCCTCCCTCTCTCTCTCCTCCTCTGCTACTTCTGCTACCACGCGGTGACACCCTCCCCCTTAAAAATAAATTTGTGGCGACAAATTTAAGCATTCACAAACATTTATATGCGGGACAGGTGGTCAGCAATGACATTACATTTCCCTGGAATATAAATGATATTGAGGTGGTACTCCGGCAAGAACAAACTCCACTTCGCAAGTATTATGAACAAAGTTAATACTCTTGCTGTCACCAGACACAGGATGTTTTACTTTATGATCATCAACCTAGCAACAAGACCGCACCTGTCCCCAAATCACTTACATCCACAACCAGTTTGAACTTGACACACCCCACATGCCCAACACATTCCTTAATTCTAGGCAAATGGTAATTGTCACTCTTGGTGATCTCATTGACTTTCTTAACATCAATGCAAAACCCTGCTGACCCACCTGGCTTATCTATGAGAGTGACAGTGGAGGAGCATTCACTCTGGCGTGGCTCTCTGATGTCTCCTTGCAACTCGTCGTCGACCTCTTGGCGCGTCACCTTGGCTCTCTCAGGGTTGACTCGGCACGGCCGTAGCTTGACAGGCTCCACATCCGCCACGCCCACGTCACATTCCATCCCCATTGTCCGGCTTGAGGTATTTTGGGGCACACTCTCCAACATTTCTTCTGCTATACCATTAACCCGTACAGCCCCAGCGACGCGTCTGACGCGTCGGCGATGTATGTAACGCACAGCCCCAGAGACGCGCCTGACGCGTCCCCCTAATTGCGCCGACCGTAACCTCAGCTGTAGCCACTCAAGAGGGCTCAGATTTGTATGGGAACTGTGTACGTATCCCACGCAACCGTGCCGATGGTTGAAAACTCTCAAAGTCCACGTGCGTGCGCGCGAGCGCGCAATAACCTGTTTTTTTGGGATAATTGCCTTCAATTTTTTACTCTTGTAAAATCCGTTTTCGGGGGCTCTGTAGGACCATTTTTAAAGCTTTTTGAGCGGTTTTTCGTGGTTTTTCCTTCATTCCTAACCCATTCGCTATTGTTTCTGGAATAAAACCATTTTTTGAAAACCGGCCGGGTTCTGGTGCGCAAACATTACAAAACTAGCCGGGGCTCCACGGGTTAAGAGGATAATTTTTGTGCATAGGCAATTCATTGATTACACCATACATCGAATCATTTCCTGAAGCCTCCTTCACTCTCGGCTGCTCTATCTCCTCGTGATTAGTAAAAGGGCCCACATCGGGCAGATACTTTTCACTGAGACACCATCATTCTCTCTGACACCATCATTTAGCAAGAATAATTCATCTAGCCCCACCTCATCAGGGCCCTCAAACGCAATTTGCACCCTTGCAACATCACTCTTTGCTAGCGAGAACAATTTCCCTAGCCCCCATTCATTAGGGCCATCTAGCACACCTTGCACACCACTCTTTTTCGCCATTGCTACATTCATCCCATTATTTTTATGAGACATGGGCTGGGTTACAGCACAAGCAGGGAATAAATCTGGCATCTCCTTCTCCAGCTCTCGCATTGCAGCACAATCAGTAGGCCTGGAAACAATTATGGGAAAATTATTCACCTTCCTTCCCGCCAAATCATTTCCTAACACAAGGTCAATTCCAGGCACTGGCAATTCATTTATCAGTCCCACCGTTACCATACCATTCACGAGCTCACTTCTCAGCTCAAGTCACGAGAGGCACATACATATTGCCCCCCACACCATGAATGAGGATACTTTTGCCCTCGTGCAGAAACTTCCCTAGCACCTTCGTCCTCATGAGCGTTTGTGCAGCACCTATGTCTCTCAAGATTTTCACAGGCTTAACTTCATCATTCTTACGAATAGATCCGCACGACACAAAGGCAGCAAATGCATCATCTCTCTTTCTCCTCTCCTTCTCCTCCTCTTCCTCATTCACACAGACTTTTCCCAGGATGGACATCAGAGCTACGGATTTAAAGTCTCTCATGTACTCAGCTTTACTGTTATCCGCCAGAGGCCTCTCCCCCATGCCATTGCGCCTCTGTTTAAGGAAACAATCACGTTCCACATGACCAGCTTTATCACAGTAGGAACACGCCACCTCCCTCCTCTCTTCCCTATACTTCCGTCAGTGGTAGGAGAAGCAGGGGGCTGCCATGGCTTTTCATTCCACCTTTGAGGTGAATTTTTTGGCGCCTGGGTGGTAACACTGTCAGTGGTCGGTGACCTTGGTGACTCAGGGTGGTGGTAGTAATCGCTTCCTCTACCGCCGCCCGCTCTACTGATAGTATTAATGTAGTAAAGTCTGTGATGGTGTTCCCCAGCCCGGCCTCTCGATACTACTACTCTGCCCTGACAGTGTTCCTCAACGTGGTGGTGGAGACATCGGGGACTCTCTATGCTGGGGCCCTCCTCCTCCAGGCATTGCTGCCATCATGGGCCCTCTGGGAGATCATAGACATGTTGGCGGGGATAGCTGGACTCTACACCGTCACCGGGGGCCTCGCTGCTGTTATGGCCACTGACGTAGTCCAGGCAGTACTTCTACTGGCCGGTTCGATCATGATCGCAGTATTTGCAATTAGAGGGGTAGGCGGATCGAGGGTCATGGTGGATGCTCAACCACCAGGGTTCATGTCGCTGATCAGGCCTCTGGATGATCCTGTGGTGCCCTGGCCTGGCCTCCTTGGTGTTTTTCTTCTCAGTTTATACTTCTTTGCTACCAATTAATTCATGGCTCAGCGGTTATTGAGTGCCGGCAGCGTATGTCATGGGCAGTGGGGTGCCCTGCTGGCTGGGGCACTCAAACTGCCGGCACTGTTCATAATGGTGATACCTGGATTGGCAGCACGTATTCTCTACCCTAACTTGGAACGGTCTGATCTGGTGTACCCAACCCTTCTGTTTCACTTGCTAACACCTGGTGCGCTGGGGCTGGTACTAGCGTGTTTCCTGGCGACCCTCATGTTGCAGTTGGACTCGACCCTCAATGCTGTCGCCACCTTAGTCACTATGGATTGGGTGCGGCGGTTTTGGCCTGACCTGGAACAGCGTCAGCTCAGGATGGTAGGGTAGGTGGTCACCGTTGTGGTCATGGTGATATCTGTAGCCTGGGCACCACAGATACAACGGTTCCCAACACTCTTCCAGTATCTTCAGCAAGTTATCTCGTACACGGTGCCTCCGGTGCTGGCTATTTGTATAGTGGGGTTCTTCTGGACTGGTGCTACAGCCCGAAGTGCCAATGCAGCGCTGCTAATGGGCACTCTGGCTGGCATAGCACTGTTTTTAGCCAATGAGGTCTTTAAGGTCATGAATTTCCACTTTCTCTACATGCCACCAATACTTTTGACATACAGTATCTTGGTATTGGTGATTGATAGCCTGAAAGGGGTGCGCAGAACGCGACCAGACAGAATCGAGCTCTGGACATTACGTGAATTTAGGGAGGAAACAAAGTTACTGAGAGACAGACCACTATGGCAGAACTATCGTCTACACTGTGTCATGCTTCTGACTGCCACTGTTATAATTGTCAGCGTTTTTTTGGTGAAGAATATAGCACAAGGTTCTACACAGTTGTATTTCTCTACATGTAGTCCAAGGGCCAGGGTGAAAATTGGTCCCATCAAAGATGCTATATATCTACAATTATAATCTACAAGACTTCTAACCTAGCTGAAACACATCATAAGACCTTACAGACTATTCAAAACAAAGCCCTGAAGATCAATACAGGCTGCACAGCTACTGCACCCACAGATCACCTACATCAAGAAACCAAAATCCTCAAAGTCAAAGACCATTTGGACATGAGAGGCACTCAATTCCTGGCAGCAGCCTCCACGAACCAAGACCACCCACTAAACTACATGGCAACACACCCACAGACACCAAGAAATATCAAAACAACACCCAGTACACGGTATCACACACAATTATTGTCCTCTCTCCCTCCCTGCCCACCCCGAACCAACTTCCAGAAGCACATCCATACTCATATCTCTCACCGATCCATCCACTCACTCACAGACAACACGCAGCTGCATGCACGACCTCCCGAAATCCACCCTTCCGAATCCTCCCTTCCTCGCGAGGACAGAGTCCACCTGGCCAGGCTGAGATGCGGACACCATCCAGCTCTCCTGAACTATCAGAAGAGACTGGATGACTCCGTTATCGACGCCTGCCCGGGATGTAACACAGCACCCCATACCATTAAACACATCATAGAAGACTGCATTTCACACAACCACTTACGCCAACAACACAATCTACACTCAATGAGAGCTCTGTGGGAAAGCCCGATCGTGGCCATGGCCTTTCTCTGGGACTCGGGGCTGTTCGGCCAGGCAGCTTAGGGAACAACAACAACAACAACAACAAGACATTTTTCTTATTGCAATGAAGATGTTGTTTCGTTTTGATAATCTTGGTCATTGAGCTCCCATATCCTTTTATAGATGTTAATTGGATATTAAACAGGAAGTTTGACCCCGTTGAATGGCACCGATTCATGTGATTTTGACTACTATAATCCACTCAAATAGCACTGTCTGTAAAAATATAGATAAGATGAAATAAATCTCTGCAACACCCAACAGATCCTTTCGTAAGAAAGATACACCTTCTATATGCCATTTTCATGATATAATTATCAAAGAACAGAGGGATATTATATTTTTGACCATGTAGAATTTTGTATACAAACTATATATCCAGTACTATAGGAATTCATATTGGTGCCACTGGTATCATTAGCCTCACACTTAATATGTTCAATTGTTCATATCTAAAATAAACGTTTGGCAACGACAGAGATTGGGTCAATTACTACATCCCCATAGAGACCTCCATTGGCTGCTTCAATTAAAGGTTCAAGGTGGTCCTTTATAGCCTTTACCCTTAGTATTTATATAATGTTCATCGGAACAATTATGTAATTTTAAAGGCCCACTGGCACTTACTGACTTTGTGGGCATCCAAACAAGTAAAATATAAACATGCCAAACATATACCTTTCACAGTTAACTATGTGTTATTTAAGCTAGTATATTAAACCAGAATATTTAATAGTAGTTATAACAATAATGATGAAACAATCTAAATATGGTTATGATTCATTACTATTTCACTGCAAGTATATATATATATATATATATATATATATATACAGTATATATATATATATATATTTATGAGAGTAATAATAATATTTCCTATATATAATCCCAAGCATAACATGTAATACTTTTAGGTTCTATCAGGGATATAGTATAGTGTATAAATACAGTATATAGGCTATATCATACACAAAGAGGGGTATTTAGCCCTAGATTTGTTCTATTCGGCATTGTAAGTCCTGCAAAGTTACTATAGATGGTGTTTTAATTTGGGAGAATAATTGAATAGTTGTCACTCACTTAGAGGCTAGACTTATATAATCGCTTAGATAGGAACTTTCTTGGCTCTCCACTTGGCTGTAAGTTTATTCTCTCTGGTTTTCATACAAGATTAACATGTCTAAAATGTATTGTATAATTAATGTATATAAATAGATCGATAACTGTTATAGACTACACATCATAATTCATTTTAATCTAAACACAAACAAATATTAGTAGATACTTTATATGCTCGTGCATTGACATTTTTGGCTGGCTTGTCCTGGAAAGCCTTGTGAAGGGATTTTGTTTTTGTTTTTATCTAATCTTTATTTGAGGCTGTTTTTCCGTCTCTGCAAGCAAGTATTAACCTAGTGATGATAGCAGACTGAACTGTACTGTATAATAATCTGGATATTATATGTCAGTATCTAGGATTCGTGGCAGACACATAAGTTAGTTACTTACATATTTGTTTTGTTTTTTTCCTGATTGGGTTTGTATTTGAATAAATATAATGTACATTCAATAATTACTCTTTACGTATTCCCGCTTTGAATCCAATAAAGAATACAAAATATAAGATTTTTTTTTTTACGTACGGGCAATTATAATTTCTACCGCGACCAGACCGTAATATACCTTACATATTTGCCTAGGAAGCACTCTTTGGCCATGGTAACGTTCTGGTAAATAATAAGTAAATGTAATAGATAGTCTTTACGTATTTACGCTTAGAATCCAATAGATAAACATTAAATATAATAGTTACTTTTTACGTATTCGTAAAGAGAATCTATACAGGGTATTATCTAGAGTGTTTTCGTCTAAATTTCCAGTGATCCTACCTTCCTACCTGGGTCACCTGGGTCTGCTTGGACGCCTCACAGAGGTACATCACGTTGGTTCAGTACCGTAAATACTTGAATGTAGTAATTTTACCCTACATGGCATCACTTGCCAAACTTGTCATGGAATCACAATAACACATTTTCCATCGTATGGGTATAATTTATTCCCAAGTTTGGTTACTTCATTTGGTCCCTCAAAAAAAAAAGTAATTATCGTGGGAGCTATTTTTGGCGACATTTGATCATAATTTTCTATCCCTATAATAATTATGTAAAGGGTTCTTTGGCATTGGTATGGCAAGTAAGCTATGGTATATTTATTACAGTTGGTTGAAATTGCTGAGATTTTTAATTCAATAGACAATTCGCTATATAGCTGATCCATTGTATTTAATATTTGTGTGATATGACCCTGCCACGGTCAGTAGTGCAGCATTCCAAACCTTAACCAATAGGCCACCGAGGAGCTAAACAGTAGTAGCTTCACTTGGAATCAGATTCCATCCACCACCACCCGCCCGCCCCGACTCATGGTTACGTAGCATGATGCCATACACACATACACCTCACACACAAACACTAGCAGCTAAGTACTAGAGAAGGATACTTGTAATCTGGGGCACATTTAAGGCCTCTCTGAATAAACAAGAAAAGCCCTAATATATTTAATATTTAATATCGGATTCTATCCACCACCACCCGCTCCGACTCGGATCCACCACATAACTGATTTACTACAACTGATCAACATATAACTGAGCCACTGCACATCTATTATATTATATAGTATATTTTACATATAGCTAATTCAAATAGTCTTTATTAATAAGGATTTTGAAACGTTGTGTTTATGTTTTTTCCTTGTCCATCTACCTATCTATCTATCTATTTACTCAGGCCCAGTCCCCATGATCCTGGGGGGGGGGGGGGGTTGGCGACTCAAGACAGAGCAAGAACAGGGACAACACAAAACACAACAGAAGACAATTAACACACAAAGACAAAATACAAATTCACACACATCTAGGTCATCCAGGAGAAGACCCAGAGACCAGGGTCACCAAGGTCCCTCCAGTACTCCCCCGGCCTCTGACCACCAGGAGAGGTTCCGATCTCGGCAGGCAGATATGCAGCGAAGCCCTACCACCACAAGCCCGCCCACCACACTTCCAGGCGCACCCTTCATATTTATCGTCTCCCCCGGCCAGGCGCCTGATGGACTATTATCTAGTCCAACTTGCGCCCGACCCCTTCCCCCAAACGACCACGTGTTCACTCGTCTATTCACAAGCATTCTCCATTTATTCCTGTTTATTACCACTTCTTGTACTTTAGTTTATCATTTGTATACTTCCATAAGTAGTTTTCATATACTAAGTAAAAACTGATTATCTTAGTTAACTATAATATATAACTGAATAAAGAAAAGCAAAGGTCAAAGTTTTATTATTTTTTACACATCATTCTGGGTGAATAAGTACAGCCAAAATCAATAGGTAGACGATAACCTTGATTACAATCGGTGTACATCCAAGTTCATTGTATGTCCTTTCCTTGGCAGTCCCCCTCCCGTGTTGGGCTATAGTCGGTTTGATATCAGCTGATGATGAAGTGAATCCTTTAGCAACTGATTTCTCGATAATTAATAGACAAATATATAACTATATGTTTCTGCATCATATCAATGTCAAGTTTTCATAAATAATAGTATATTTCACTACGAAATCTTCATAATAACCGAGTAATTATGATGAAGACATTGTAATATCAACAGGAAATCACAGACTGTATTGTTGTCTGTTTCACATCGTAGAAATATATTTCTTTTTCTCTAGCCTATGTATCATAAATATCGACTGTACCGATACAGAACCATGGACTTACAACGGTCAATGCTGTCCTTCAATAGTAGAGGAATATACCATGGAAACACTGATCTACAAAATGTCATGATAGTTCTAATCTTACCAATGAATATATCCCACTTATTATAGGGCTAAGTAAATACACACAAAACGGGCCAATATCAGAAAAGGGTTATGTTGAGGTAGGGATACATATGATCTGTACATAGTGCATTTGTTGTAGAATTCTAAAGGCCAGTATCATCAACTCAGTATGTTACACAAACCAACATAACAATTATTATTAAAAACCTTTGCATAAATTAATTATTTTTGGATAAAGGACAATAGTCAACAGTATCTCTGCTAAAGGGAGTATTACACAAGAGATTGTATAGTCAATTTTCGATAGTCAACATTTGTCTGGCCCAATTTCAATGGTCATTCACTTTGAAAACTATTTATAGTACTATTTACTTATGGACATAGTGTAAATGGGAAATGCAGCGAAGAAACATCAATATTGATTTTTAAATAGCACTATTGATTTTCATCCGATTCTATTAATTATGGTCTTCTGCTATAAATGTTTGGACATGAGTAACGTGTACTGAGATGATGGCATGCTGGGTGTCGCAACTTTTACCTTGGAACATTGTCCAAAGTTTAAAGGAGTTTATGCTCTCGCGCTAACTGTCTTCTACCAGGACGATCACGGTGTCTTATCTTATGGGAAGATAGGTTGTTTTTCTGATCCCTCTTCTTCCTCGTATTTAGCCCCATTAGTTTTGATATTTTAAGACGTTCGGCCCATTAGTTTGGTGATTTGAACATCTTTCACCCCATTTTATTGTCAATTTCAAGACCTTACCAGCCATTTAGGTGTCGTGCCATTTAAGTGTTGATTTTTTGGGCGAGCGATAGCGAGCCTGTAATATTACGAGGAAGCAGCCTTCTGCCGGGAAATTTTTGTACCGAAAAATTTACAAATTTATCTTGAAGGGGGGTCTAGCGGGTGTTTTTTAAGCTTGATGGAGGTCTAACGAGGAAACTATGAACTATATGAATAAATAAATTTATATACCAAAAAATAGCCACTACTCCCACAACCCAATCTAACTTGTCATAAGCGTTAGTTTAGGTTAGGAAAAGTAGGATTATGTTAGGCAGGGTATAGCTAGGCTAAGTAAAGTTACCGTTATCGTCGTACTATATTAAAGTAGGATTATGTTAGGCAGGGTATAGTTAGGCTAAGTAAAGTTACCGTTATCGTCGTACTATATTAAAGTAGGATTATGTTAGGCAGGGTATAGTTAGGCTAAGTAAAGTTACCGTTATCGTCGTACTATATTAAAGTAGGATTATGTTAGGCAGGGTATAGTTAGGCTAAGTAAAGTTACCGTTATCGTCGTACTATATTAAAGTAGGATTATGTTAGGCAGGGTATAGTTAGGCTAAGTAAAGTAGGATTATGTTAGGCAGGGTATAGTTAGGCTAAGTAAAGTTACCGTTATCGTCGTACTATATTAAAGTAGGATTATGTTAGGCAGGGTATAGTTAGGCTAAGTAAAGTAGGATTATGTTAGGCAGGGTATAGTTAGGCTAAGTAAAGTTACCGTTATCGTCGTACTATATTAAAGTAGGATTATGTTAGGCAGGGTATAGTTAGGCTAAGTAAAGTTACCGTTATCGTCGTACTATATTAAAGTAGGATTATGTTAGGCAGGGTATAGTTAGGCTAAGTAAAGTTACCGTTATCGTCGTACTATATTAAAGTAGGATTATGTTAGGCAGGGTATAGTTAGGCTAAGTAAAGTAGGATTATGTTAGGCAGGGTATAGTTAGACTAAGTAAAGTTACCGTTATCGTCGTACTATATTAAAGTAGGATTATGTTAGGCAGGGTATAGTTAGGCTAAGTAAAGTTACCGTTATCGTCGTACTATATTAAAGTAGGATTATGTTAGGCAGGGTATAGTTAGGCTAAGTAAAGTTACCGTTATCGTCGTACTATATTAAAGTAGGATTATGTTAGGCAGGGTATAGTTAGGCTAAGTAAAGTTACCGTTATCGTCGTACTATATTAAAGTAGGATTATGTTAGGCAGGGTATAGTTAGGCTAAGTAAAGTTACCGTTATCGTCGTACTATATTAAAGTAGGATTATGTTAGGCAGGGTATAGTTAGGCTAAGTAAAGTTACCGTTATCGTCGTACTATATTAAAGTAGGATTATGTTAGGCAGGGTATAGTTAGGCTAAGTAAAGTTACCGTTATCGTTGTACTATATTAAAGTAGGATTATGTTAGGCAGGGTATAGTTAGGCTAAGTAAAGTTACCGTTATCGTCGTACTATATTAAAGTAGGATTATGTTAGGCAGGGTATAGTTAGGCTAAGTAAAGTTACCGTTTTCGTCGTACTATATTAAAGTAGGATTATGTTAGGCAGGGTATAGTTAGGCTAAGTAAAGTTACCGTTATCGTCGTACTATATTAAAGTAGGATTATGTTAGGCAGGGTATAGTTAGGCTAAGTAAAGTTACCGTTATCGTCGTACTATATTAAAGTAGGATTATGTTAGGCAGGGTATAGTTAGGCTAAGTAAAGTTACCGTTATCGTCGTACTATATTAAAGTAGGATTATGTTAGGCAGGGTATAGTTAGGCTAAGTAAAGTTACCGTTATCGTCGTACTATATTAAAATAGGATTATGTTAGGCAGGGTATAGTTAGGCTAAGTAAAGTAGGATTATGTTACACAGGGTATAGTTAGGCTAAGTAAAGTTACCGTTATCGTCGTACTATATTAAAGTAGGATTATGTTAGGCAGGGTATAGTTAGGCTAAGTAAAGTAGGATTATGTTAGGCAGGGTGTAGTTAGGCTAAGTAAAGTTACCGTTATCGTCGTACTATATTAAAGTAGGATTATGTTAGGCAAGGTATAGTTAGGCTAAGTAAAGTTACCGTTATTGTCGTACTATATTAAAGTAGGATTATGTTAGGCAGGGTATAGTTAGACTAAGTAAAGTAGGATTATGTTAGGCAGGGTGTAGTTAGGCTAAGTAAAGTTACCGTTATCGTTGTACTATATTAAAGTAGGATTATGTTAGGCAGGGTATAGTTAGGCTAAGTAAAGTTACCGTTATCGTCGTACTATATTAAAGTAGGATTATGTTAGGCAGGGTATAGCTAGGCTAAGTAAAGTTACCGTTATCGTCGTACTATATTAAAGTAGGATTATGTTAGGCAGGGTATAGTTAGGCTAAGTAAAGTTACCGTTATCGTCGTACTATATTAAAGTAGGATTATGTTAGGCAGGGTATAGTTAGGCTAACTAAAGTTACCGTTATTGTCGTACTATATTAAAGTAGGATTATGTTAGGCAGGGTATAGTTAGGCTAAGTAAAGTTACCATTATCCTCGTACTATATTAAAGTAGGATTATGTTAGGCAGGGTATAGTTAGGCTAAGTAAAGTTACCGTTATCGTTGTACTATATTAAAGTAGGATTATGTTAGGAAGGGTATAGTTATGCTAAGTAAAGTTACCGTTATCGTCGTACTATATTAAAGTAGGATTATGTTAGGCAGGGTATAGTTAGGCTAAGTAAAGTTACCGTTATCGTCGTACTATATTAAAGTAGGATTATGTTAGGCAGGGTATAGTTAGGCTAAGTAAAGTTACCGTTATCGTCGTACTATATTGAAGTAGGATTATGTTAGGCAGGGTATAGTTAGGCTAAGTAAAGTAGGATTATGTTAGGCAGGGTATAGTTAGGCTAAGTAAAGTTACCGTTATCGTCGTACTATATTAAAGTAGGATTATGTTAGGCAAGGTATAGTTAGGCTAAGTAAAGTTACCGTTATTGTCGTACTATATTAAAGTAGGATTATGTTAGGCAGGGTATAGTTAGGCTAAGTAAAGTTACCGTTATCGTCGTACTATATTAAAGTAGGATTATGTTAGGCAGGGTGTAGTTAGGCTAAGTAAAGTTACCGTTATCGTCGTACTATATTAAAGTAGGATTATGTTAGGCAGGGTATAGTTAGGCTAAGTAAAGTTACCGTTATCGTCGTACTATATTAAAGTAGGATTATGTTAGGCAGGGTATAGTTAGGCTAAGTAAAGTAGGATTATGTTAGGCAGGGTGTAGTTAGGCTAAGTAAAGTTACCGTTATCGTCGTACTATATTAAAGTAGGATTATGTTAGGCAAGGTATAGTTAGGCTAAGTAAAGTTACCGTTATTGTCATACTATATTAAAGTAGGATTATGTTAGGCAGGGTATAGTTAGGCTAAGTAAAGTAGGATTATGTTAGGCAGGGTGTAGTTAGGCTAAGTAAAGTTACCGTTATCGTCGTACTATATTAAAGTAGGATTATGTTAGGCAGGGTATAGTTAGGCTAAGTAAAGTTACCGTTATCGTCGTACTATATTAAAGTAGGATTATGTTAGGCAGGGTATAGCTAGGCTAAGTAAAGTTACCGTTATCGTCGTACTATATTAAAGTAGGATTATGTTAGGCAGGGTATAGTTAGGCTAAGTAAAGTTACCGTTATCGTCGTACTATATTAAAGTAGGATTATGTTAGGCAGGGTATAGTTAGGCTAACTAAAGTTACCGTTATTGTCGTACTATATTAAAGTAGGATTATGTTAGGCAGGGTATAGTTAGGCTAAGTAAAGTTACCATTATCCTCGTACTATATTAAAGTAGGATTATGTTAGGCAGGGTATAGTTAGGCTAAGTAAAGTTACCGTTATCGTCGTACTATATTAAAGTAGGATTATGTTAGGCAAGGTATAGTTAGGCTAAGTAAAGTTACCGTTATCGTCGTACTATATTAAAGTAGAATTATGTTAGGCAGGGCGTAGTTAGGCTAAGTAAAGTTACCGTTATCGTCGTACTATATTAAAGTAGGATTATGTTAGGCAGGGTATAGTTAGGCTAAGTAAAGTTACCATTATCGTCGTACTATATTAAAGTAGGATTATGTTAGGCAGGGTATAGTTAGGCTAAGTAAAGTAGGATTATGTTAGGCAGGGTGTAGTTAGGCTAAGTAAAGTTACCGTTATCGTCGCTAAATAAGGGTTAAAGTAGGATTATGTTAGGCAAGGTATAGTTAGGCTAAGTAAAGTTACCGTTATTGTCGTACTATATTAAAGTAGGATTATGTTAGGCAGGGTATAGTTAGGCTAAGTAAAGTAGGATTATGTTAGGCAGGGTGTAGTTAGGCTAAGTAAAGTTACCGTTATCGTCGTACTATATTAAAGTAGGATTATGTTAGGCAGGGTATAGTTAGGCTAAGTAAAGTTACCGTTATCGTCGTACTATATTAAAGTAGGATTATGTTAGGCAGGGTATAGTTAGGCTAACTAAAGTTACCGTTATTGTCGTACTATATTAAAGTAGGATTATGTTAGGCAGGGTATAGTTAGGCTAAGTTACCATTATCCTCGTACTATATTAAAGTAGGATTATGTTAGGCAGGGTATAGTTAGGCTAAGTAAAGTTACCGTTATCGTTGTACTATATTAAAGTAGGATTATGTTAGGCAGGGTATAGTTAGGCTAAGTAAAGTTACCGTTATCGTCGTACTATATTAAAGTAGGATTATGTTAGGCAGGGTATAGTTAGGCTAAGTAAAGTTACCGTTATCGTCGTACTATATTAAAGTAGGATTATGTTAGGCAGGGTATAGTTAGGCTAAGTAAAGTTACCGTTATCGTCGTACTATATTAAAGTAGGATTATGTTAGGCAGGGTATAGTTAGGCAAAGTAAAGTTACCGTTATCGTCGTACTATATTAAAGTAGGATTATGTTAGGCAGGGTATAGTTAGGCTAAGTAAAGTTACCGTTATCGTCGTACTATATTAAAGTAGGATTATGTTAGGCAGGGTATAGTTAGGCTAAGTAAAGTAGGATTATGTTAGGCAGGGTATAGTTAGGCTAAGTAAAGTTACCGTTATTGTCGTACTATATTAAAGTAGGATTATGTTAGGCAGGGTATAGTTAGGCTAAGTAAAGTTACCGTTATCATCGTACTATATTAAAGTAGGATTATGTTAGGCAGGGTATAGTTAGGCTAAGTAAAGTTACCGTTATCGTCGTACTATATTAAGGGGAGATGTATCATTTTTCTGGCCCCACTTCCTCATGTTTAGCCCCATTAGTTTTCAGACGTTTGGCCCATTAGTTTGGCGATTTGATCACCTTTGGCCCCATTTTGTTGTAAATTTTAAGACCTTCCGTGCTATTTAAGTAAGTCTTTTTCCTGACGAGCGATAGCGAGCCTGTAATTTTAAGAGGAAGGTTCGGCCGGTACATTTTTCTTTATCTTGAAGGGAGGGGGTGTTTTTCAAATGTTTGTGTGTTTTTTAATTTCATTAATCGAGTTTAGGAGTACAAAAATAAATATGAAGTTGGTTAGTGGAGAGAACATAATAATTTGATGGAGGTCTAGCGAAGAATGTAAAACATATGTGAATAAATTAATTAATAGACCAAAAAAACAGGCACTAGCCCCTAAACATAGTAAAAGTCAAAATGTAGCAAGAGTAGCACTGGCGAACGCGGCGGATTTGTTCTGCGGCCACAATAACTAGGCCTCCCCTCCATCCCCAGCCCCCGTCCAAGTTGGTGCTCACAGGAGGTGTATGACAGGCCACAGTCTGGGGAGAAACGTACAGGGTGTCAGACGAAAACTATTTCAAACCAATCTTAAAATCAAATCCCTTTTTGTTGTAAGATTGATTATTTGTACAAAGTTAGATTGATGTGCTACAGTTTATAAACAATTTAGGGTAGTTAATTAAGTGGTGAAAGCAATATAATTAGATAGTTATTTTCCTGTATTCTTTTACATATTAATTCCAATTTAATGACCAAATAATAATTAAAGTAACAGTAACATAAGGTACAGTCAGTTATTTATATTAATGAAAACATACATCCCATTATCTTTCTCTCACAATAACTCACAACAATCTTGGTTTACTCACTCTCGTTCTACTGCTGTCTGCAATAAGGAGGAAGCATTCAAACGGTACCGTCGCCTTCAAGCTAAAAAATTCCGTACTTTATATATTTCTGCCCGTAATCAATCCAAATCTGTCCTTAGACTCGCCAAAAACTCTTTCATCAATACATAATGCTTTAAAATTTCCAACACTAGCTCTTCCCAAGCTTGTTGTCATCTCCAACCTCTCCAACTATTTCACTTCCTCATCTTTCCATTCTGACGCTATCACCGTCATCACTTCCTCTGACAAAGTTGAAATCTTCACCCAAATTTTCGCTAAAAACTCCACCTTGGATGATTCCGGCGCTACTCCTCCCTGTTCACCCCCCTCTCACTTACTTATGCCCAATATTATAATCTCTTCTAAGGATGACATTGTACTTTCTGCCCTCTCTGGGCGTACAAACTGGATGGTGTTCGTCCTGTACTAAAAAACTATTCTTCCGTGCTGACTCCCTTCCTAGGCAAACTCTTTCGTCTCTGTCTTTCCTTGTACGTCTTTCTTTTTTGCTGGAAGTTTACTCTCATTCAACCTGTCCCAAAGAAGGGGAACCGCTTTCAACCTTCCAACTATCATGCAATTGCTCTCATTTCTTGCATCTCTAAACTTTTTAAAACTATTGTTAACTCAGGGACTGCGATGCTCCTTCCGGAAGCAGGTTATTTAAATATGTGTAAAAACAATTTTCAAATACAATGCCAGTGCTGGAAAATGTCACAAAATTTAGTGACACATAGAAACTAGGTGCATCTCTCCATACCACATCCTCCATTCCTCCTCCCTTTCATACCCCATATCCCCTCCCTCCCTCAACTTGACCTTCTATTTTGCACAGGTTCTAGCAGTTCATGGGTTAATTAAAACTTTCTCAAGCATTTGTCTTCCCATAATCTGCTTTCAGATCATCAGTATAGTTTCTTTACTATAGTTCACTCTACTGGTGATCTTCTTGCTTATCTTACTAACTCTTAGTCATCCTCCTTTCGGGTCTTCGGTGAGACTTTTTCTACTGCGCTAGACATATTGAAAGCCTTCGATAGAATCTGGCATAAATTTCTAATTTGCAAACCACTCTCCTTCGGTTTCTATCCCTCTATCTGTACCTTTGTCTTTAATTTCATTTGTGACCGCTCCATAGCTGCAGTTGTGGACGGTCATCGCTCACTTCCTCAACCTATTAAATCCAGTGTTCCTCAGGGTTCTGTTCTGTCTCCAGTTATCTTTCAAATATCAATTAATAATCTCCTCAACTGTACCTCTAGTAATATCCATTTATATGCTGATGACTCTACATACACTTTTCAACTAGATTTTCACATCAACTCACCATTCAATCATTCCAAAACTTACGGGACGATCTTCTGATCTATCAATTATTTCTGATTGGGGCAGAAATATGACAAATAAAATAATAAAATAAAATAAAATAAAATAAAATAAAAATAGGAAAAGTGGGGATTGGGCCTGAGTAAATAGATAGATAGATAGATAGATAGATAGATAGACTTTCAAGTTTCAATGCCTCCAAGACCCAATTTCTCGCTCTATCTATCCGTCGCAATCTTTCACAAGACTATCAATTACTCTTCAACAATACACAAATCAACCGTTCATCTTCTCTTAATATTATAGATGAATCTTTTTCATTCAACCTTTCTTGGACAGATCAGATTACCATTCTTGCCAACACAGGTTCCCAAAAGTTAGGTATGCTCAACTATCCCTGCGGGTTCTTCAAACCCGCACAGCTTCTTGCTCTGTATTGGGGCACAGTGCGCCAATGTATTGAGTATTGCTCGCATGTGTGGAGAAGTTCCACCCATACCGCACTTCTCGAAAGAGTGGAGTCAAAAGCATTTTGCCTCATCAACTCACTTCATCTTACTAGTTCCCTACAATTACTTATACAGTATATATTTATATATATATGTTGGTGTAGCCAGGTAATACATTTTCATTAAGGCAGGCGAGGTTGAAGGTAATACATGTATCAGCATTAATTATTTTATTATTAAGACTTTCAATAGAACGAACAGCAATTCTCAGGTGTTCTGGGAGATTGTGCAGAAGGGTAGCAAAATTCATGATGATCCGACGCGTTTCGATAGACAACTATCATCTTCAGGCACCTTTCCTCTGCTCCCGTGGAAACATGTACCAGCAAATAGACGGGATAGCGATGGGTAGCCCCCTGGGGGTCCTGTTTGCTAATTTCTTCATGGGAACTATAGAAGAGGAGCTCCTTGATGCCCACCGCCCCTCGGTCTACTGTAGATATGTGGACGACATATTCGTACTAGTAAAGGACCTCAACGAACTCAGGGACCTCCAGCATCGCTTTATGGCCGCCTCAGGACTCAACTTCACCTATGAAGAGGCCACCAATGGACAGCTTTCCTTCCTCGACGAATCCATCATGAAAGAAATCATTACCAAAAACGTCCTCCCCACCAACCCCGACTACAAAATAAAACTTATCATCTGCTACAAATCCTCCAAAACCTCCACCCTCATCCTCCGTAACAGACCTATCTCTCCCAAGACTCCGAAAATAGACGACCATGTGATATACCAACACAATTGCAATAATGTGGACTGTGGACCTCAAACCTACGTTGGTATGACACAAAATCGTTTATCACGCCGTCTCACCCTCCATCTCCAATCTGGAGCTATCAAAGACCACTATAAAGCCCCCCACCACCAAGCCCTTACTCGCTCTGACCTAGATAAAACACCTCCGTAATTGATAAAGAGACAGAACCCAATAGATTTGCTATACTTGAAGCCCTATATATTCAAACTCTTAATCCTTCCATAAATAATCAAACTCTCGACCTCCAAATACTCCCATCAGCTAAACGTTACTCTCAAACACCCCCCAACATTACTCCCCTTACCACCCCGACTCTGCCCTTGCCCCCTCTCTCCTCCCCTCCCCTTCCCCCCCACTACTTCATTTAACCAACGCACGCCGCCCCTCAACCCTACGCTTCAAACTGGACCAGAAACCCGAGATACAACTGGCCCGCCGCCCCTCACAAGGGCCCCGCCCCCTCCTCGCCCAGCAGACCCCCTACGACAACATCTAGCATCTACGAACCCTCCCAGCCATCCAGGAGGCAGGAAAAACACGCGCCTCATTGGTCGCCAACTAGCCAATCATAAGCTAAGCAACACCCAATAAACCTTACTATGATCTACCTAATAATTATGTATAAATAAGCTGTTATGTTATATCCTATTCACTTACCTTCCATTCCCTGAAGATGATAGTTGTCTATCGAAACGAAACGCGTCGGATCATCATGAATTTTGCTACCCTTTTGCACAATTTCCCAGAACACCTGAGAATTGCTGTTCGTTCTATTGAAAGTCTTAATAAACAAATAATTAATACGTCTGATACATGTATTGCCTTCAACCTCTCCTGCCTTAAAGAAAAAAAAAAAAAAAAAAAAAAAAAAAAAAAAAAATATATATATATATATATATATATATATATATATATATATATATATATATATATATATATATATATATATATATATATATATATATATATATAAATATATATATAAATATATATATAAATATATATATAAATATATATATACTGTATATATATATATTCTGACATACGGAGCCCTGTATGTTAATTTAAGAGTTAGAATTAAGAGTTGAAGGAGCCCACTACCCAAACGGTGAAGCAGACTAGCGAACGAGCGAGTGGGCAAACCATCTCGCCCCATACCAGCATGCTAGCCTTCACACCTCGATGACCGATGCTATGACGTATGATCGACGCCAGGAGCTGTGAGTGGACCACGCACCTGTTATGTGATTCGAGGAGCTATGATTGGAGCGCGCACCATCACTCGCCTCCTGATTCGTTCCTACACCATCATTGTTTGGTATATAAGACCCGAGTTGTGGGCATTCAAATCAGTCTCATTTGGAGTTGGGGAAGGTGAACTTGCAGATGGAGGAAGACGGGGTGAAGTATTATAATGGGATTGTGACTGTCAGTCAGATTATATAAATGTGTGTTAAGTGTGTTCGGTGTAAACACTTACGTTATTTTGGTTAGTGAGATATGTGATTGGGAATTAACGTGAACGCTACTATTATGTGTTTAACTATTTGATTGGGAATTAACGTGAACACTACTATTATGTGTTTAACTATTTAATTGCGAATTAACGTGAACGCTACTATTACGTGCTTAACTATTTAATTGGGAATTAACGTGAACGCTACTATTATGTGTTTAACTATTTGATTGCGAATTAACGTTAACGCTACTATTTATGTACTTAACTATTTGATTGGGAATTAACGTTAACGCTATTATTATGTACTTAACTATTTTAGTTGACTAACTTGTGGACTAAAGCAACTCTTTAAGTAATTGGGTTATGATGAAAGTAATACTATTGTTTTATATTAATACTTACGAGTTCTTTCATTTTCTTTGAATTAAGCTTACATTGCTTAACGGTGCTTAGTACGGTGATGCTATTGTCTCGTATTAGTAATATCGCCTTAGACTAACATGGCTGTGTTAATATTACTTCTAGTGATTTCCTAAGCTGAAGAAAATTCTTTTGCTTCAAAATATTATATTTTGCTTTTCATATTATTTGAGTGAGACCTGAATCGAATCTATGAAACGATCCTGTAACTTTATTTACTCATAATCAAACCTCAATGTTACGTGGTTAAGAAATAAATTTAACTAATTATTAAATATATATCTAACTTTTTATGTGACTTTGATATTACTCCTGATGATAATAATAATATAATACTATTAACGTAAGACAAGAACCAAGAATAATTACATTAAATATAAATAAAAGGACATAGAAGAAAACTATCTATTCATTTCAAAAAGGGTAAGAGACAGAAATATTCTTACTTTACTATTTATCTTTCAAGACTTTTTATAAAATTAATAGTCCTTCTTTAGCTATAACTTATTCGGTTCATAACCATAGCCTACTAAGCTTCGGTTAAATAATAATTCTTTATAAATACTACATGACTTTAATTAGTTTCAGTATTTTTCATAATTAAAGAGTATCAGTCAATAAAGGATACTAAGTCCTAAGATCCAAAAGGAAAGGAAGCAACAACAGGAAATGATTTTATTAGATTTTACTTTTGTTTTGCCTTCAGCTGACTGATACCTTAATATATATCTCTGTGCTATCTAGATTCATCAAGTTAACCACTTGAGGATCAAGATACGTAACAATATATATATATATACAGTATATATATATATATATATATATATATATATATATATATATATATAATTTTTTTTTTTTTTTTTTTTCTTTAAGGCAGGAGAGGTTGAAGGAAATACATGTATCAGACGTATTAATTGTTTTTTTATTAAGACTTTCAATAGAACGAACAGCAATTCTCAGGTGTTCTGGGAAATTGTGCAAATATATATATATATATGTGTGTGTGTGTGTGTTTAATTTTATTTGTTTACACTCAGACGGTATTCTAACTACAGACACTCAGTCAAGACGAGAGTCCATGAAGTAATCAACTACACCACGGCGTGTGATTAGAATACTTAATCATTTCCTGTTTTATATAAACGAGATGTATAAATCATACTTGGAGAAAGTATTCCAATTCATACCAAGTCATAGAACCCATATTTATGAGTACTATACAGGGAAATTTTCAACTATTCCCACGCAACTCTGGTTGAATTGATAAACATTAATTCTCCACCAGCGAAACACGATTGTTACATCAATATTAAGTATATCGCATAAATACTCGTAAGCTACAAATAAATGTTGTTGTTTTGTTTTGTTTTTACTCTCAGCCACGATTTGAACCATGCATGAACAGTCAGTACGAGAGTTTATGATTATTCAACTACACCACAGCGTGATTATGAATAGTTAACCATTTCCTATTAGGAGAAAGTATTCCATTTCATACCAAGTCGTAGGATCCATATTTGCAGAGCAATATACTGGGATATATATATATATATATATATACAATATACAGTATATACTGTATATATATATATATATATATATATATATATATATATATATATATACAGAGAGAGAGAGAGAGAGAGAGAGAATATGTTTATAAACGATTTTGTTTACATATTTCTGCCCTTCCATCAAAAATCGAGTTCACAGATTGGATATTGTGTTCGAGTCATGTGATGAGTGGCTTATAATTAATATGGCACGGCTGTTTTTATTTTTAGTTCATTAGGAAGACTACAGTTTTCAACAACACCATCCAAGATCAACAGATAAAAACAGTAAGGATAAATTACGTGTTCTGGCAAGATTTCGGTTAATGTTTGAAATGGCCAATCAAATCATCAAAGCCATCAATCAAAGGAGTCAAATAAATAATGTCGTATAATGCCAGACTCCTCAGTGCCCAAGGAGGTGGCCACGAACAAACCACCTAGACGAGGTTTTGTGCTCTGGCAGAAGGTAGCACTTTCCTGGCTCTCTGTCATCATCTGACCACACGGTCACTTGTTATCTAAATATATATTTATTTATTCATTCTTTTTTTTTCTTTTTCTTTTCAGAGAAGCTTCAGTTTCTTCGACTCATACCTTATATGTAATACTGTAAAGTGTACATCAATATATATAATTTGACTTATAGTATATGGCTGGTATACTAACTGTTGCTAGTCGTCGCAGCTGTGGCACTCGCAACTGCTGTGTTGTTTAACAGTACGGGTGTACACAACCTTCTTGCTCTTGGCGGATTTGGCCAATATGTAGATGGTGGTGGTGTCCTGAATGTTATAGCTGTTGTTGGAATCGTTCATGATGTGAGGACGACAGACTCCCTTACCTAGGCACAGCAGCCCTTCAGTCCTCTCCTCACTACTACTGTCTTCATCTTTACAGCAGGGACATCGATACAGAGCCACGTATCTGGTGATCAGGTAGAGGTCCAGGAGGTTGTCTTTTGGATTCAGCATACTGGTCACAGCTACAGCCATTAACAAGGGACGGCATACGTCTTCCACCTCTTGTAGTTGCTTCTGTTGTCGTTTGAGCTGATTGTCGATAGCTGTTTTCACTTCAGGAGGCTTGTTGTTCAACTCTGGGTCAGAATTGTTCCAGAGAGGTGTGGGAGTGGGAATTGTCTGAGGTAGAGTTGTGGAAGTTGTCTGAGGTAGAGGTGTGGAAGGTGTGGGAGTTGTCTGAGGTAGAGGTGTGGAAGGTGTGGGAGTTGTTAGCTGAAGGATAACCTTACTGTTGTTGCAGGCGGGGGGAAAGTTCAAAGGCTCCTGCTGTCCTGTGCTAACAAAGACAACCAAGCCTCCAGCTATTACACAAACGACACTCCACGCAACCAGAACAATGAGTTTCTTATATGTCTTACAGTTGGGTAGACGTTGGTAAACTCCAACGATCCACCTTGTCCATGTATTATTCAGCATTTCTCTTACTTTTTAAAGTCTCACAGGTAGTGTCTTCAATGTACAAATTTGCAAACCTCCTCCTCCCGTGCTGCTGCAACGAGATCTAAGAACACATTGGGGGAGTGGAAAACCCAGACATAGGAAAAGCCTTTGCTCAAGGCCACCAGGCAAGCACGTGTTGCCTATACGTATATTTCATGAATACATGCACATTTGACTGGCCAGATTCTAGTTACGTTGTGCATTACTGTGAATCAAAACTAATAATATGTGGGAAACTTGATAATCGCATAACCTTCACGATTGTAAAATAATACAGTACATAGTTTGTCTATTTATTTGACTGAGCATAAGTGAACTGTTAAAGCTGAGCAGGAGACAGGATGTAAGGATTGCGTCATGACTAGACCAATGATAACCGAACTCTGGTGCCTCAATAACACTCGCTACCCCTCTGTTATCCACAATATACTAGTATTTCCTTGCGTTGAGACTACATCGATTTTAGAATATTCGTGTACAATCTCTCTCTCTCTCTCTCTCTCTCTCTATATATATATATATATATATATATATATATATATATATATATATATATACAGTATATATATATATATATATACTGTATACAGTATATATATAACCACTCGCCCAGCGAACGACCATAGTAATGTCTGTGGTGATTAAATATTTCTGTTAATAATGAATTTTCCTGAGAATCTCGAAGTTATTAAAGCACTATACAGTGAGAACTGATGATAGATAGATACGTAAACAGATATATATATAGATATGGAGACAGATACATACTGTATATATGTAGGCTACATATACAGTAGGTAAACCAAGAAATATTGTGCCACCAACTATAATTTGTGTACATCATCGCACCACGTATTGGATATCATAACGTCTCCCCCCCCCCCCCCCCACACACTCTCTCTCTCTCTTTATACGAGGGTTGAGGGGGGTGGGTGTGGAAGAGGTTAGTTGAGAAATATAATAGAGGACGAAACTTCAATTAGTAGGAGAGAGACAGTAGTATGGTTTTATTTGTTGTTTGTTCTGCTTTTTTATCGCTATTTGTTGTAATGTATATCTTGGCTATGCCACACGGATTATCCCTAGCACATTCACTTCCTCTATATATATATATATATATATATATCAGAGTTGGGTCAATTAACTAAGCAAATTAACTAGTTAAGTTAAGTTCATTTTCAAACTTAATCGGTTATGTTAAGCAATTAACCTTTACCATTCTTATGCATTCAACATCTGTTTAGTATTAATATAAAGAACAAGCAAAGCACCACGCCACTACCGCCAAGCAATATTTCCACTCATACCACCACACCCCCGAGAAAGGAAGCTCTATCCACCAAACCACCAAGATACGCCCAAGTCGCCTATATTACGTCCGCGCTCCCTCCAACATCCGGCAAGGACATCATTGTGATCATCCAGAACACCAAGTATAACAGGAAAAGGAAAGGTGGCAATGAAGGCAAGGCAAGCTGAAACTTGCATAAACAGTACACTTCCACACGCCCTTCTTACTCTAAGTCACAATACCACCATGAGAGGGAAGTCCGGAGGGGCTACCCAAGCCGCCCCAGGGCCTCCTCCCCGAACAGCTGCCCTTCTTACCCGAAGAAGGGACACCAGGAGAAACGCCAGAAGAGGTAAGTCTATGACAGGCAAAGTTAAGATCTATAACAGTTGGAAAGCTCTTAAAACATATTTCACTGGAAAATGTTTTAGGAGCTGGAAGATTTGGGTATATACTGAATAAACTATTAAAGCACTGGCACATAAAGGTTTGTTCAGGATTTTTAGATCTTGGCTCATCAAAGGAATTATTTATTGGATCACACTGGTGGCAATCCAATATTGATTCCTCCGCCTCGAATACAAGGAATTACTGTCAATAAAGAATGCTGCCCTGACATGCGCTTTATTATTAGTAAACCGACACCATTCTGGACCTTTTTAAAAGTTCATGCACTGGCAATTGGCTTTTAAAAGGTAGGGCTCGCGAGCTACCATAACTTAAAGCATAACGGGACTTTGCATAAGAGTCCATACAGTACGTTGTCCGAGGCACTGGCATTAAGACATGTATGCGTAAAAGGCCCAAATAAACCCATCCACCAGTCCCTGAAAGAGTCTTATAACAGTCAGGACAGTTAAGAGATGTTGCATAAAACAACCCTCTTACGTTAGTCCGATGATATGTATACTTATACACTGGTATAACGGAACATAGCATTCAAGACCCAACACCCAAGAGTACCGGAAGGTTCTGCATTAAAACTCTTATAAAGGTAAGAGTAGTTAAAGAGATAGTACAACACTGGTATAACTTCTCTTTACGTTAGCTCGATGATATGTATGGTACATATACACTGGTATATCGGAACATATTCATTTAAGACCCAACACGCAAGAGTTCTCCATCGACTTCCATCCGCTGTTAACCATCCACGTCAGGACCACCACCACGACCAAAACCCTCGTCGGAATACTACAGAAGTGCCTTTGTTATAGAAATTCTTAATGTGACCTCTAAGAAGTACTAGTTAAGTGCCTTATCGAAGGAAGTGTGACAAATATAATAGTGCAATGTCATTCCTCTGGGATATTAATTGTTGATTATCGTTCGTGCGTTATAAACTGTACATATCTCTTGTTTGACAGTAATATTAATTACCTTGAACAATACAACTTATGTGTGTACTCTGTATTATATTAATCCTCTATTACCTTTGTGCATGTGTTTATGTGGATTCAACTTCTCGCCAAGTAAGAACCTACCTAATTAATCCAATTAACCCCAGCATAAACCTGGTATAACAAGTATAGTTTACTGGTTTTACTGCAATTAGTCAGGATTACTATATTTTATGGGGATTTGCCTCTTTTACGTAGATGACAGTCTAATCAAATAAATGTTTACCATATTAACCTCTTCATGAACATGACGTCCTTAT
This sequence comes from Paralithodes platypus, assembly GCA_032716605.1. Classification (NCBI taxonomy): domain Eukaryota; kingdom Metazoa; phylum Arthropoda; class Malacostraca; order Decapoda; family Lithodidae; genus Paralithodes; species Paralithodes platypus. Next base: position 34,013,666 of record CM064567.1, on the reverse strand, counting down.
ACATTTATTCTGGATAACATTAAGCAGTTGAACTACGCTTAAGAATGACTCCTTTAGAAAGAAGTTAAAAACTAGATTAAATCCTTCCATATAATTATACATTGCATTCTTCTGTTCAGTTAGACATAAGACAATTATATTACGTTCAGGAAAAGCCTGTCACAGTCAAAGAGTTAACCCATTTAGTATAGTTTCATATTATATTTTTATAAATTGTAAAGCATAGTGCTCGACCTAAGAAGGTGCCAAAGACACAGTCTGAATTGTTATTCAGTGCAATAATTATATATATGATATTCCAGTCACTCTTATTCGATGTTTTAGCTTAGGTAGAATCTTCCGTAGTAAGCAGGCAAAAGACAATACTTCTCAACACAATATATATTTATGTACAGCTAATTTACTTGTCAAGCCACCTAACAAATAATATAGATTCAGGTACCCCAAGACTATATTTACATTAGTCACAGTAATAAAACATACTCATTCAATCTGCAGAATATTAGAGTTTCAAATTTAGCCTGTTACGCTCAGGTCCGAAGTATCTTGCCAGCAACTGAAAATAGTCGTTCCACTGGTGAAGATAATGTTGGCATATTTATGTAATACATGGCAACTGGAGCAAGATGTTGGTACTTGGCACCTGTATTCTTCCAGTACAATCCTTGATTACCTGAGTTAATCCATTAGAAAATGTCAGTAAAGCTCAAAAGGAGTTTAAACCCACTGAACCCCAAGCGATATAATAATAAATGACACTCCAGGACCAGCCAAATTTCATGTTTTTTTTCCTGAAAGCACATGGGAGGGGTTAGCAATGAAGGAAAAACAACATAACACTGCTCACCTAGGTCATTTGGGGGTCCTGGGGGTGGGGGAGGGGGGTCACCACCATCACTGGGTGATGGGTAGGCAGTATTCATAGTGCGGCCGTGGCGTCAGGTCACATGACAATAATAAACAAACCAGTACCTGGCCCAATGATACGTGGCAGCCATGCTGTTGTACACAAAGAGACTGTTCAAGTTTGTGTTGTTTTAGTACACTCGGACAAAACAATGTGCTTTTGTATTGATTTCAAACAATCAAAGATGTAAGGAAAATATATTAAGGAAACAATAACAAGCTTCAAAGCAGTAACATAAAACAATATGATGAATAGATGATAAGACTGAATATTGAGCTCTCTCCTTTCATATGTGTGGATGTTTGGATTATTATGAACATATCTTAAGTAATTTTACCCAAAAATATATAGGCCTTATTTCATTCATAAAACTACAGATGCATACAGTACCTATCAGACGGCAACGGTCAATAAGAGTAAATGTTTTTTATTATTTTGTATATAAAGCGAAAAGCTCTTTATCATCCATCGCCGTCTGGAAACTGTCTAATATCTTCTTGTATAAGGACTAGGCTTAACAATTATCTGTACTGCTATTTATTGTCTGTGACGCATGTCCAGTGTGAGCATGCTGTACAGAACGCCTAGTCATGCCCCACTCTCGCTTGGATCGTCAGGGCAGGAACTTTGGCTGTAGTGTATGTAGAGTTTCCTAACTTAGTTCATGTGAGCCGTTGTACTATAAGTATTATGAATATGTATTTTGTTTTCATCTGAGTCAACGAGTTCTATTTTATATCATTACTTATAAGTATTGTGTGTAAAACTTATTAGTAATGATGGGAAGAGAAACAGCCACAGTTGGGGGTCAGTGGGTGCGCCAGGCGGGAGGTGGGCCTAACTCACTAGCACTCCCCCCCCCCCCCCCTCAGTGCTAGGGGAGCCTTTGTCTATCCCAGAGGAGAGAGAGAAATTACGTAATGGTTGTCAGTGGGCGGTCCTTAGTAGTTCACGTTGGGCTCACTAGAGGGCCGGGTATAAAAAGGGAAGTCTAGCAATTTTTTCATCAGAACTCATTAGGCAGAGCAACTTCTCATTTCCCTTGCTAACTATATATATTCTTCTGACTGATGGGAACTTTCTCTACTACCTTACATTCTTATCTCCTCTTTTCCCTGCCTGTTTAACTTCCATGGTCCCGTTGGTGCAGAGCTAGTCAGCCAACGTATTATCGCTTGAGTTATCACGAGATACTTGCCTATTAGATAGCCTATTTTGGAAGGGTTAACTTAGAATAGGATTGATTTATGTTTGTTGCACTTGTATATGCATTTCCCTGTGTGTTATTATTATTATTCCTGTTTTCCTGGTCTAGGTAATGCTAGACTGGGGTGAGGCTTTTCTGTGTTACGAGTTGTTGTTTGATGCAGTGGTTAAGCGATAAACCTGCATACTCGTTTCGGTTCAGTGAAGCCTAGGTTGTCTTCGCGGCTGACTGTGTTGAGTTAATAATTTACAGTGCGTGAGGGCAAGAGCCTAACCACCCTGTATTTTATTAACAGTTTGTTTTTACTTTGTCAAGGAGCCGGGAGAAAACCAGATACAAGGGATCTGGATTTCTCAAAGTGCACTTGTTAGTTTTAACGTAATACTTTAAACAGTCGTGAGGACTTCGCTAGGCTACAAGCCGTTTTTGCTCAGTCACTGCTACCTTTTGCCCACAGTACCCCAGCTAGACTTTACTCGATTAGTAGATACAGAATAGTATTGAAGCTTTCCTTATGTATGATATTGTTTATGCACTATTGATTTCATGTGTTGCAAGCTTGGCTACTTTAGTAATTAGTGGCCCACGAGCACAATCCGAGTAGGCTATTGCCGTTGCATTTGCGGAGTACTTCCTTTTAATGTTTGCCATTTACTATTGCATATTCTTTTAATTATTCTTATGCCAATTTAAGCCTTTAATAGTATTTAATTGCCAGTGTTTTTTATTTTGAATTACTGTTCAAAATCCGATACGTACTTCTTACGAGCATCCGAGAAGCATCTAACTTTTTTTCAGAAGATTCCTTGCTCGATGCTTAAGGACTATTAATTAACGTAACGTAATAGTGCCGATCCGAAGTAGAGGGTGGTGGACTTCTTAAGTTCATAGTCAAGGGTGGATTACTTCGGCTTCGGCCAACACTATTCTTTGGTGTTGTTGTTTCTTACTTCATTGTTTGATTGTTGACCAGACTAGATAATTCCTGTCTCTTTATTAGTCTGTTGTTGAACACTAGTACCGAGTTCTTGTATACCCCGTTATAGCAGATTGAACTCTGGAGGGTATTGGTGTTTTTTGTTCGGCTGGCAGTACTCAGGGGTTGGGATCGTGTGTTTCCGTTGTGGCAGCGAGCCGTATTCGAGTCCTGATTGAGAGCCCTTGTGTACCCGAGTGCCAGTTCGTAACAAATGGCGACCTTGCTTAGGATTTTGTGAACAGTATAAATGTTTGCAGAGTTGTACAACATTTGTTTGTTTGTATTTTAACGTGCATATTGAAGAATATTTTGTTTTTGTATGGCAATTAGTAAAGCATTTAAGAGACTCCAGTTAATTTAGTAATTAGTGCTTGCATAGGAAGTTTAACACTTTTGTCTCGAGAATTTTTTTGTGGACTTCAGTATGTCGTGCATTAGCACTGACGATGAACGAGAGATGTCAGTTGAAGGTGTGCCGTTAGTAACCAGTGAGGAGGATGCTAGAGTTTTTGTGAGTAAGCGGTACCACGTGACGGAGGAGAGGCTGACTGGCGTGGATGTTTGTGGCTTGCACCTGATAGCCAAGGTTTTGGGCATTTCCAATGTAGTAGGGATGTCCAAGGGGGAGCTGATTTCCTGGGTGTTGCGTGGGCGACATGGGGTTTCGGAGGAGAGGGCGTTTGGGGGGGTTCCTCCACAGATCCCCTCTCACTCGACTCCCACAGTGCCGTCCACTCAGTTACCGGAGGTTAGCACTCTCCCACAGAGGGATGAGAATTGGCAGATTGGAGTGCCCTCGGGTGGTGCACGTGGTGGTTCCCCAGTTTTTGCCACCCCTCCTTCAGTAGTGGCAGCTCCCTCTTCCTGCCTGTCTCCAGATATGGTATTTAGACTTGAGCTTGCTAAGATTGAGGCTAGGAAGCAGGAGAATGAGACTAGGAGGCATGAGATTGAGGTTAGGAGGCAAGAGGATGAGACAAGGAGGCATGAGGCTGAGCTTAGGTATGACTCGGAGAAATATTGTGCTAAATTAGATTTAGATAAGACTCGTGCAGAGTCGACAGGGACTCGGATGGGCCGTGAGGACCAATTAAGAGAACAGTCCTTGGCCCAATTAGTCAAATTGGTGCCGGTATTTAGTGAAACTGAAGTCACAGAATTTTTTAATCGTTTTGAGAAGAAGTGTAGGGAGCATAATTGGCCTGAAGAGAAGTGGGCAGCTCTAGTCTCCTCAAGACTTACGGGTAAGGGTCTGAAGGCTTATGATGCACTGCCTTTAGAGTCTTGCATTGACTACCCAGAATTGAAGAGAGCTGTCCTACGGGCATACGAGTTGCAACCGGAAACATAACGATTGAAGTTTCGGGGTGTTACAAAGACTAGGGAGGCGACCTTTCTTGAACATGCCCGGGACTTAAAAGATGCACTTAAAAACTGGACACGTTCTGAGAAAGCTGAGACGGCAGAACAGTTGACTGAGCTGTTTCTGCTCGAGCAGTTTTATAAGTGTACTGGTGCAGAAATGACTAACTATTAAAGAAAAGAACCCAAGAACTCTTCAAGAGGCAGCTGAGATGGCTGACCTCAGGTTGTCGCTAATCAGGGGATGTGAATCTGTAAAGCGTGTTGATGCAGTTCCCAAGGGGCGCGATACTCCAATTCCTCGAGCTCAGGACAATCACTATAGATATAAACCTCAGTTTAAAAGCCAAGATACCAGGACTGAACCAAAGACTACAGCCGTCCCATTACAGAAGGGTCAGAACTCCGCCCCTTATCAGAAGAGACCGATAGGGGAAGTGGAATGTTTTCATTGTAGAAAGAAGGGGCATTATGCAAAATCTTGTCCTAGTAAGCCGCCAACTGCAGCCGTGTCTTTGGTGCGCAGCATAGGTGTGGCTGAAATGTCGTCTGGATTTACCCAGGGTAGTTTGCCAGCGGCAGGGTCACAGGCTATGTATAAGACTCAGGAAGGCTCGTCCCCTGTCCGTGATGTCTTTTGCGCCCATAGAGGGACCGGTAGGGTAAGTTGGGCGGGTTGCCAGCATAAGGTGGAAGTTTTGCGTGATACTGGAGCTTCACAGACACTTTTGAAGAATTTCACGGGGCGACCAATTAATGCGGCACGGGTGGTTGTTGTTCAGGGTATTAATGCGACCAGGTCATACCCGTTGGTTCGTGTGGAGCTGGAAGTTGATGGTGTGATTAAGGACTTAGATGTTGGGATCGTTGAGAAATTGCCAGTGGAGGGCGTCGACCTTCTTCTCGGCAACGACTTTGCGGTGCCTACTTTAGACGTTCCACCCTTAGTCGTTGCCGAGAGGCCGGCCGACATGAGTAGGGAGGAACAAGAGTGGGTAGTGAGTTGTCAACACCAACAGATGGCATGTGTGGTAACTCGTTCCCAAGCATTTAAGGTATCACAGCCTATTTCCCAGGCCACAGAACAGCGGAGGAAGGGAATTAAGGAGAAGCGGAAGGCTGGGAAAAGTTTTGAAGAGTTTAGAACCAGTGGCTCTCCCAAAAGACCCAATAGCAGGACCTTTGACCGAGTCTGTTGTAACTCCAGTGCCTAAGACAGTTGATAAGGTAGTGGAGGAGGCAGAGACTCAGAGACAGCACCGTTACCTGCAGCGAGAAAACCGGATGTCTAAGTTGGATGTTGGGGGAGGGCATGAGTTGTTGACCAAGCAGTTAGACATGTTGGCTCCCACAGACATTCGAAAGTTGCAATTAGAGGATCCAGAGGTTTTGCAGTGTACCAATGGGGCTGTGGAGTTAGAAGAAGATAGGGATGCAAAGGCAGGGGATTTTTTTTTCGTTAATGGAATTTTATACCACCGATATCAAGATCCTAAAAGGAACTGGGAGGGCGGATCAGGTACAGTTGACCAGCTGGTCGTGCCAGAGGGCTGCAGGGAAAGTTTGCTTAGGTTGGCTCATGATTCTTCATTATCAGGACATTTGGGTGCCAAGAAAACGGTGGCGGCTTTGGGGAAATTGTTTTGGTGGCCAGGGATGAAGTCTCATGTGCAGTCATGGATAAACTCATGTGATATTTGTCAACGTGTCGGGAAACCGAACCAAGTTATTCCTAAGGCTCCGTTACACCCTATTCCTGTGATTGGGCCACCCTTTAGTAAAATTATTGTTGACATGGTTGGTCCACTCCCTCCCACTAAGGCTGGAAATAAATTTTTGTTAACCATAATGGATGTTGCCACTAGATACCCCGATGCATACCCTATGAAAAATGGAATGGCTAAGACGGTAGTCAGTAACTTGTTGTGGTACTTCTCAAGGTACGGGTACCCGGAGGAGATTCAGTCTGATCAGGGATCTAATTTCACCTCCAACATGTTCAAGCAAACAATGCAACAGCATGGGATACGAGCAGTAGTATCGTCAGCGTATCACCCTGAGAGCCAAGGGGTGCTTGAGCGGTGGCATGCTACACTTAAAAGCATGCTCAGGTGTTATTGTGCTGACAACGGTATGGATTGGGATCTTGGATTGCCTTATGTGCTGTTTGCTGCTCGGGAGGTACCTGGTGAGAGCCTGGGATTTAGTCCAAACGAGCTGATTTTTGGAGACCGTGTCAGGGGCCCCCTTAACATTCTGAAAGAAATTTGGGAGGGGACTGTGCAGCCTTGTCCATTATTAAAGTATGTGCTTGAAAGCCGTGAGCGCATGCTTAAGAGTCTGGAGATGGCAGGTAGAAATTTGACAGAATCACAAGCTTTGATGAAGGACAGGTATGATCGCAAAGTGAGGCTCCCGAAGTTCACTGTAGGACAAGAGGTATTAATTTTGTTGCCTTTGGATGGTAACCCCCTCTCTGCGAAGTACACTGGACCTTATAACATTGTAGAAAAAAATTCAGACTTAGATTACCTTGTTGCCACTCCAGACAGGAGGAAAAAGAACCAGTTATGTCACGTGAACCTTATTAACACCTTACGAGCGGCCTATGCGGTTTATTTATATGTACCGCACAGCGGGGTGTTTTTAGCCAAAATAGGGCTGTTTACGTGATCATTTTCATGCCTAAATAAGACCCAGAACGTAAAACAAGTACCTATCCCTGAAAGGGCATAAACAGAGCTTTCGAATGACACCATAACAATCCTTGTATGATGGATAGTTTTCTTGCAATAACCGTGCAACGCGAGTGCAAAAAGCAGGTAATTCGGTACTTTCGGTACATAATTGAGTATGTAGCGAGTGAGAGAGGGAGGAGGGAGCTGAGATTTGTGTCAGTAGGTTCGCCGCGGTGGTCTGGAGCAGTCATACGCTCGCTAGTCTCCTGCCACCACTTGTCTCTCTCTCTCAGCCACATTACGTGCTGAAATTGCCACTCGACCTATGTCGAGCGCCGCCACATAGTCCAGCTTTTTTTAACTCGCCGCTAATTAAGGGTTAAAGAGTATGTGAGGCGCCCCTCTGAGCCTCTCACTATCCGTGTGTTGGCTTGTTGCGGCCGTGGTGGAGAAGGAGAGGGGGACAGTCAAGCTTCAGAGGAGGATAGCTGGGATAAACATTTTCAGCGGATCAGTGGGCGGGGAACTCGAGCCTAAGGGCTGACGAGGCTATAGCTCATTTGCCTGAGCCGCAGTTTGATGCTATCCGTCAGTTGTTCGGTTCATACCCCACTGTATTTGCTGAACACCCAGGCCTCACTACTCAGGCTATGCATGATGTTGACGTTGGGGACCATCTACCCTTTAAGTCAATCCCGTACCGTGTGCCCCCCATAAAACTACCAGCTCTGAGGGATGAGTTGGAGTATATGCTCGGTAGAGGGTTGATAGAGAAAGGCACAGTTAAGTGGACTTCCCCCGTAACACTGCAGCCTAAGCCAGATGGCAAGGTACGCTTTTGTATTGATTTCCGTAGGTTAAACGGTTTGACTCCAACTAACCCATATCCTCTTCCGCGGGTTGATGATAGTGTTGACAAAATTGGTAATCCTCATTTTTTGTCTAAAGTAGATTTAGTAAAAGGTTACTGGCAAGTACCTTTGTCCGAGCGTGCTAAAGAGGTATGTGGTTTTGTTGTGGACGGGAGTACCTACCGGTGCAATGTTATGCCTTACGGACTTAAGAATGCACCAGCAACGTTTCAGAACCTGATGAATGAAATTGTAAAGGACATTCCAAATTGCACCGTATATTTGGACGATGTAATCATTTATGATGACGACTTTGAGAGCCATTGTGAGCACCTTGAGACCTTGTTCCGGAAACTTAGTGAAGCAGGTCTGGTAGTAAATTTGGCAAAGTGTGACTTCGTAAAAGCCACTGTGCAGTACCTTGGGTTTGTAGTGGGAAGGGGACAGGTGTGCCCTCCTCAGAACAAGGTACAGGCTATCAATAAATTTCCGCACACAACAACCAATAAGCAGATTATGAGATTCTTGGGTATGATAGGCTACTACAGACGCTTCATAAAAGGTTACTCAACGGTGTTGGCACCTCTCACAGATTTGTTATCTAAAGACAAAAAGTTTTTGTGGGCACCAGAGTGTGAAAAGGCTTTCACTTTGGTGAAACATTTGCTATGTACTCACCCGATACTCAGGGCCCCAGACTTTAACAGGCCTTTTCAGCTGGCAACAGATGCTAGTGGTGTAGGGGCTGGTGCCGTCTTGCTACAGACAGACAATGAAGGTGTGGAACACCCAGTAAGTTTCTTTTCTAAGAAGTTCAATGCTGCACAAAAGAACTATTCTACAATAGAAAAGGAATTACTGGCGATTGTGCTGTCGCTCAGGCACTTCGAGGTGTATGTTCCTGCCTATGGACCAGTCGTGGTTATCTACACTGATCATCACCCTTTGAGATTCCTGAATCAATTTCACAATCACAATATGAGACTGACCAGGTGGTCTTTGATGTTGCAGGAGTATAACCTGGACATCCGTCATATTGCTGGATGTGACAATGTGATCGCGGATTGTTTATCAGGGGTGGATGATCAGTCGTAGGCTATCACAGGTGTGTGGGTTTGAGTGGAGGAAATAGGCTGCCCTTATAGTGCAGCCGGGAAAAACATATTAAAATATAAAAATCATATAAAAACTCTTTCTTTTGATATAGGTAATCGTATAAGTTTGTCATAGCCTATAGAGTTTGAGTAGTCCACGAACTATCAAACGGCTGAGCTGCTGTAAGCTCGCTCTGGGAGCATGATATTGTGTCTTTTTGCTATTGTTGGGAGGAGTTATAAAATGTGATTTTTTTTTGTAATAATAAGATGTGTTTTGGTGATAAACTCAGCTTTGTTTTAGTGCCATGCGGTCGCTGGGTGTGAGGGGCTTGATGGGGTTCTGTGTTTGTCAGATTTTACCTCAGGGTTAAGCAAGTAAAATCTTGGGGGAGGTGTGACGCATGTCCAGTGTGAGCATGCTGTACAGAACGCCTAGTCATGCCCCACTCTCGCTAGGATCGTCAGGGCAGGAACTTTGGCTGTAGTCTATTTAGAGTTTCCTAACTTAGTTCATGTGAGCCGTTGTACTATAAGTATTATGAATATGTATTTTGTTTTCATCTGAGTCAACGAGTTCTATTTTATATCATTAGTTATAAGTATTGTGTGTAAAACTTATTTGTAATGATGGGAAGAGAAACAGCCACAGTTGGGGGTCAGTGGGTGCACCAGGCGGGAGGGGGGCCTAACTCACTAGCACTCCCCCCTCCCCCCCCCCTCAGTGCTAGGGGAGCCTTTGTCTATCCCAGAAGAGAGAGAGAAATTACGTAATGGTTGTCAGTGGGCGGTCCTTAGTAGTTCACGTTGGGCTCACTAGAGGGCCGGGTATAAAAAGGGAAGTCTAGCCATTTTTTCATCAGAACTCATTAGGCAGAGCGACTTCTCATTTCCCTTGCTAACTATATATATTCTTCTGACTGATGGGAACTTTCTCTACTACCTTACATTCTTATCTCCTCTTTTCCCTGCCTGTTTAACTTCCATGGTCCCGTTGGTGCAGAGCTAGTCAGCCAACGTATTATCGCTTGAGTTCTCACGAGATACTTGCCTATTAGATAGCCTATTTTAGAAGGGTTAACTTAGAATAGGATTGATTTATGTTTGTTGCACTTGTATATGCATTTCCCTGTGTGTTATTATTATTATTCCTGTTTTCTGCTGGTCTAGGTAATGCTAGACTGGGGTGAGGCTTTTCTGTGTTACGAGTTGTTGTTTGATGCAGTGGTTAAGCGATAAACCTGCATACTCGTTTCGGTTCAGTGAAGCCTAGGTTGTCTTCGCGGCTGACTGTGTTGAGTTAATAATTTACAGTGCGTGAGGGCAAGAGCCTAACCACCCTGTATTTTATTAACAGTTTGTTTTTACTTTGTCAAGGAGCCGGGAGAAAACCAGATACAAGGGATCTGGATTTCTCAAAGTGCACTTGTTAGTTTTAACGTAATACTTTAAACAGTCGTGAGGACTTCGCTAGGCTACAAGCCGTTTTTGCTCAGTCACTGCTACCTTTTGCCCACAGTACCCCAGCTAGACTTTACTCGATTAGTAGATACAGAATAGTATTGAAGCTTTCCTTATGTATGATATTGTTTATGCACTATTGATTTCATGTGTTGCAAGCTTGGCTACTTTAGTAATTAGTGGCCCACGAGCACAATCCGAGTAGGCTATTGCCGTTGCATTTGCGGAGTACTTCCTTTTAATGTTTGCCATTTACTATTGCATATTCTTTTAATTATTCTTATGCCAATTTAAGCCTTTAATAGTATTTAATTGCCAGTGTTTTTGCTTATTGAATTACTGTTCAAAATCCGATACGTACTTCTTACGAGCATCCGAGAAGCATCTAACTTTTTTCAGAAGATTCCTTGCTCGATGCTTAAGGACTATTAATTAACGTAACGTAATAGTGCCGATCCGAAGTAGAGGGTGGTGGACTTCTTAAGTTCATAGTCAAGGGTGGATTACTTCGGCTTCGGCCAACACTATTCTTTGGTGTTGTTGTTTCTTACTTCATTGTTTGATTGTTGACCAGACTAGATAATTCCTGTCTCTTTATTAGTCTGTTGTTGAACACTAGTACCGAGTTCTTGTATACCCCGTTATAGCAGATTGAACTCTGGAGGGTATTGGTGTTTTTTGTTCGGCTGGCAGTACTCAGGGGTTGGGATCGTGTGTTTCCGTTGTGGCAGCGAGCCGTATTCGAGTCCTGATTGAGAGCCCTTGTGTACCCGAGTGCCAGTTCGTAACATGTCTCATTTTACACAATATATTTGTATTCACATTTATGTTTATCGATGTATTAGGGAGGTAACCGCAATTCACGGCAAAGCGTATACCATTAGCCTACACTAGATTACCGTATCCTATGCAAAGCCAACTGAAAACAAAAGATTAGTAGGACACCAACAATCTATTAACCACATTAATGATGTATATGAAATGTCTGTTATGGTGGATGGGTGAGGGTAGGGGAGATTTTTCATGTGTTTCGACCATTCCATTCTTACACATGATATGTTTATATCAATCTATTTTACCTTCCATAATAGTACAAATGAGTACAAAGGAAATCAAGCAACAACAGATCTAGTGACCCTTCTAGGTTGCTTGTCCTCCAAAACACTGAGGATAAAGTGTCCAAACAGTGGTTTAGAGTGGGTAAGGGAACATTGGAAAGGGAATTACTGCCCTGGAACTAATGTCCGTGGCAGGATTAGGAAGTTAGTAGGGGACAGATGGGTTAGTAACTGAGGGGGGATAAAATAAAGTTATTCATTTACAAACGCAGTCAGTCGCGGGTTTGATGCGAGATATTTATCTAGGTGGAGTTTAAATTAATCAACGGTGATGCAGTCTATAACGTTTCGGGGAAGCCCATTCCACAAGTTGACAACTCGATTGAAGAAGAAATTCTTAGATTCGTGTGAGTTAAAAGATTTACCAATAATTTTGCAACCGTTTCCCCGCGTGTAATTAGATTGGTCGATAGTGAAGTACTTACTACAGTTCATATTGTCGATGCCTCTGATGATTTTGAACACTTGAATTAAGTCACCTCTTAATCTATGCTGGGTTAAAGGAAATAGATTTAATTCTCTAAGACGCTCTTCGTATGGTTTGTTCTTTAGGCTAGGTATCATTTTGGTAACTCTACGTTGAATTCGTTCTAGCGTGTTTATATCTTTTTGGTAATAAGGGCACCAGGATTGAACGCAGTATTCCAGAAGAGGGCGGACTAAGGAATTGTAAAGGGTTAGGATAACTTCTTTGGATTTATGCTCAAATGACCTGCCTATAAAGCCAATTATTTTGTTTGCCTTCTTAACAACTTCTGAACATTGTTGACTCGGTTTTAGGTTACTCGATATTGTTACTCCCAGATCGGTTTCTCTGTTTACATTCTTGAGCTGAGTGCCATTCATCGAATAGTTTGCTTTCTCATTTAGGTATCCGATATGTAGTACTTTACATTTATCGGCATTGAAACTCATTTGCCAAATTTGGGCCCAGCATGACAATTTATCTAGATTGTGTTGCATATCGTCAACTTGTTCTTTTGAGAGTACGCTATTTGCAATTTTTGTATCGTCAGCAAATTTTGAGATTGTACAGGTGAGACCCTCATCTATGTCGTTGATGTAAATTAGAAAGAGAATTGGTCCTAGTACCGATCCCTGGGGTACCCCGCTACTTACATTGGTCCATTTAGATGCCTTACCGTTTATGACTACTCTTTGCTTTCTGTCGCTGAGCCAATTTTCTATCCATTTCAACACACCGTCTTGTATTCCATGCGTTTTTAGTTTTAGCAGTAAACGTTTGTGGGGAACTTTGTCAAAGGCCTTTTGAAAATCAAGGCATATAATATCTACAGCTTTACTCTCATCGTAGAGGTTGAGGATATCGTGGAAGAAGTCTAAGAGGTTTGTTAAACAGGAACGTTTTTTACGAAAGCCGTGTTGAGTATCTTTAAGTATGTTATTTTCCTCTAAGTGATTTACGAGTCTGTCTCGTATGACCGTTTCTAGCATTTTACATACAACTGAGGTTAAGCTAATTGGACGATAGTTACTGGGTAGGGATTTGCTGACAATACGATTCATCACAAAGTGTAGCCTACCGGCAGATATATAACAAACGTATATATTATATACTAAATGAAGAGACAAGGAATAATCGTGTGTCTTTAGACCTCTTCATATAGATTAAAATGTAGGTTAAGGTACATATACGGTACAAGTATATCGTTTGCTTCAACAGACACATTCCATGATAAATAACATAGGAACAAAGCACAATGTAAGGCATTGATCTTGGTACAATGGCAAAGCTGCTAGATGTAAAGTAAGTACCGGTAATAAACTAAACATATGAAAAGAGTTGATTAGGCTATGCCCAACATTACCGGTATCTATCAACTGAAAATATACATATTTTATAATCTATATTTTATTAATTTCACCCCAATATATGCCAAATTTGTGAATAGGTAATTTATATAATATGCTTACGTGTCGGATAAATTGCGTCTATATATGCAGGGAAATTTAGATTAAATTAAGTAGTCTCGTTGGCAATATAAGCAAAATCCATCATAGTTTTACCATTTTAATGCAGCAAAATTATATAAATCTGAACTTGGCTCTTTTGCCAACCATTGGCGTGCAACAATATTAAACCTACCAAACCTACCTAGGAATTAACTTAACTAACGGGGTATTTGAGGAGGTTTAAGCAAAGTCCGTTGTATAAATATATGTTACCTTCCATAATAGGAGAATATACGATTTATCATGAAGTTTGTCGGTTGAAGCAAAACTATATAGGGGGAGAGCGGTGATGGTTCGGACGTTTTTTTGTTTTTTTTAATATTTGTAGAAATTCCGGTTTAAGCAGTAGTATAATCTAGTTGATGTTAAAATGTTGCTTCGTTATTTGGGTCTTTAGCCTAATTATTTCAAACCCTTAGCTCTTTTCAGTTTTGAGCTATTGTTCCCGAAACACAAGTTTCTAAATCGTCCGAACCTTTCCTACCAGTGGTGATGGTTCGGTCAGAAGGGTGGAATGGGTCGGTCACGTATATTAATTGGCATAATCTTAAAATTATGTGAGTTGGATTTGCTAAAAACAAGAATTGATCAATTCAAAGACATTTTATTTTGCTAAAATACAAAATTAAACTTCATAATCGAAATTAACCTCTTCATATTTGTAAACAAATAATATTGAAAACAAACTGGATTATACTTAACCAGAATTATGGATAATGTACTTATCCATAAATCAAATAAACATACATACCTTTATTTGTATAAACAATATTATAGGTATGGATTAGGACTATGTTACTTCAAATAAATTACATAATTGACTTAGTTTATATTATATTGTATTAGTACAGATAAATGCATAATCAAATATAAATATATTATTCCCTGAGGGATATTAAGAGTTGTGTTTCACTATGTGTTCATAATATAGATGTTTACAAGAAGTAGTGTTATCAATAATTGATAAGGTAATTTTTGGGTAATTAGTGGGAAGGATGGTTCGGACTGGTCCGAACCATCACCACCCTCAACTGTCCGAATGATCCCGAATCTATATAGTTAATTGATGGGTACGCTCCACGTTCACACAAGCGACTTCAACATTTGTTATTTACGGCAATATCTTCGGCATACAACATAGTTTCACCATAATAATGCATATTTCGCTGGTTGACATATTCATGGAGGTAGAGCTTACGATATAAAGTGAAAATATTACATAGGAAGTGCAAAAAAACATAAAATCGGACCTGCTTTAAAAAGTGTAGCTGATGTAGGAACCAAATCACCGTGATGAAAGTAGACAAACTCTCGCAGTTTCACGCAAAATCTCGGGGCCTTAGGTCCCATACGTTTCTCAGGAAATGCACTGTCCGAACCATCCTTCCGTCCGAACCATCACCGCTCTCCCAAATTCTGGTGTAAAATTCATCAATTTACAGTTAGTATTTTTGAGTCTAGCCCATATATAAGGTGATATTTGGTGTAGGTTTTAACTTTTGAACTTGTTTGACATCAAATGTTGATTATAATCCAAACTCGATCGGTTATATTTTGTCAACTCGGGTATTTCTATGGTTGCGGAATTTTTGCGGGTAGAGGGTATTACAATAAGCTAAATACATCGGAGATTTGACCATATTAATTAACTAAACCTGTATTATGCATCACTGAAATTATAATTAGGCCTAGCCTATGTACCGGTAGATTGTGTTACGTGCCTTTAACCCCTTCTGTACCGGTGATGTACTTATCATTATATTCTGGCCACTATTAGACGATTTTGTACAGCTTAGGAAGGACGTCTACTCATTACAAGGCTACACCCTATCTCAATTAATCCTTTTAGATATCATATATCCTTCCCAAGCTTAGACAAAATCGTCTAAATGTTGCTGAAATCAAATACAAAAAGACGTCACCGGTAAAGAAGGGGTTAATATTCTGTTCTCACAGATTTCTGTACGGTATTCATGCGCAGTTCTGCTGTTGTAACAAGGCTTATAATCTGTATAGTATATATCTCTATTTCCAAAACGTAGACATTATTTGATCTCTCTCTCTCTCTCTCTCTCTCTATATATATATATATATATATATATATATATATATATATATATATATATATATATATATATATACTGTATATATATAAACAATACAAAACATATATTACAGAAAGGAAGTGAGTAATGGAATGTTGGTGTCTTATAACAAACTTTTGTTTTCTGCTTCGCTTTCGCTCGCATAGTAATCATTAAACAAATATACGGAAAACGGACATACATACTACTGTATGGTGTAAAATTATAAAATCGACATGTAAATAATGATAATACAGTATTTAAGTTAGCCCAGTATATAAGGAGATATAGTCGGTGTTGTTCACTCTTCATACACCCTGCTTTTATCACAAGGCAGTAATAAGTCTTCCTTGTCGTAATTTCCCTCTATTTTACCCTAGGGACCCTTCCCCTTCAGAACACTAAGAAGGTATGGCGATAACTCAATGTCCATAGTATTCACGTTAGACAAGGCATTACGAGCATATAAAGTAGAAACCGATTCAATCGCATAGAGTTCAACGTGTTTATTTACTTGGGAGTAGCGGGCCAATGATGCCCCACGCCGTCTGGTGGAGAAATCGGAACTAACCCCGTGCACGCTATGAATACTGGCCTGCACGCGCCCACACGCGCGTGGCTGGACTTGGGGAGTTGCCAACCATCTGTATTGTTCTGTGGGATCCTAAAGTAGTTTAAAAAAAAAGAAATAGAAGGTCCCACCCCTTTCCCATTCTTATGTAAGCCATTTTAGATTTACAGAAGAGTGACCATTACTTTCATTACTGCATGTCCACAAACATTTCAGTAATGTAAGTATGTTTCCTTCTATTTATTTATTTTTATTTTTGTTATTTTTTTTTATTTAGGTGTCAGTTACAAAGTGGTGTACAATCTATCTTATTCTTATTCTAGTTACATTATAGTTTATCTTATTGTACCAGTACCTCCCTACAATCAACCTAGTTGTTCCCCAATTCGGCCCTCCGCCACGACCATTTCAAAGTCCAAGTCTCTCACTCTTGTCCTCTGTAGCGGGGAGGACCTTGTACCCCTGAGACATAGGAGTGCAGATCTGAGAAGAGAGAAAGAGAGCCAGCATCTAATCCAAGTTATGACTTGGCTTCTATGCTGGCGCTTTTTCTCAGATATTTGTTCAGCTAATCTAGCATAGAAGACACTTGCAGAAGGTCCATTCCTCCCGACGATGAGAAGACCAGAGGAGTAAAGCTTCCTTGATCCCTGTTCAAAATTCTTTCTTCATAAGCGCGTTTTTTCTCACTTTCGTTTCTCAAGTATGCCGCCTTGAGTCCTCGCTCGCGATATGTTTGTGCTCTTGGGTTGAAGATTCTGATGTCGAAAAAAGCCCGTTGTCCCCTCGTCCAAAAACCTCAAGCACTTACGTCCACTCTTGCTTCATTTGAAGTATTTGCAGTATTGTGGGCCAAGCGCTGTCCGTCCATAGGCAGAAGTTCCGGTTCGATTCTGACATCATGGCACACCTCGTCCAGCATTTGTGCAGTGATATCTCGTACTTCATCATGCCGGATACAGATGAATCCTCCTTTCTTACAGGTCATACAGTGGTCTGAGTTGTTTATTTCACCACATGCACATTTCAGCGGCAGGTTAGAAACTGGCCAACCATACCTCAAGGCTACGGCATCATTGAATTCTTGTTTATTAAAGCTGAAGCCTTTTTCCTTTATTGGTAATGAAGTGAGCCAATTTGAAGCCCCCGTGTCTTGTGGCATCTCAACTCTCATTTTCGGTTCTTCCCCACATTCGGTCTTAATTTGTTCTAGGCTATGTTTCTGTCTCTCTTCTCTGCTCTTTGTAATTTCCTGTCTTGCATTTCGTTGTTCTTCTTCGTCCACCTCATCATTTTCATTTTGCTCCCGTATTTTTTCTGTCAGAGACGTAGTAAGTTTAAGGGAATTTTGGTACTTATGTGGTGCCGCCTCAACTGGGTTTATGATCCCCATACCTCCGAGCCTTGGCGGAAGAGCTAATAGATCTCTTAGCTCTTGCGTGACGCCTTCCATCTCTGTTAAAGCAGGTATGAATGCTCCTCTGATTGCTTCTTCCAGCGGTTGGAGCATCTGTCCAATGCCGGGCACTGTTCTCATAAGAAAGATCCATCTGTGCTTAACACCATATGTGAAGGCAGTATATGCAGCATGTGGTTCAGATTTCGCAATGTCTGCCAGGGTTTTCACTTCCTTTACCCACTCCGCTACCTTTTTTCGCACATAGACTCTCTTGCATTCCTCTGTGCCTATTACTGCTCCCAAATGGCGTTGACCCTCCTTTGTAATCTTCACTCCTGTCCCATCAAAGGTCCGCACCGCTTCTTCATACTTTTCTTCTTTCACTATTAGTACAGAGTTACTAGCATTAGGATGGTACCCAATGACTTCGCCAACCGATTGTACTCTCTGCCACCATTCTTTGAGATCCCGTATTCTTCCTGCACCTGTGAGGCCATATGCATACGCCACTTGTTTCACTCGGGTTGCCTCATGTTTTATTTTCTGCTGCGAAATAGATAGTGCCAGTGCGTACATTGCCATTGCCACTGGATCTCCTTGCGTTGTTCCTTCATTTGATTTGAGATTTGAGAATTTTAATTTCTTCCTTCTTTGTGCTTCCATCTATATACAGGTTAGCTGGCTCCTTATAAGTGTTTTCTATGTACTTTGCGATGCTCGGGCATTTGATCTTGATGTTGTGAATAGCTGCCTCCCTATTAATGGTGTTAAAGGCATTTGATGCATCCACTAGCAATACCGCTTCACAATCTTCCTCATCATATACCTTCCCCATTGCATGTATGGCTGCTTCTCCTCCGGCTTGCTGTCCTTCACATACTTGTAAGTTGCCCACTGCTCTTTGTACATCTTTTCCAAATACGGACATGATTGCTTTTCCTATAATCCTTTTAAGAACTTCCCCAACGCCTACTGGTCTAACTCCTGGATTCTTATTTAAAGGTATCAGGCGACATGCTGTCAGAGCTTCTATGTTCACGCATGGTGATGATGCAAGTGTCTTTGCAAGCATTGCTATTGCTTCACAAAGGTCACCCGCGGTTGAACCAAACTTGTTTTGACTTAGGAAGATCCTCCAAGTCTTAGCATCTACACCTGATGGACCTGCTCCTCTCTGTGTTTTCAGCGCCTTTCTCCATACGAGGTCTCCAGTTATATTCTCATATAATTATCACCGGGTCTGGAGGAACATATTCCTCGTCTAGTTTAGCCTCATCACTTGCTGGCTTTGCTTCTGGGTGTTTCTCCTTTAGCTGGTTCAAGATGCGTCGATTCACTTCGTGCACTCCACTTGAGGCTTCCCCAGTGACCATTCTGACTGCCTGTGCCACTTTACCAATCCTCATGCTATTTCCCACTGATCGTGCCATATCATCTGGCTTCCTCCTTCTTCGTTGTTTTGTTTTCAGTCTTTGATGGATTGCTCGTACTTGGCTAAGAATTTTGTCTAACTCCCCATTTTTCCACCACTCCATTCTATGTTTCAGAGCTTTAATATTCTCATTCAGTTTTCCCTTTGGTCTTTTTCTTTGAAGAAACAACTGTGGAATGAAAGAAGCTATCTTGATTGCAACGTGCGCCAAAAGGGCATCTTGAACATAACATAGGATCATACGTCTGAGTTCCCCCAGCATGTCTTTCGCGGCTTCCTTCACAAATCGGTAGTTCAAACTTATTATGTTGCCATTGTATCACTTCTGTATAAATTTAATTCACTAATGTTGTGAGTCTGTCACCAGAATGTCCCATCCATTCTCCACCACTCATGTTTACGTTACGAGGTTATTCGTTTTGTTCACGATTTTCGATAATTTCTCTCTCATTGTCTTCGTTTACACCATTTTCATTATTTTGTTCCACACCTCTGTTATCTTGCGAATTATTGATTCCTGCATTTTCTTCTGCAGGCTGCAGTTGTTGATTGTTATTTTCTGCATTTTCTCTAACAGGGTTTGCTTGTACATCCCCATTAACTACATTGTCTGTTTCACGGTTCATTTGTACTGCATCTCTCACTGCGTTTTGTCTTTCATCAGGGTTATTCCTCGACTGGTACCGAGTTAATGTCATCTTGTCTTATTATCTTAATTATCTACCAATTCCCTAATACTGAGTCTATCTATCATTACTTCCTAAGGGACGAGCCTCTGCCCGATAAAGGTGAAAATGTAAACATCCTATGAGTAGCGTTAGAAATAGAAAGAGCAAGAGAAGTTATCTAACTCACATAGAATAATGCAAAGTTACAGAAGATCAGGCTATATTACAAGACAGTGACTGCAAAATAAAAAATAAAATAAAATAAAAGTAGTGTTTAAAAATATGCAGAAAGCGTAAACGCGAACAGAAAAGAAAAACATTAAACACAAAATAAATTTAAAATATAATACAATACTATTATTGTAGTGAGAAAGGAAATACACTAATTAACAGAGTAAAATGATTAAAAAGACAAGTGTCAAAATAGTGCTAAGGATTAAAGAAGGATGTTGTTAGAAATCTACCATTAGTTTGAGAAAAAGGTCCTGGTTATCAGTATGCACACAATATATCAGTATATAGTATATATACTATACATAGTATACTATATATAGTATACTTAGTTACTAGTTCGTTAGAGATAACTCTCACATGAAATATACCACTTCCAGTCTGATTTCCTGACTCGGCCATAAATCATATAGAACCTTACCTAATATAATCGGCATGTTTCCTCAAAGTTAAATGACTCTATACAAAACTAAAGAAACCTTGGCAATTTGAGCCGCTTTACATACTAAATATGCCTAACTTTAAATGGAAACCAGACAATTTTGTCTTATGATTTTAGTTAGTTTCAGGACAAAAATATGTACAAAATATTACATCATGTAACTCATGTAATAGTAGCATGGGGGACAATATAGGAGGTGAGGTTTATATGGGAGGTTTATAGGAGGGGAGGTTTACATGGGGGGATGTGGGGGGGGGGAGAGAGGAAAGTTGAAGGAAGATGGAGGGGGGGGGGGAGAGGGGAAGGAAGGGAATGTGTGGGTAAGGATGGGGGGGGGGGGGGGAGGGGGAGGGTTGAATATTTGTGGTCACTGGATTTCCCTCTAGCTATATGGCAACTACACTCTTACACAAACACACATTTATTTTTGAGCTGCTGCCACGCCCTCTCGTGAACATTATCGCCCTGTATTCTTTCTCAAGAAACTGCAATGTCTTTATCGACCATACTGTCAGCAAGGCTGACCAAGTTGCACATGGCCCATACACTGACTTAATGGGTCAAACTTCTAGTGAAGCATTGCATCCCAAACTACCACTGACATTTTGTTTTCAATATAAATCCCCCCCCCCCCCACGGATTTAGATAGGAACAATACCTAAATACACTTATTTTTGCCTTTACACCGTCTGGTATCGTACTATATTTAGCGAGGGGAGGAGAGGTGGTGGTGACTGGAAAAGGGGGGTTGTGGTCAGCGCGGTTTATGGCCCCTTCCGCTACTCCCTCACTCCGCCTTTTCTCCTCTACTTTATATCGCTGTTTCTCAACTGCATATTTCCCCTTGATGTGGTCGTCTTTTCTGCATCAGCGTAGTGCAAACTATTCCGGTTCACTTTTACATGACACGTATCTCCATGCGCTGGCGTAATGACAGAAGGGGTGTGGGTGGGGAAGGGACGGTGGGGGGGTACCCGAGGGTGAGTGGTGTTGACTGGTGACAGTCAAGGGGGAGAGGAGGGAGGGAGGTATGCCAGGCACTGGCTTGCCCTTCCTGTAGGCCTCCCTCACTGCCCGACACAGCGCTCTTCAAATACCCGTCTCTTCTTTCACTTGTTGTTTAATTTTGGTTAGATAGAACTTCAGAGTTTCACCCAATTTCCAAAATCACCGTAATTTCACACTCACCCTGATGTTTGTATCACAATTCCATAATCACCCCTTCCCTCACTAACTTGCTGTTCACCACGGAGAGAAAAATCCATACCTCCTCTCCTGTCTCCTGACTCTCCTACATCCTAAAGTAGTTCCCATACAAATCTGAACCCTCTAGGTGCCATAGGACAAGAGTAATTAAGGCGGTCACATACGCTGTGTCCTGGGAATGTGGGTTACATATATACTCGACGCATAACTTGCGTCCCTGGGGTTGGAGGGGTTAATGAATTGACACAAAGGTGACAACTACACCATGTCATGCCTATAAATAGTCATGACATAATAATTATTGTTTGTTCATAATACATCTTTTATAGTTTCATTGATTAAATTATAGTTCGTAAGCACTCTTTTATGACCATTAATATTGAATTGGTTATTTGCTAAAGTATTTAATATATAACAGTTAATTGATATGCTACCTAACAGAATTAATATAATTATAAAGATTCAGTTTTGTTACTTAAAGTTGCTAAAGGAGTGTTCAGAAATAGGAGTTCGAATGAGGAGTTTTCCCAGAGTTATGTGTTCCACTCATTTTCGACTCTTCTATTTCACTAGGATGTAAGTGTTGTGCTTTGATATTAATTGTAAGTTTGGATGTGAGTGAAAGTTTTATTTGATTGATGCTTTCTGCATATATGTTGACCGTAACTTAAGTGTCTCTAATGCTCCATTTATATTCCATACAAAATATCAGCATTGGTTGCTTCGATGTCTCCGAGTGGTGGGTGAATGACCATACAACACTGACGTCATCCTCATCATACCGACATAACGTGGAGGAGTACAAAGGAGTACAAAGGAAATCAAGCAACAACAGATCTAGTGACCCTTCTAGGTTGCTTATCCTCCAAAACACTGAGGATCAAGTGTCCAAACAGTGGTTTAGAGTGGGTAAGAGAACATTGGAAAGCGAATTACTGCCCTGGAACTAATGTCCGTGGCAGGATTAGGAAGTTAGTAGGGGACAGATGGGTTAGTAACTGAGGGGGGGATAAAATAAAGTTATTCATTTACAAACGCAGTCAGTCGCGGGTTTGATGCGAGATATTTGTCTAGGCGGAGTTTAAATGAATCAACGGTGATGTAGTCTATAACGTTTCGGGGAAGCCCATTCCACAAGTTGACAACTCGATTGAAGAAGAAATTCTTAGATTCGTGTGAGTTAAAAGATTTACCAATAATTTTGCAACCGTTTCCCCGCGTGTAATTAGCTTGGTCGATAGTGAAGTACTTACTACAGTTCATATTGTCGATGCCTTTGATGATTTTGAACACTTGAATTAAGTCACCTCTTAATCTGCGCTGGGTTAAAGGAAATAGATTTAATTCTCTAAGACGCTCTTCGTATGGTTTGTTCTTTAGGCTAGGTATCATTTTGGTAACTCTACGTTGAACTCGTTCTAGCTTGTTTATATCTTTTTGGTAATAAGGGTACCAGGATTGAATGCAGTATTCCAGAAGAGGGCGGACTAAGGAATTGTAAAGGGTTAGGATGACTTCTTTGGATTTATGCTCAAATGACCTGCCTATAAAGCCAATTATTTTGTTTGCCTTCTTAACAACTTCTGAACATTGTTGACTCGGTTTTAGGTTACTCGAAATTGTTACTCCCAGATCGGTTTCTCTGTTTACATTCTTAAGCTGAGTGCCATTCATCGAAGTGAAGAGCTGACTGAGGTGAAGAGCTGACTGGGGGGAGTAGACGGCAGGCAGCGGTAGCTCACGGATATTACCAACACATTTGCTACCGCCAGCCGATTTCCTTGTCGCTCTCCTACCTACTTTGACATCGGGGATATAGGTTCATCTATCACTTCGCAGCAGTCCTGTGTTATTAAGCCTACTACAGCAGTTCGGTGGAGCGGGAGACAGCAAGACATATGGAGAGGTGTTACCGAGTGAACATTACGTGTAGAGACTAAGCTAACATATGGAACATTTTAAAAGTGAAGCATTGAGCAATAACGGTCAATAGTTAATATAACTGCAGTAAATATATCAAGCCAATATCACTCAATATGATATAATCGTCTGATTGTTTAATATTGTGTGAATGTGTTATATTATTTTGATGCAAGAAATTAATTTATTAAAATAAATACAAATATTTAATATTTTCTAACCTTCTATTACTACAGTCTTTGATATTATTTTGAGCAATTGAATTGTCTACTATAATCGAGACCTCCGAACTTCTCGGAAATAATATGATCATTATAAAAACTATCTTTCTCTAGGTTTCTGCATTTAATAAGTAACAACTATATTATTGGTCTGGGCATGTAGAAAAAATCCTGTGAGTTACGACAACTGGAGCCCGAACAGGGACTCGATTTTGATGGTTCAGTGCACATAACAACTTCATTAGTAATCTGCGAATTAATATTTGAGTTTCGAATAGCCAAGTTTAGATTTATTTGACCGGGGTTTGAAATTTGGCACATATGCTCTCTTATGCTCCATATGTGCTAAAAAGAAAAAAACTCAAAATGGTTACACATAAACTACGCGGTGAATTACAATTGGGAGGTTTGACGACCTCCCTTATAACCAAATAAGGAAAACCTCTTATTTGGTAGCAGTCTCCGAGTATCCAACGTAGGGCTTATGATCTCAGCCGCTACCACAGCGGGCCAATTTATCGGTACTCACGCGAAGTAACCAAATAATCTCTAGAGTTGCACCTCAATTCACTACTAGGCACGTTGTACACACTCCGAGACGACTAAGAAGGAAGAGAAAGTGAAGGAGAGAAAGAATTGTTATAGTTACCCATTTAATCTAGCTGCTCTCCTCTAATCCATGCTCCATTTTCTATGAGCCTGCGCCAGGACCTGCCAAAGTATCGAGGTATCAAGTAATCAGTTTAGATTGGATGGGCAGGGGATCGGCATGAGGGCGGGATACTCTGCTGTTGGATACTCCGAGACTGCTACCAAATAAGAGGTTTTCCTTATTTGGTTATAAGGGAGATCGTCAAACCTCCCAACTTAGTAGCAGTCTCTACGTTTCCAACGTAGGGCTTGAATCCCAAATTGGAGGCGGACATCCAAGAAACCTTAAAAACCCCAAGCCTTAGCAAAAGTAGATGACCAAGAAAAGACACATAAACAAATCAGTTTATTGGAAAAAGATCGTAACAGTACGGTGCATATTAAGAAAGTACATGTCACAAGCGTATCAGTCTAGGGTCTAAAATGCACAGGCAGGTAAAGGAAGAGGTCATGTCGACCTTCGAATGGCACACCAACATGGGAAAGGTGAAGTCAATTGTAAAGTAGTACAATAACAAACAGCACGGCACAGCATGTGGATGACCTCCGAAGACACTCTTATGTACAAGACATGGGTATGAGGCATAGGCATACCAATACAAAAACCCGTAGACAGTATAGTCCAAATGTAATAAACCTTAAGAGTTACATCCGTAACACTAAACAGACAGTACTGTTCAGACAAGTATTGAAAGAGAAAGTCTTTGTACAAGCATACAAAAAGAACCCCACCCCCCCCCTGCTGTAGGGAAAGGAAGAAAATACAGTATGGGAGGAAGAGACACAGGAGACGGTGGACGTCACCACATGACACTCTGTAGTTACACGACATGGGTAGGAGGCAGAAACATACCAACACAAAACCCGGAGACAGTTGAGTCAGAAAGTAAAAACTTATAAGAGCGAAATCCTAAAGAGAAGCCAAGTGGAAAGTATTCACAAAAACACAAGGCACGGCATAGCCGGCGGACGCCATCATATGACAATCTGGAGGTACATGACATGGGTAGGAGGCATAAGTATACCAACACAGAACCCGGAGACAGTGGAGTCAGAACGTAAAAAGTGTAAGAGCGAAAACCTTAAGTGAAGGCAGGTGTTAAATGTTTACAAAACAAAATGGCACGGTATAGCCGGCTGACGACATCATATGACAGTTGTCATGTACATGACATGGGTATGCGGCATAAGCATACCAAGGCAAAACCTGTAGACTGTGTAGTCATAATGTAAAAACCGTAAGAGCGACATCCTCCATACCAAACAGACATGTATTGAAAGAAAGGCTTTATACAAGCATACAAAAAATACCTCTCCCCCCCCCCCCCCTTTGTCAGGGAAAGGAAGAAAATACAGTATGGGACGAAGACAGCATGAAGAGAATAAGGATGGATGACAAAGCAGGCATATGAAGCCTGGCCGGGGGCATGGAGAGGGATGAAGAGACAGATGCACTGCGGGGGGTCCATAACCCTGTGTCTGTCATGTCAGTGAGATAGCAAGACTGTAAAAGCGGAAGGCATAGGAGCAGAGCCCTCAGTAAGAGGGTTACCGCCTCCAAGAACATGACGGAAATGTAGGTCCACAGCATGCACACCGAAGCCCGTCCCGGCACAGTGGCACACACAGAAGCAAACAGGGCGTGAATCCGGCACAGCAGAAGTTCCAGACGAGTCTACAAAACGAACAGAAGGGGTCAAAGTGATGAACCCGAGGGAAGGGGCCATGGCTATGGTTTGGAGCCGGACTGAGCCTAAAGCAGGTCTTCAGAAATGTGACACCCCATTGTGAGGGAGCACCAGCCCCGTCAAGGCCTCTAAGGGTACCCCAAGAGCGGGCAGGCGGCCTCGAAAGATGTAGGGCCGTACATGCCAGCGAGTGTCCCAAACCAGTGATGAAGGGAACGGAACACAAACGCAACCGAGGGAGCTGTGTGCTCACTACCCAGCGTCATGGAGCCAGTTAGGGAACCCAATCCAAGATGACTGAAGCCCTCCACGGAGACATCAGCCAGCGCCGATGAAGCATATCAGCCAAGCCGAGGTCAAAAGGCGGCAACCACCCAGCCACACAAACATTTATGACACAAATGCCAACAAGGTCCGACCCTAGGGCCCCAATCCGGCCCAAGAGGAAGCCGGAGACAGGGAGGGGAACGGAACACGGACACCATTGTTTCAGCCGTTTGGCAACACACTTGCGGCGGCAACAGTGTTTACATGTTGGAGCAGCGGTGGGGCAGGACTCTAGTTTTCCATAGGCCAATTGTATAACCGACAGGAGAGTCTTGTGAAGGTGCAGTCTCTTTGGAACACTGTTAAGGCTGGTGTGGTAACCGAGACTGCAGGAGCAAGTGCAGGGGGGGGGGGGGGGGGACTCCGGCGAGTCGTGCTGAGGAGCGGTTAGCACCACACCAACATCATCCACAGTGATGACTGGGCGGGGCAGTGGTGAGGTGGGACTTGATCGTCTTACAGTACATTCCAACTACCGAAAAGCAACCCGTCTGAGCCGTTACAATGCATGTGAACGGACAAATGACGGGAACCCAGTACACGTATGTATAGCGGAGCGTACCAAGCACGGGCCAGCCACATGGGCGCGATCAACCAAACCCCGCGCCAGAAAAATCCCAGCCAGTGGAGGACGTAGCACATGAGGAGTGCGACGGGCGGAGGCAATATGGACACCGACTGTCACCCACTCCAGTCTGTGCCGAAGGCATCAGCGGATAAGAAGACCAACCGAAAGGCCACCGACAAGCCCGCCAGGGCAAGACAGCGATCCCGCAGGAAGAAGAACGGTACCAACAGGATCATTGCCCGGACGCGAAAGCGAAGAGCCCTGACCACTTGCCGTGGTGGCGAAGACCCATGTTAGATCGGGAGCCCCATCCCCCTCACACGACGCATCTGTGGCTATCCAGATGGCCGCCGGGGGAGCAGGCCAGGGCACCGCTGCCGCGAGCGAGCCCCGAGCGACCCAGTGTGATAGTCTCATATGTAGCAAGCGCGGTACCGGCCACAGCCAGTAAAGGGGGGGGGGGGGGGGGGGCGATACAAGGAAGTGTTAGGGGACCAGTAGAACAAGGTAGTCGAGTCCGAGCTAGCCTAAAGGCACGGTCAGTGCTGCCCAAGGTAAAGTTCCCAGCCGGGAAAACACTCAGAACACGTTCGTGAACGAGAACGGGCAGAACACGACAAGTGTTGACGCGGACACCCGACCCCGGGGAACAGGAGCACAGTGGAGGTTCCATGGCCCCCAGTGTGAAGCTGGGCGGACCGCCATGTGAAATAGCGATGGTAAACCCCAGGCTTGTGACACGGACGACTACAGCGAGTATGTCCAGGACATAATGTGTGGAGATGTTATCGTGATGGCACCTCCCCCATACATGGACCAGAGTACCTGGGCCACCTCCTGAGACACTGCGTCGATGACAGGGAGGGCGCCCGAGAGGAGGTTGAGACCTCCACCTCCAGGCCAGACCCTTCTATACCACCGTCGTGCCCACGACTGGCGTGGCTATCGCAGGAAGTGGGGGCGGGAGAGGCCGGTGCGGGCGCTTTGCGTCAGGCCCACCACCAAGTCAATGAGACGGCCGGTTGAGGAGAGAGGGTATGGACCAGGAGGAGCTACGCGTTGTGCAGAGGATAGCCTCCCCTAAGTTGTCATGGAGAAAGGAACTACCATGGCCAAACCCCCGTCCACCTGGCCGTCCTGACGAAAATGGAGAGCGGGCCTCACGCTCCGGCCTGTTCCCCTCCCGTCCGAGCAAGGCAGCGGATGACGAGGGTCCCGGAACTCGCCAGCATAGTCCACCCACAGGACGGAACGGCAAACCGGGTACGAACGGCCACGGGAGGAGCGTATACAACGCCCCCCGCGGCCCGTCTCATAGCCCAAGCCCCAGGGCTCCTTGCCGGCGATGGACCACCACTCGCATGGTTGGAGGAGGACGACGAGGGCTTCACCACGACCTCCCATTGTCCGGAGCATATGTCGCTTAGCACAAGCAAGAAAGCCTCCTGCCAAGCCACCCCCAGGAACGTCAGTCCCGGACTTAAAAGGGCCGGCAGGAGGAGGTGGCTGCGGACGTCGGCAGGGGCTGACGAGCAGAGAAACCACCCGAACCAGTCGACGGCAATGGGTGGCGAACGTCCTGGACCGGGCATGAAAAGCGATGCAACGTAGGGCTGAAGAACCCAGTGAAGTCCGAGGAACGGAGCAGCAGGCCCGACACAAAAGACGAGGCCACGGTGGGGATGGACAGTAAAAGGTTAATGAAGAAAGGGGGGAATCCAATACACACAGGACCAATGCCACGTGAGCGGAGGCCTGGGACCTGTCAGCGAGGCTCTGTGGCGATCGAGGAGCAAGAGGCCGCCTGTGGAGCGGATTCGAGGCACAGAAGGAAATTAACAGAGGACATATCAAGGGGGGGAAACGCAGCTAAGCAGCCGTTCCCTGGGTGCATATGAATGCAAAGGGCATAAAGAACCAGAGGAAAAAGACACATGGACGATTCCTGGTTACAGATACAGGGCACAGGGTACATCCAAGACTAGAAAACCCACCTGTGGAGCGAGGTTCTATCGAAAGAGAAAGAGGCAGAGGACACCCTGCCTGTTAGGCGGAAAACGTGTGTAAACACAACGCGGAGTCAAGGCCGAACCTCCCTGGCAGTAAAAAGTCAAGTGTGAGCTACCCGACACCTAATTGGTACAAATAGGAGGGGGAATCCAAGACACACAGGACAATCGCCACGCGAGCAGAGTCCTGGGACTAGGCAACAGGTCCCTGACTCCACCTAGTACATTAGAAGGCCGCCTGTAGGGCGGAAACGAAGCACAGGAGGACACAGAGGATAGGAAATCAGCCAAGTAGCCATATCCACAGTGTTGCCAGATTCTAAATGCAGACTTATCGTATTGTGACCAAAAAAATATTGAATTTACACCAAAATTATCGTACACACTAATATACGGTATATATATGTTTGTTTGTGTCTGTGTGTGTGTAAAGGGAATGTTAAGCATTTATTAATTTAATTCGTAATGCCCAAAATAGATTCAACATAGGCTAAAGATAAGAGATAACAATTTAATAATGGTTTACAGGTCTACGATTATTACTTAAATAAAAATTAATAATTTCTTCCTAAGAAACGATTACATCATTTTGTCTAGTAGGCCTATTGTTCTAAATAATTATGAACTATTCTTCCTAATCCTCGGTTGTCTTAGATGTGTTACATACCTCCCTTTCCAATTCTGATTAGTTCCTTACTCCCTCTATTAATGTATTTAATATATGTACGGTATGAAACAATATGATTATCTAAGAGATATATTTGGATGTTCAATAATTCCCTGAACTCTCTCCCAATTTTTGTTGCATCTCGGTTTAATTCATATAATAATATAGTATTTATGTTGAAGTCATAAAATTATCGTACAAATGTACGATAATGAGAAACCCTATCGTACATCGTACCAAGGGTAAAATTCTCGTACATGTACGATAATTATCATACGTATGGCAACACTGCATATCCAGGACCTACGTACATTCAAATGTAGACAGGGCACCAACTCCATCAATAACCGAGAAAAAAGGCGATGTGGCCGATTCCCAGATACAGATATACAGGGTACATCAAAAAGTAGAAAAGTTGCTTGTAGAGCGGAATTCTAGAAAAGATGAAGAGCCAGAGGACACCAGGAGACCCTCTCCTGTGAGGCGATCTAGGCCCGTCGGCCTTCCTCCGAAGCAGGGTGCGTCCAGGAGGTGAATGGCGGAGAGACAAACTTCACATCGGCGGGGGTTGTAGACATCCTTGGCGTAGCAGGCCGTGCGGAGGCAGCACCCCCGACGGTCCAGCATGGCCGACCGAAAGCATGTCAGGCGGAAGCAGGGAGGAGCCGGCAGTACGGCACCGAAAAAGGGGGGGGGAGCGTCACACACCAGTGGAGGTGAGACAGGGTAAAAGTATGAGGCAGTAGAGCCAAAATAGCATTTGAAACCCAAGTAAGACAATATCCAGGAAGACACCAAGTAGCAAGGAAGTCAATTAAAAGACACCCACACAGTAGACCACAAACATCAGGGCTGGGACAAGCCCATTTGGCAAGACCCAACCCTGGTAAACAGGTCCAAGTCCTCTGGGATAAAAAGTCCCCACCCAAAATACCTGAGAACCCTCCGGGAGAGCGGAGGGAGGAGGGGGCGAAGCGGTGTAGGTTTTGCCGGCAGTAGGGCGGGCACCAGCTGGAAGGAAAAAGGTCAAGTGTGAGCAACCCAACAGTACCCTATTAGTGGAAATAGGGAAGGGGAGGGAATCCAATACACACAGGACAATCGCCACTTTGGGTCGAGTCTTAGGACTTTTCAGGAGGTCCTTGGAGCCACCTAGTATACTAGGAGGCCGCCTGTAGGGCGGAAACTAGGTACCGAAGGAGGACACAAGGGAGAGGAAACAGCCAAGCAGCTGTTGTCCAAGGAGTCCTATCCAGGTACAATGAAAAAGGGGGCATAACAGGGCGCTTAAAACCAAGTCAAGTGAAAAAGCTATGTGGCCTAGGCCTTGACAAGGCACAGGGCACATCAAAAAGATAAAGGCGCTTGTAGGGCGGATTTAAAAAGATGAAGGAGCTGAGGACACCTGAAGACCCCCGCCTGTGTGGCGAAAAAACGTGAGTAAACACGAAAGTCGAGTCAACTTGTCCAAGCATATCCCCCCTGTGAGCGGGGCCCTTATTATCGCGTACAATTTCCAGACATCCCCCCCCCCCCCCTTATGACCAAGTAAACACAGGCAGGGGAAGAACAGAAACAGGTAAAAATGGAAGAAAAACGAGAATATTAACGAGAGCTACGAGACCGAGACCTCCCAGTCAGTTGAGACAAAAGGATGTCAGAAGGAAAGGACCTGTGTGGACCATTCTAACGGCGGGCAGCTCAAGGCAAAAAACCGATTAGCTTCCAACACAAAAATCAAGGCAAAAGGCTATGTGGCCGAGTCCTCGACAAGGCACAGGGCACATCAAAAGTAGAATGTCGCTTGTATAGCGGAAAACTAAAAAGATGAAGGAGCTGAGGACACCTGAAGACCCTCGCCTGTGTGGCGAAAAAACGTGTGGAAACACGAAAGTCGAGTCAACTTGTCCAAGCTTAACCCCCCTGTGAGCGGGGCCCGTACACAGTTTCCAGACATCCACCCCCCTATGAACAAGTAAACACAGGCAGGGGAAGAACGGAAACAGGTAAAACTTAAGAAAAGCGAGAATTTTAACAAGAGCAACGAGACCGAGACCTCCAAGTCAGTTGAGACAAGAGGAATATAGAAGGAAAGGACCTGTGTGGACCATTCCGACGGTGGTCCGCTCAAGGCAAAACAAAAAACGATTAGCTTCCAACACAAATATCAAGGCAAAAGGCTATGTGGCCGAGTCCTTGACAAGGCACAGGGCACATAAAAAGTAGAAATTTGTTTGTATAGCGGAAAACTAAAAAGATTAAGGAGCCGAGGACACCTGAAGACCCCCGCCTGTGTGGCGAAAAAACGCGAGTAAACACGAAAATAGAGTCAACTTGTCTAAGCTTATCCTCCCTGTGAGCGGGGCCCTTACAGTTTCCAGACATCCCCCCTTATGATCAAGTAAACACAGGCAGGGGAAGAACAGAAACAGGTAAAATGTAAGAAAAACGAGAATTTTACCGAGAGCGACGAGACCGAGACCTCCCACTCAGTTGAGACAAAAGGAAGTCAGAAGGAAAGGACCTGTGTGGACCATTCCAACGGTGGGCAGCTCAAGGCAAAAAACCGATTAGCTTAAACACACAAAACAAAGGTGAGAATTTTAACAAGAGCGTAGAAGACCATAACCAGCAAGTCAATAGAGACAAGAGGAAAACAGAAGGAAAGGACCTGTGTGGCCCAATCCGACGGTGGCCAGCTCAAAGTAAAAAACAGGCTTAGCCTAGTTACACAAAACACATAAAAGAGAAAACACTAGGGCAGCGTCAATCCCTGAGTGAAAGAACCTAGTAACAAAGCTAAACACTGCCCGAGAATCCCCACAATTACGTTAAATTAATAAAATAAAAGTTAGGATAGCCTAGGGTTTGACCGACAATTTCACCAGAACCATGGATCCACGAGCCAAGTAGGCCCGGGGAAACGAAAAGGAACTGACAAAAGCATGAACCAGGCGAACGAAATACATGACCACCAACTATGGACATTGGACATGTTGAATAAACAAGTCAGAAGGGCTATAGGTCAGTTGAGACCAAAGCAGCATGTTTGTGAGAATAAAGGCTGTGTGCCCTATGCTCACACAAAAGCAGAATCCAGAGAAACCTCAGGCTCAAGTCTTGTAAAACATCGACACGTAGTCATATGAAAAAACAATAAAACAAAAAGCACGTCAAAAAGGGAAAGAAACACAATGTATCCCGCGGGAAGCATATCCCCCCCAAGTTACGTTAAGGGGTAGTTAAAGTGAACATGAACTCGAAAAGCGAGGGTAGAATAGACACACAACGACCACTACGCGGCGTTGAGGACCAACCACCCCCGAAGAAAACAAATAAATAAACACGTCTCCAGCACTACACGCACACCCATAAACACGCCATAAATCCGTAGTAAAGTGATGCCTACATCACTGAACATCCTTCTAAAACCTCAAAAGCCTGAAAAGGCTCACACTCACTAATAGTCGAAGCGAAGGGGATGCAAAGCAGGCACTCGCGAAGCACAGACAAAAAAGGCGTGTGACATCGACGGTGGGCGCGAAGTGACTGATACTTTGGCAGGTCCTGGCGCAGGCTCATAGAAAATGGAGCATGGCTTAGAGGAGAGCAGCTAGATTAAATGGGTAACTATAACAATTCTTTTTCTCCTGCTCTTTCTCTTCCTTCTTAGTCGTCTCGGAGTGTGTACAACGTGCCTAGTAGTGAATTGAGGTGCAACTCTAGAGATTATTTGGTTACTTCGCGTGAGTACCAATAAATCGGCCCGCTATGGTAGTGGCTGAGATCATAAGCCCTACGTTGGAAACCTAGAGACTGCTACTAAATTCTTCTGTACTACCAGCCGAGAGTGAATGTGGTGCAGAGTACATACCCCTGCCACCACTACCAATTCTTCTGTACTGCCAGCCGAGAGTGAATGTGGTGCAGAGTACATACCCCTGCCACCACTACCAATTTTTCTGTACTGCCAGCCGAGAGTGAATGTTGTGCAGAGTACATACCCCTGCCACCACTACCAATTCCTCTGTACTACCAGCCGAGAGTGAATGTGGTGCAGAGTACATACCCCTGCCACCACTACCAATTCTTCTCTACTGCCAGCCGAGTGTGAATGTGGTGCAGAGTACATACCCCTGCCACCACTACCAATTCTTCTGTACTGCCAGTCGAGAGTGAATGTGGTGCAGAGTACATACCCTGCCACCACTACCAATTCTTCTGCACTGCCAGCAGAGAGTGAATGTGGTGCAGAGTACATACCCCTGCCACCACTACCAATTCTTCTGTACTGCCAGCCGAGAGTGAATGTGGTGCAGAGTACATACCCCTGCCACCACTACCAATGCTTCTGTACTGCCAGTTGAGAGTGAATATGGTGCAGAGTACATACCCCTGCCACCACTACCAATTCTTCTGTACTACCAGTCGAGAGTGAATGTGGTGCAGAGTACATACCCCTGCCACCACTACCACTTCTTCTGTACTGCCAGCCGAGAGTGAATGTGGTGCAGAGTACATAACCCTGCCACCACTAACAAGTCTTCTATACTACCAGTCGAGAGTGAATGTGGTGCAGAGTACATACCCCTGCCACCACTACCAATTCTTCTGTACTGCCAGCAGAGAGTGAATGTGGTGCAGAGTACATAACCCTGCCACCACTAACAAGTCTTCTATACTACCAGTCGAGAGTGAATGTGGTGCAGAGTACATAACCCTGCCACCACTAACAAGTCTTCTATACCACCAGTCGAGAGTGAATGTGGTGCAGAGTACATACCCCTGCCACCACTACCAATTCTTCTGTACTACCAGTCGAGAGTGAATGTGGTGCAGAGTATATCCCCCTGCCACCACTACCAATTCTTCTGTACTACCAGTCGAGAGTGAATGTGGTGCAGAGTATATACCCTGCCACCACTACCAATTAATTGTATAATAATTTATAGGATCATGCAATATATGGCGGATTTAAGGAAGATAAGTTTACTCTAGGCTACCTAAGACGGAAAAGGTCCGCTCATATAATGTAAATAAATAATAATACCGGGAGTGTAACTCACTTATTAAAATCACCATAGAATACAGCTAGGCAAGGTGGAAATGCTGATGGAGGTTCTGATAGATGGTAGGCAAATGGGTGCTATTCGAACACCATTGGATGTTTACCTTAAGGTGACCACGAGGATGCACCTGTACAATATTGAATAAATGAGGTTAAAGAAAGTTAAATCATGATAATAAGGCTTAGCTGTCAGTCGGTCTGTATGTAGGATGTAGTTGAGTTTAAGTTAATGATGAGACCTAGATGAAACCGGAACGAGGATCGCGGCGAACTAAAGAGTGGAGTTGTTGCTTGGATGAAGTATAAAAGTGCTCTGACGCGGTGCGCCACAATCCAAGACGTCATCGTCTTACGCTACTAATCGAGCGGCTACTGCTAAGTTAGTAGCGGATATCTAGCGGTAAATATCGCACCGCTTTCATAATAATACAGCATGGTTTATATGATAAATCATATATGCATTCCTAGAGACACTTAAATACTATAATTTCGTATAATAGGCCTTATCTAACTTATTAAGCTTACATACTGTACAAACTGTATCTAGGGTATGATACATAGAAAATGTAGGATAAACCACTGACTATCGTGCATCCACGATACACTCCTCCCCTCCAAACACAATACATGAACCCCACCTTGTATCTAGAGTTGCCCAGAAGCAATCTTGTGTCGCCACATATCAACGGAGCCGCGAGCTGTGCGTCTGGGTCTAGTCACGATCCGAGGCGGATCCCCAACGGGTTGTGGTGGATCGGCTAAGGCAGTCTCCTCGGATCCAGCATCTTCAGGTGGAGCTTCTTCTTGTGTAGAAGAACCAAGCTCCATAGCGTACAGTCGTGCGAACGGACGAACAGTAGTCCCAGTAGCTGTCTTGAGCAGCGCTACTCGCCCTACCGAGCCTTCACCCTCGTACAGCTTCACTACGCGGCCCAACTTCCAGTACAATCTAGGACTATCATCATGGATGAACACTATCTCGCCTACAGAGGGTGCTGATGGTTGACCAGCAGTCTTAGTTGCCCTCTCACGTAGTGCCAATAAGTAGTCATTCACCCATCTCTTTTTAAAATCACCTATAACCCTAGAAATATACTGGTAACGTCGTGACACAGCAGCCTCGGTGAACATCGAAGGGTCCTCTAATTCTGCCTGTGACTGCAGATCAGTAGGAAAGGCAGTCATTGGCTTGCCGTAGAGCAAATGCGCTGGTGTTAGTGGCAGTGGTTCATGCAGGTCGGTATATACGTAAGTGAGAGGATGATCGTTAACAACCGCCTCGACTTCAGTGAGCACAGTTACTAGTTCGCTCCTTTTTAACAAGGCGCGTCCTGCAACCGCCCGTAAGCCTGACTTCACGATGCCTACACACCGTTCCCACATTCCACCAAACCACGGCGCTTTGACTATTATAAACTTCCACTCGCACCTTCGCACTCCCAAGTAAGCAACAACCGTTGGATCGTCGCTCATATCTATCAAGTACCTGGAAGCTTGAAGAAAAGTGGGAGCATTGTCGCTAAGAATCAAATGCCGGAAGGAACGACGTTCACAAAATCTCCTGAATGCCAGCATAAACTCTTCACAAGACATATTGTCACAGAGTTCTAAATGTATTGCACGTGAAGTGGCACAAGTAAATAGCAACACATAAACCTTGTCCAGTTCCCTAGTTCTCAGTGCGCCGGTATAGTCTAGTCCTGTAACTCTGAAGGGTTCTAGATGATTAACGCGACACTCTGGCAAGGGT
The DNA here is from genome assembly GCA_032716605.1 of Paralithodes platypus. Classification (NCBI taxonomy): domain Eukaryota; kingdom Metazoa; phylum Arthropoda; class Malacostraca; order Decapoda; family Lithodidae; genus Paralithodes; species Paralithodes platypus. The sequence continues at coordinate 33,977,133 of CM064567.1, read as the reverse complement.
GGAGCAGGTCCAGTCGTAAATGGTCTTCCTTTTAGTCTACGGCACACAACGCACCTTTTGACTACTCATCGAACTACCTGTCGAACTCTGGGTATCCACCAGTTGAGACGCAATTTAGAAATAACGTGGTAGACCCCGTAGTGCATTACTTCCTCGTGTGTGCGTTGTACCAGTAGATCGGTGACATATTGTGTTGCAGGCATCAGGATAGGATTGTTGACACAGTCATCTACACCTGACCACTTTAGACGTCCCTCACATCTAATTAAGTCATTCTTCAGGTGTAGCCTTAGTTGACGCACAATGTTAGGCATTTTAATCTTACCAGAACTTCTTATGGATTCTAATTCCTGACTGAAGGATTCCCTTTGAACCCATCTAATTAGTGTTACCTCAGCTGCTTTTATTTCTACTGCATTTAAGCTTTGACCCAGATTGCAGAGTCGTCCTTGTAGCCTGGCCTTTATGTTGGTGATATAACGCAACACCTAAGCTACGACCCTGACTAATTTATTGTACCCACCGATCCTTACCCACTCTAACATAGGATTCGGTGTTGATGTTGGTTGAATGACAGCTGTCACCGTTTCTACTGGCAAAGCTAACTCAATCTCGGCATTCCATACAGCCCAATCCCCTTCGTGGAGCAGACATTTTGGGCCTTGCCACCACATGTCGGACTTAATCAGTTTGGACGCTGTTACTCCCCTACTTATTAGGTCACTGGGGTTGTCTTTGGTTGGTACATAATGATAGAAGGCGTTTGGTAGTAGGGATCGTATTTCATCCACCCTATTGCGCACATAGACGGGCAATGTCCTTTGAATATGCACCCAGCTTAGTGCAATTTGGCTATCGCACCATACGTGTACCGCCCTTAGTTGCAGTTCCTTATCGTATGAAATGCGTACATGATTAACCCTTAACTGTCGGCGCGCAACATAAGTCGAGTATAATAAATCTGGACTATCTGGCGGCGCTCGACATAGGTCGTGTGGCAATTTCAGCACGTAATGTTGCTGAGAGAGAGAGACAAGTGGTGGCAGGAGAGTAGCGAGCGTATGACTGCTCCAGACCACCGCGGCGAACCTACTGACACGAATCCCACCTCCTCCCTCCCTCTCTCACTCGCTATATACGGAATTGTATGGGGAAAGTGCCTTATTACATGCTTTTTGCACTCGCGTTGCGCGGTTGTTGCAAGAAAACTAGCCATCATAAAAGGATCGTTATGGTGTCATTGGAAAGCTCTGTTTATGCCTTTTCAGGGATAGATACTTGTTTTACGCTCTGGGTCTTATTTAGGCATGAAAATGATCACGTAAACAGCCCTATTTTGGCTAAAAACACCCCGCTGGGCGGTACATATAAATAAACCGCCTAGCCCGCTAATAAAGTGTTAACCAAACATCCCAATAGCAGCATGGCAGTTAGTTCCAATTTGGGAATCGTGACCCCCTTTACCGTTGCAACCTTAGCCCGGGCGGTGAGTAAATTAATCCCAAACGAGGTAACACAATAAATAGCTACTCCATATACGCTGTAGCACTCGCATCACAGAATGCATGTAAAGACATGGGTCCAAATGCGGCCACTTGGTGCGGTAACTCTAATGTACATAGGGTGTTATAATCTTCTAGTAAGGACCTACCCTGTTCAATAAGATCATCGGGTAAAATTTCGTCCCACCCTACGTTGCGTCTCCATATTTCCTGGATTAGAATCCTAGCTCTGATGGTATCAGGTTATGCTAAACCTAATGGATAAAAAAATTGCGCGATCTTACTCAACAGACTACGTTTTGTGTGCGTCCCTGCCTGTTCAGTATAATCTTTGTTCCGGTACATCAGTATTTCTTTCCCTGGTCGCCATATCATCCCCAACATTCTGGCATATTCTTGGTTATCAGAAGCTACCCCATCTATTATGAGACCATCCCGAAGCAACACAGAATTCGAAACCCACTCGCAGAGAAACAGATGAGCCTCAGTGAACAACCTACTAGCCTGCCTATAGCTTGCGACTAGTTCCTTTTCACTATCACTAGACCCTGGTAAATTGTCTATATATAATCCGCGAGCGAGTTCAGTCGTGTTTTCTTCAGAATCCTCCAGATGTTTTTTAATGGTCGCGTTTAATAGAAACTGTGAACTTGTTGCGCCAAACAAGACTACCGTAAACCGATAGGTTAGTATGGGACTCTCGGGGTCGTCGATGTTTTCGAACCAGAGGAACCGGGTGACGTCTCTATCCCCCTTCTCCAGTTTCACCATCAAGAAGGCCTTTTCAATATCGCTGGTGAATGCGTATCGTCCCAGTCTAAATCGCAGCAATTGCTGAGATAGATCCGACACCATTGAAGGGCCGGTCAACAAACAGTCATTTAGACTGGGACTATGGCCTAGGTGGGCTGAGCAGTCATATACCACACGGATGGGAGTGGTAATACTATCCTTCTTTGCCCCATGATGTGCGAGGTAATGGACCTTCCCGGCACTCCCTGGTTCATCCACATCAACGGCCTCGATAAACCCTCGGTCGATATTATTTTTAAAAACCTCGTCATAAGCCTTGTAGGTGCTAGGTTCTTGGGTTAGTTTACGCTGCAAGGCGCGTAACCTACCCAACGCTAAACCATAATTAGTGGATAAACTGATATTATCATATTTCCAGGGTAGACAAACTTCATATTGCTTTTCCGTGGTCAAGTAACGCACAGATTCCGAGAACTTCTCGATTGCGAATTTTGATTCCTGGTCATTCTCCACAGGTTTAATTCCTATGTGGTCTAGTTTCCACAGTCTTTCTAGATTGAACTCGGCAGCTAACTTTGGGTCCTAATTGTGAATATCATCTTCGGTGAACTCTTCTGCCGCGGTCGTGCTCATCCTCAACACGGATACCGTGTCAACCAGAACATTTGACTGGGTAGTTTGGACTGTACCGCTCAAGCAGTAGCCAAACTTAGTGGGGATCAAGATCACTCCACTCTCTCTTTTAAAACCCGGGTGTACTACATCATAATAATAATCTGCTCCTAACAGTATGTGCACCTCCTTCAAGTCACCTATGGGATCAGACAGGTAAATACCTTTCCTACGAAGTGCATGGTCTACTTTGTTAATTCCTACAGATTGGTAGTCTGGGAGTTCATCTACCACTATACACTGTAAGAAGTGTTTCTTCTTACGGTAGATGTAAGCAACTTCAACAACTTCGTAGTCTCTACTGTCGGTCACTCCTGTAAAACCTTGCAACCTAAGGGTCTCACTACCTACTAAACGGTATTTTAGACCGTCCATCACCGATCTCTTTATAAAGGATCGTTGTGAGCCCTGGTCTAGGAGTAGCCGACAGACTTGTGTCCTGCCATAACCCTCTATGGGTATCTTGATTGTGGGTAAAATGGTGCTGTCCTTCCTACTGCCTAGCATTAATGTTGCAGTACCCCCTACTTTTTCCTCCTTGACTGGACTACCTGTGGGGCATAACTTGTCAAAGTGATGACCCTCACAGTTGCGACAGGGCCTCAAATAGGAAGCAGTACATTAATATTACCCTTCATACCATGGTCCTTACTCAGACAACCCTTGCACAATTTTAGCTTCCTTGCTTGAGCTAATTTGGCTTCATTGGTTTGATATTTGGTACAGCTTTGCCATTTATGCTTGGGATTGTTGCATAGCCTACATGACATTTATGGTTTCTTTCGTGATTCTTCAACCTTTCCTTTAGAACCTACCATCATATTAATTGAGCCCCTTGCTGTTGTCCCTTCTGACCCTCCCACCGTCCTACCATTGTTCAATTGTATGTTGCTAATCTCCATGCTAAATTCCTCTTTGAACTCCTCCAAGTTAAAGGTACGAACCTTATCTAGAATAGCTAGAGGTAATTTCTGTCTTAAAATTATGACCAGCATTTCTTGATCTTGTCTGACACTCCATATCTGCCCTAAACTTTGTCAATTCATCAACCCTGTACTTAGGCTGTGATAGGTTCAACAGGGCGTTCATGTGGGCTACTTTGATCTGGTCTATGTCGCCTGTAATAACCTCACAACACTATCATAATTTTCACCTACGATGGAAAAACCTTCTACCAAATGTAAAGCTTCATCCTCGAGTTGGCCTTTCAGATAATGGAATTTCGTACATCGTCAAGTTTTGTATCATGCACTGTGGATTTAAAGACGTCCCAAAATGCTAACCACTCGGTCAAGTTTCCCCTGAACTTCGGTAAATTTAATTTGGGCAAGTTGACTTCAAGAACGGGGGTCTGTCTGCCTGGCAGCGCTGCTAGTCGAGGTTATCTCTACCTTCTTCACCGCCCTTCGCAGTAAATGTATTGCCTCTAAATGGGCGATATCATGGACAGCGCGCTGCTCATACTCCGCCTGAATATCTGACTCTTCCTCCAAACCTGATACTATACTCTCATTCAGGGTAGCTATCCGATCATAGGTAGTTTGTAGGTATTCTAACTTAGCCTCTAGCTGTTCAGGAGTTGCACTAGCTACAAAGTCTTCCAAATCGGATGTTAGCCTAGTGATGAGACCCCTCAAACCCCCTCTCTGGTTTGTCAAGATTGTGATAGACATAATTATGTTTTTTTTATCCTCTGGTTTACTAGCCATTAAATTAATTACACGAATTAGCCTAACCCTTCGTCAGCCAATACGGACCTCTATAATAAGTCTCAATCGTGAAATATAAGCACACCTTTTAGTAATTGTCATATGTACTTACAATTTCAGTACACATATGCAATATTACATCACATTAGCCTACCCTTTATAGATTAATGTCTATCTATCTATATGCTCAGGCCCAATCCCCATTTTGGGGGTAGCCGACTCAAGACAGAGCAAGAACAGGGAAAACACAAAAACAACATAAAACAAAAAATAAACACAGATAAAAAACACAAACTCTCACACATCCAGGTCACCCAGGAGAAGACCCAGAGACCAGGGTTACCAAGGTCGCTCCAGCACTCCCCCGGCCCCTGACCACCAGGAGAGGTTCCGATCTCGGCAGGCAGACATGCAGCGGAGCCAAAGCGACAAGCACTCCCACCACACTTCCAGGCACACCCTTCATATTAATCGTCTCCCCGGGTCAGGCGCCTGATGGACTATTATCTAGTCCAACTTGCGCCCGACCCCTTACTCCAAATGACCACATGTTCACTCAACTATTCACAAGCATTCTCCATTCACTCCTGTCCACCACCACTTCCCCTGCCTGATCTATAGTCATTCCTCTATCATCCAAAGCCTTTCTTACACAGTCTCTCCATCTCAATGGGGGTCTTCCTGCCCTTCTATCTCCCCTTGTACCTGACTCACATATTCTCTTTGTAAGCCTTTCATCTCCCATTCGTTCAACATGACCATACCAGCTCAGCACCCTTCTGTCCACTCTGGCTGACAAATGTTCCTGCTGCCCCACTCTCCTACGTATCTCTTCATTTCTCAATCTGTCTCTACGAGTAACTCCACACATACTCCTCAAGCAGCTCATCTCCATCACATCCAGCCCTCTTTTCTCCTTTTTCTTCAGAGCCCATGTTTCAGCCCCATACATCACTGTTGGCACAACAATTCCTTGATACAGTGCACTTTTTACTTTCACTCCGAGATTTCTCGTCTTCCACATACTTCCCATTGCTCCGAAAACCTTCCTTCCTTCACACACTCTCTGTTTTACCTCCACTTCCATACCTCCACTCCTGCTTATTGTTCCTCCTAGATATTTAAAACACTCTACTTGTTCCAATATTTCCCCATCCAGCCTCACATCTAGATTCACCCTATGCTCTCCCCTATTACACACCATGTAATTAGATTAATGATTAATGTATTAATTAATAGATAAATGTATTAATTAATGTATTAATTAATAGATTAATGTAATTAAAGTAAAGAGGTAGAAATGACTATATAAACCGCTTACCTTACACAATACAGTACCACAAGAGATTGGGATATGAGTAAACAATAAAGGAAATATGAGATGGTAGGTCAGTCATGAGTCAAAGAAAATAGTAAATAATAATGAAATTAGGGAAACAAATGCAGGGTTAACAAAACAAATAAAGAAAAGAAAAAAGAAAAAAGGATAAGTTACTGGGGGAAGGTGATGGGCGGGATACAGAACTTAGGTAGTCGCAGGCTTATTACTCCGGCATCACGCTCTAGCCATCGTTTAGTCATGACCGTGATCTTGTTATGCAGGATCTTGTCAGTGTCGAGGTCTAGATGGACACCGTCGATGTCAAGATCCTGCGGTTTTGAGCGATGTCGTGTCACGTCTAGCCTAGAGCGCAATGATCGGTTAACCGAATTCCTGATTTTATTATACTGCTCTGCTGGCATTCCCCATACTCTAGAGCGGTATTCTAGGGAAATCAGGATGCATTTCCCTCCCGTGTCCCTCTCGACAGCCAGTGCCAGGTCCCCTAATTCCGCAGCCAGAGCACAGGGTTCGGTGTCGGGGGTTATGTCGTTGCCCCCGATGAGTAAATAGGTGTAGAGGGGCCTGTATAATACCAGCTTACCCCACTCATCGGAGGACTTAAGACTTGAGATATTAGCCTCCAGCACCCCAAAGTAGCGGAATTGAAATTTCCGATCCCCGGTCGGTCCCCTGTAGTCAAAAGGGCCCTGTCTGCTGCCCTCAGTCGGGTTGCGTATGAGTGGCCGAAGATCGCTATGCGAGCTGCCTCGGCCACTACTTGCACTGGTTTATACCCCAAACCTACACCCCCCGGATCCTTTGATCTACAACCTCCCTTAACATTGCCCTTGCTCATGCCTAACTTAGGAAATTTAATTGTGGGTCAAAGTCCCGAGGTCTGGGCACCAATATGGCGGATTTAAGGAAGATAAGTTTACTCTAGGGTACCTAAGACTGAAAAGGTCTGCTCATATAATGTAAATAAATAATAATACCGGGAGTGTAACTCACTTATTAAAATCATCATAGAATACAGCTAGGCAAGGTGAAAATGCTGATGGAGTTGCTGATAGATGGTAGGCAAATGGGTGCTATTCGAACACCATTGGATGTTTACCACGAGGATGCACCTGAACAATATTGAATAAATGAGGTTAAAGAAAGTTAAATCATGATAATAAGGCTTAGCTGTCAGTCGGTCTGTCTGTAGGATGTAGTTGAGTTTAAGTTAATGATGAGAGCTAGATGAAACCGGAACCAGGATCGCGGCGAACTAAAGAGTGGAGTTGTTGCTTGGATGAAGTATAAAAGTGCTCTGACGCGGTGCGCCACAATCCAAGACGTCATCGTCTTACGCTACGAATGTTGCGGCTACTGCTAAGTTAGTAGCGGATATCTAGCGGTAAATATCGCACCGCTTTCATAATATTACAGCATGGTTTATATGATAAATCATATATGCATTCCTAAAGACACTTAAATACTATACTTTTGTATAATAGGCCTTATCTAACTTATTAAGCTTACATACTGCACAAACTGTATCTAGGGTATGATACATAGAAAATGTAGGTTATACCACTGACTATCGTGAATCCACGATACAATAGTTACCAGTATGTCTGAGAAGGATGCATCCCAAGCTACTAAGGATGTACAAAGAGAGGAGCGTGATGAGCATGCTCGAGATAGACTTTTACGAGAGTTGGAGAGCAGGGACTCTGAAGCTCAACATCTACAACAACCACTACCATCTTGCCCTACAGTAGAGATGGCACATTTTTCCTTTGATCAACAGCTGCAGCTGCTTCAACTACAAATTTCACTGCAACAGTCTGATGAGCGGCGTGCTAAACTCAGGAATGAAGAACTTCAACTCCAGTTGCAACTTCAAGTACAGCAGGCAGCTACTGCAACTAATCATAACATGGTACCAACGCTTCCAAAGGTTAAGATTAATATTCCTTCATTTGATCCCACCAAGGATAAAATAGATAGTTATCTTGTTCGTTTTGAGAGGTTGACTACTGACTTAAACCTGACTGAAAATTAAAAGCTTTTGCATCTGGTTAGTCAGCTCACTGGGAAGGCACTGCAAGTCTATATTTGGATGGGAGATGAAGGACAAGTGACTTATGAGAATTTAAAGGAACAACTTACTCAAGCATTTGGAATGAGTGAAGAAGAAGCTTGGAAAATGTTTCGTCATTCAACCTTAAGAGCAGATGAAAGTGCTGGACAGTTCGCAGATAGAATCACTGCTACCTTGAAGAAATGGTGGAAATTAGATGGTGCAGATCAAAATCTCCAGGGTCTACAAGATTTAGTGGTCCGAGAGCAGTTTCTCCAAAGCTGTCCCGCAAACCTCCACTCCTTTCTAACACAGAGGAGAATTAAAACTATAAAGGAAGTTATGGCGGATTTAAGGAAGATAAGTTTACTCTAGGCTACCTAAGACTGAAAAGGTCCGCTCATATAATGTAAATAAATAATAATGCCGGGAGTGAAACTCACTTATTAAATCACCATAAAATACAGCTAGGCAAGGTGGAAATGCTGATGGAGGTGCTGATAGATGGTAGGCAAATGGCTGTCATTCTAACACCATTGGATGTTTACATTAAGGTGACCGCATGGATGCACGTGAACTAATAAAGAATGAATGAGGTTAAAGAAAGTTAAATCATGATAATGAGGCTTAGCTGTCAGTCGGTCTGTCTGTAGGATGTAGTTGAGTTTAAGTTTATGATGAGAGCTAGATGAAACCGGAACCAGGATCGCGGCGAACTAAAGAGTGGAGGTGTTGGTTGGATGAAGTATAAAAGTGCTCTAACACGGTGCGCCACAATCCAATACGTCATCATCTTACGCTACGAATCTAGCGGCTACTGCTAAGTTAGTAGCGGATATCTAGCAGTAAATATCGCACCGCTTACATAATATTACAGCATGGTTTATATGATAAATCATATATGCATTCCTAAAGACACTTAAATACTATACTTTCGTATAATAGGCCTTATATAACTTATTAAGCTTACATACTGTACAAACTGTATCTAGGGTATGATACATAGAAAATGTAGGTTATACCACTGACTATCGTGAATCCACGATAGAAGTAGTGGAAGAAACTACTTCATGGTTTGATGCTTACGGCCACCCGACACGCAAGGTATTTCACCAGAAACAGTTAGGAAAGTCTAACCAGTCACAAGAATCTGAAGTTGAAAATTCTAAGGACAATTGTAAGAAGACTGATGCAAAGGAATACCAACAAAAGTGGGAAAACTATCTCAGGTCCTCGCACAACTTTCAGCAGTTCCCCAAGAATCTGCAGAAAGGAGCAGCAGCAGCTGTGACCATGGAAAATCCTGACTGTACAGCCAGACAGAAATCCTGACTGTACAGCCAGACAGAAATCCTGACTGTACAGCCAGACAGAAATCCTATAATCAGAAATATGTGAAGGGAGTAAAGAAGGGAAATGGCTTCAGTGAAGGCGCTCCTCAACAGCAAGCATGTTCATGTCTAGCTGATTATAGTAATGCTGTTATTGGTGGGACATCTTGTCATGCATCTCTCATTACTGTTCCAGGGAAAGTAAACAACACAGAAGTTATATGCATGCGAGACAATGGATCTACTGGATGTATCATAGCAGAAAAATTAGTTCAGCCAGAAGATTTTATAGGCAAAAATGTCAGACTTCAAGCAATTAATGGAGCAGTAGAAATTGTTCCAGAAGTGCAAGTACAGTGTGACACTCCATTTTACACAGGGTCTATTTGTGCAGCGGTTCCTAAAGACTCCAATTTGTGATTTCATCATAGGAAATAATATAAAAGGTGTTAAGGATGCTGTGAGAAGTGTGGAATCTGTCCAAATTCAAACGGAAGGTACACTGGATGTGAGTACAAGAGAAATCCTCTCACCACAAGAGACACTACATTCTGATGAGTCAAATAATTCTGAAGAGACTGCCTCAGCTGTTGTAACCAGAGCTCAGAATAATGCTACACACACTCGAAGACCTAACCTTAAGGTTTCATCACTGCAAGAACTGGTTCAAGTGGACAATGTTATTCAAGAGCAAAAGCAGGATACATCACTGGTGACAGTAAGATAATATCAACTTGAGAAGAGGAATTTTAGAAACCGAGGAAAATCTCATCAGTTTATAGTAAAAAGAGGACGGTTGTACAATATATTTACTTCAAATAGAGGTGTAACTCATGATGCTTTTGTGGTTCCAAAAATCTACAGATCAGCAGTCTTTAAGCTAGGACATGAAGCTATCATGGGAGGCCACATGGGTCAGAAAAGAACATTGGCCAGAATTCAAGACAAATTCTACTGGCCAGGCATGAATGCAGACATTTGCCGGATGTGCCGTTCTTGTGATATATGTCAAAGGACAGTCGACACAGGTCGTATACCTAGAGCTCCTCTTAATCGCATGCCAGTCATTGCAGAGCCATTTGCAAAGGTGGGCGTGGATATAGTAGGACCTTTGGTGAGAGCAAATGATGGGAGTAAGTATATGTTGACTTTAGTGGATTTTGCTACCAGATGGCCAGAGGCGGTGCCACTGAAAGATATAGAAACGGAGACCGTAGCAGAAGCTCTACTCGGCATCTACTCCCGGATTGGCATTCCAAAGGAAGTATTGGCTGACAGGGGGACTCAATTTACATCCTCTATGATGAGTGAAGTCTATCGTCTGCTCTCAATTAAGGGCCAACAAACTACACCGCACCATGCTATGTGCAACGGACTTGTGGAACGCTATAATGGGACACTAAAGAAGATGTTACGTCCGATGTCTGCAGAGCAACCTAAGGAGTGGCCACGGTTTGTAAATCCCCTACTCTTTGCCTACAGGGAAGCACCTCAGAGTAGCTTGAAATTTTCCTCTTTTGAGCTTGTTTATGGAAGAACAGCTCGTGGTCTATTGCAAGTGCTGCGTGAACTCTGGGATGACAAGACCGATGACAGTGATGTACAACTAACTTACACATATGTCCTTGACCTAAGGAACCGTCTTCAGGAAACCTGTGATATTGCTAAATAGGAGCTTACCAAGAATCAAGAGGTGCAGAAAAAATACTTCGATCGCAAGACCAAAGCAAGGGTGTTCAAGCCAGGTGATCAGTGTTTGGTGTTATTGCCTACATCAAGAAACAAGCTGTTAATGCAGTGGAAGGGACCATTTGAGGTGTCTGCTTGTCCCAATGAGTATAACTGTATCATCAAGATTAAGGGGGGTAAACTCAAGAGATTTCATCATAATATGTTGAAATTATATTACCAGCCTGCTGCTGCTGCTACTATTTTGCATTCACCGCAACACTCTCCTGAACAGCTAGAAGTTTTGAACATTATTTAGGGACACTATCAGACAGAACAAATTGTGTGCAATGCGGCTGTTGTGAGGGATGATGATTATGGTGAATCTAGTATCTCCTCACCATCGACTCTAAGGACGCAAACGTACAAGGACGTAAACATTTCCAATAGCTTCTCAGAGTCACAACATGAACAACTTGTGAATGCACTTAAAGAGTATGATGATGTGTTTTCGGATGTTCCTAAGCAAGCAAATGTTGAGCCACATTATATTGTCCTGACAGATTCAACTCCTGTTTGGCAACGTCCCTACCCAATTCCCCACAGACTAGTTGAAACTACTTCAAAGGAAATTGCTGAAATGGAAGCAGCGGGATTCATCGAACCCTCATCATCACCATACTGCAACCCAATGGTGATCGTGGACAAGAAAGATAGTGGAGTGAGAATCTGTGGAGATTTTCGAAGACTAAATAGCAGAACACAACTAGACTCGGAACCTATGTATGACCAGGAGGCTCTGTTTTCGAAGTTGGCATCATCAGTGATATTCTCTAAAATGGATCTTGCAGAAGGATTCTTTCAAATTCCCCTCCATGAACACAGTCGACCACTGACTGCTTTTCCCACACCTCGTGGGCTGTATCAGTACACAGTGCTGCCTTTTGGCCTGACTAATTCTCCTGCAGTATTCAATCGAGCCATACGCAAGCTTTTGGGAGAGATACCTGGGGTTGAGGTGTTCGTAGATGATATCCTTATTCATTCTGGGACATGGAACGAGCATATGAAGACAATAGATTTGGTCCTTCAAAAGTTGCAAGATTCTGGGCTTACAGTGAAACCATCGAAATGTGAATTTGGATGTTTCGAAATAGAGTTTTTGGGTCATAAAGTTGGAGAGTGTCAGAAGAAATGTCAAGAGAAGAAACTTCAGAAAATAGAACTAGCCTCTGCTCCAACCACTAAGAAACAAGTTCGTTCATTCCTTGGATTGGTGGGGTAGTATAGAAAGTTTATTCCGCAATTCGCTGACATTGCTAACCTCTCACTCAACTCACTCAGAAAAATCAACCTAACAAGCTGAAATGGGATAAGCTACATCAAGAAGCTTTCAACAAGTTAAAAGGAGCACTTACTTGCAAACCTATACTCCATCTTCTTGACCTGTCAAGAAAATTCATACTAAGGACTGATGCATCTCTGGATGGTATTGGAGCAGTACTCCTACAAGAACAGGAAGAGGATGTCTGGCCAGTGGCATATCACAGCAGAAAACTGTAGCAGAATGAAAGAAATTATGCTACGGTGGAGAGAGAACTACTCGCTATCGTGGAGGGGATCAAGAAATTCTATCAATACCTCTATGGATCTCATTTCACATTAGAAACGGATAATGAGCCCCTCAGCTACCTGAAATCATCTAAGAACACAAATTCACGTGTAATGAGGTGGGCACTGTATTTGCAACAATTCCCATTTACAGTCCGGTACATTCGTGGAAGTCTGAACGTGGGGGCCAATTGCATGTCACGTTTACCTCCAGAGGATGAGACTACCGCCACCACCGACAACCTGTAAAGTCTACAAGCAATTGGTCAGAGAGGGGGCCTGGTGTTTCCCCGAGGACATTCTCTTGTCTTTCAATTTATGGTTGCCTGTTTTCTTGCATGAAAGAATCATGAAATTATAATTATTTGTAAAGTTTTAGTTTATCTAATTAAAGTTTAGAGTTCTTGATAATATATACAGTATATTTACTTGAATGTTGGAGGTGAAAAGTCAATACTTTAACATTCGTCGGTAATTAAGTCTAGATTTTGTTTCTATTGAACAAAAATCTACTCTGACCACAGAGTATTGTCATGCCTATAAATAGTCATGACAAAATAATTATTGTTTGTTCATATTATTGTGGAGGAGGTGAACAGCTGACTGGGGGGAGTAGACGGCGGGCAGCGGTAGCTCACGGATATTACCAACACATTTGCTACCGCCAGCCGATTTCCTTGTCGCTCTCCTACCTACTTTGACATCGGGGATATAGGTTCATCTACCACTTCGCAGCAGTCCTGTGTTATTAAGCCTACTACAGCAGTTCGGTGGAGCGGGAGACAGCAAGACATATGGAGAGGCGTTACCGAGGCGTTATGAGAGGCGTTAGTGTAGAGACTAAGCTAACATATGGAACATTTTAAAAGTGAAGCATTGAGCAATAACGGTCAATAGTTAATATAACTCTGCAGTAAATATATCAAGCCAATATCACTCAATATAATATAATTGTGTGATTGTTTAATATTGTGTGAATGTGTTATATTGTTTTGGTGCAAGAAATTAATTTATTAAAATAAATACAAATATTTAATTTTCTCTAACCTTCTATTACTACAGTCTTGGATATTATTTTGAGCAATTGAATTGTCTACTATAATCGAGACCTCCGAAATTCTCGGAAATAATATGATCATTATAAAAACTATCTTTCTCCAGGTTTCTGCATTTAATAAGTAACAACTAAATATTGGTCTGGGCATGTAGAATAAATCCTGTGAGTTACGACACACCACAATTTTCTCGAGTTAAAGATAAATGATCTCCTTGAATTATTCTCTGTGGGGCAAAATTGTTCTAAAAAGTACCTCAATCAATAATCCTGCATTAGTATATGGTGAAAGATATTTTGGTACGGTCGATCGTTCAATACTTTAACGATTCTGCGACAATAATATATGTTAATTATCATTATATTCATAATGTTCATGCAGTATATTTATGAACTTAGGTTTGTATAATATAAGATATATTAGATTACGATATTTAAGCAAGATTAGGCTAGATTACAATAGATTAGTTTCTATCTATCTATCTATCTATCTATATACTCAGGCACATACCCCTTTTCATTTTTTTTTTTTTTTTTTTTTTTTTTTTAGCTCGGGATGGCCGACTCGAGACAGAGCCCGAACAGGGGCAACACAACTACAAAAAACAAAAACAACACACAAATTCACACACATCTAGGTCGCCCAAGATAAGACCCAGAGATCAGGGATCACTAAGGGCACTCCAGCACTCCCCCGGCCCCTAACCTCCCAGAGAAGTTCCGGTCTCAGCAGGCAGACATGCAGCGGAGCACACCACAGTGCCTACCCACCACGCATCCAGATGTACTGTTACGATCCAGGTTCTACAAGACACAGGGCTCTTCTTCATTGGACTAGATAAGGCTAAATGCAACAACGGTAACACTAGTTCCAACCCCTGCCTGAACCACTAGAGAACAAAACACCTATACCGCCCTGAGTCGTGCCTGGACAACGAGGTATCCCATGACTCGGTAAAAGGTGCACACTATAGGCTGATGATCACTGAAGCAGCCTATACTCATACAACATACGATTACTTTATTAAGGTATACAAGGAAAAAGATAGATAGCGTAATTAAATTGCAGCAACGATTTAATAGCAAACTAGAAGAAGGATAATTAACGTTACGTTAAATAATCAGTAAACTGTCACTCCTGTCTGAAAGAAAGTGAAACAAAGAAAGTCCTAAAGCACCATGCCGGAATCTTCTGCAAAAGTCAGATGCAACTAAGAAGTACGTATCGGATTCTGAACTGTGTATTATTACTGTGGGAACATATATAGTGTAGGGACATACGGTGTTAGCTGGCACAGGTGTAATTATAAAACAGTCGGCAGTCTAAACTCTAACCACAAAAAGATGTGCTTTCTCCCACCAGACACTAGCGGGCTCTGGTTGGGTCTCTCAGCAACAATCACGACTTACTATAAACATAACGAGCAATAATGCTGCACACATATACACAATGAGATTATAAACCCTAATCGGGGTCTGCCAGGTGGACGAAGTCTAGCAAGGGAGTCGTAGGCTAAGCTACCTGGGCCGAGCCACCTGCTCGGTAGCTTAGTGTGTCGTTCTCAAGTCTGTGCGCCTATTTACATTAAATGACGGGGTGCTCTCTTGAGAGATCCAGGTCTCGTGTACCTGGTTCTCTCCTGGCGACCCTCCTAAGTCAAAAGCTAACGAGCTAGCACAGTGCTGGGTGGACTAGGCCAACGCCCTCACGCCAACACAATGCTAGGCTCTAAGGTACACAGACAACAAAATGACCTAGACCTCCGCAGGTATCCGGTACAGCTGCATAGGCTCAACGAAGTCTATGCTCATAGGAAACTGCAACCTGATAGCCTCTCCCCAGTCTAGCATCGACTGACCTGGCAGACACCCAAGAAAATAAGGTTGGGGCAACACGATGAGTATGTCAAACCTCCCCAAGCCAAAATGGATAACCCTCTGATCCAAAATGCCTAACTAAGTACATATAATATCTCTGAGAGCTCGCTGTATAATACAGTGACGGATATATGAAATCAACGTCAAGGGGAAGGGCAGTTAATTAATAGTAGGATATACAGAGAGAAGAAGGTAAGCAGTGGTAGAGAAAGTTCGCAATAGGGGGGTGAGGTGGGCTGATAGATTGCAAGGGGATGTTAGCGTTACAGCACTACGAGGAGCTCTGAAGGAGACACAAGGACAGGAGCCCGCACCACCGTCCCAGGATTGCGGCCGCCAATCACAGACGACTACATCACCAGGCAGCAAGGCTGCAGAAGGCGCCAGGAGCCACCAGCCAATCAAAGGCGCGGGAAAGCGCGCGAGCGGGAAAACTCCTCGAGTGAGGGAGGCAACACATACCTACGCATGCACACATTACCACCGCGCTCTCGCTATTCTCTCTCTCCCTCCACAATGCATCTTATATTCTACTAATGATATAAAATACTTCCCGTTGTCACAGACGAAAGTAAAGACCACCACGGGACTGTCTGTAACAACACGAACACTATGAAAGAAAGAACAACATTCTCTGATAACTGTAGCCCATTTCACTGCCTGGGGAGAGGGGAGAAGAGGATAGGGAGCCAACCGCTGCCCCCTCGTGGTCGCTGGGGAGCTGACGTGCGTCACACCCCCCCCCAAGATATTAGACACTTAACATTAGGCAAGTTCTGATATCTGAAATCGGCACACGTTACCTAACCTCCCCACCCCAGCACAATAATACAGCATATAGGTTTCACAAAAAAAACATACTTATAAAATGAAACAAACTTACATATTTACCCCCTCAACACAATAGCAAAACTTAAAATTCTTACGCTCCGAAAGCAAGTTCTACGAAACTCAGCCCACTAATAGCTAGGTGCTTCAGCTGTAACAAAACATACTTAAATTTACTATGACAGAAAGAGTTTTTTTTAATGTTGATTTTAAATTTTATTGTTGTTTTTTGTTCGGCTTTAAATATATGTAGCCTATTTTCCTCCACGCAACCCACACAACCTGTGGCCATCTACCCCCTGTCCTCCACCCTCGAAAGACAGTCAGGTATAATGTTATCACAACCGGCAATATGCCTGATATCAAGATTGTATTCTTGGAGCATAAGTGACCACCGTGTCAGCCGCATGTTCCGGTTCTGGAACTGGTTGAGGAACTTTAGAGGGTGGTGATCTGTGTAAATGACCACGACCGGGCCGAAGGAGGGAATATACACCTAAAAGTGCTTCAAAGTAAGCACAATCGTCAACAACTCTTTCTCGATGGTAGAATAGCTCCTCTGAGCGGAGTTGAACTTTTTAGAGTAAAAGCTGACGGGGTGCTCCAGACCCTCGTCGTCCGTTTGCAAGAGGACTACACCGGCCCCAACACCACTGGCGTCTGTCGCCAGCTGAAAACTCCTTGTAAAGTCCGGCGCCCTGAGAATAGGATGGGTGCATAGTAAGTGCTTCACTAACCCCAACGCCTTTTCACACTCAGGCGACCACCGAAACTTCACCGTCTTTGCCAAAAGGTCAGTCAGGGGAGCAAGAACAGTCGAATACCCTTGTATAAAGCATCTGTAGTAGCCTATCATGCCTAGAAAGCGCATGATCTGACGCTTGGTGGTTGGCCTGGGAAACCGATCGATTGCCAGTATATTGCTCTGGGGGGGGGGGACACCCGTCCCAAACCTACAACAAAGCCAAGATACTGCACAGTTGCCTGTACAAAGTCGCATTTCCCCAGGTTCACGACCAACCCCGCTTCACACAGCTTCCGAAACAAGATATTAAGATGCTCGCAGTGACTACCAAAATCAGTATCATAGACAATGACATCATCGAGATATACAGTACAATTGGGAATGTCACTAACAATATCATTCATCAGACTTTGGAAGGTAGCAGGTGCGTTTTTCAACCCATAAGGCATGACATTGCACATATATGTCTTGCCGTCCACACAAAAGCCGCATACCTCCTTCGCTCGTGCAGACAGGGGCACCTGCCAATAACCCTTCACCAGGTCGACCTTGGTGAGGTATGTGGCATTCCCGATTTTGTCAACACTGTCATCGACGCGCGGAAGGGGGTAAGGATTGGTGGCGGTCAAGCCATTAAGTCTGCGAAAGTCTATACAGAAACGCAACTTCCCGTCTGGCTTAGGCTGAAGAGTTACCGGGGAGGTGCAACGCACCGGCCCTTCCTTAATCAGCCCTCTCTCTATCATATACCTCAGCTCCTCCCGGAGGGCTGGCAATTTGATAGGAGGCACACGATAAGGCACTGACTTGAAGGGCGGGTTGTCTCGCACGTCAACATCATGCACCATCTGAGTTGTGAGGCCTGGGTGCTCCGCGAAAACAGCGGGGTATGACTGGAACAGGTGGCGCACGGCTGCACGCTGTTGCTCAGGCAGGTGCTCAATAGCCTGCTCTGCCACCTGAACACAATTCCCCGCCCACTGTTCCGCAGAAACATGGCAATCCCAGCTATCTTCCCCCAGAGCATGACTATCCCCCCCTCCTCCACCTTCCGCTGCAGACCAACACAGGGACAGTGAGAGGCTCTGAGGGGTGCCTCACAAACTCCTTCATCAAGTTCACATGGCATAATTGATGTTTCTTACGCCGGTCAGGGGTTGCAACAAGATAATCTAGGTCCGACAGCTTCTTAGTGACAAAATAAGGACCCATATACTTTGCTGACAGTGGATGGCCTGGCAGAGGCAGCAACAACATAACCTCCTGCCCCACCCCAAACTCCCGGAGCTTCGTCTTCACATCGTAACGGTCCTTCATTTTCGCCTGAGAGTCTACCAAATTCCTCCCTGCCGACTCCATACAATTTATCATCCTTTCACGACTCTCGAGAACGTACTTCAACACTGAGCATGGTTTCTGCAGACCTTCCCATATCTCTTTGACCATGGACAGTAAACTCCTGACGTTATGGCCAAAAACAAGCTGGTTGGGGCTGAAACCCAAACTCTCACCAGGTACCTCTCTCGCCGCGTACAACACATAAGGCAGCCCCAGATCCCACTCCTTGCCATTTTCCAAGCAGTAACATTTAAGCATACTCTTGAGGGTCGAGTGCCACCTCTCAAGTGCCCCCCTGACTCTCGGGGTGATAGGCGATGAAACGACAGAGCATATGCCATGCTGCTGGAGAGTTTGTTGGAATAGGTTTAAAGTGAAATTTGACCCCTGGTCTGACTGCACTTCTCGCGGGTACCCGTATCTTGAACAGTAAAGCAGCAAGTTCTTGACCACAGTCTTAGCGGAGCCATTACGCATGGGGTATCTCGTAGCATCATCCATTATAGTCAATAAGAATTTATTCCCAGCACTCGTAGGTGGTAGAGGGCCAACCATGTCCACAACTATCTTACTAAAAGGCGGCCCAATTACAGGAATGGGGTACAACGGAGCCTTGGGTATCACCTGGTTGGGCTTTCCTACAGTCTGGCACGTTACACACCCTGCAACCCATGCACCAACATCTGCCCTCATCCCTGTCCACCAGAAAAATCTACCCAACGCCGCTACCGTCTTACTGACCCCCAGGTGCCCTGCCACTGGCACATCATGAGCCAACCGCAGTAGGTTTTCACGACACCCACTCGGCGCAACCAGCTGGTCTACTACCCTCACACCACCCTCCCACTTCGATTTGGGGTCTAGATACCGTCTGTACAAAATTATCTCGTAACGGAAGAAATCCCCCGGCTTAGCATCCCCATCTTCTTCGAGGTCCATTGCGCCATTACTGTAACTTTGGAGCTCAGGGTCATCAATCTGAAGTCTACTGATATCTGCAGGTGTCAACGCATCAAGCTGCTCCAGGAGCACCTTGTTACCCTCACCGATACTAGACTTAGAGAACCGATCTTACCTGGCTACAAAACGGCTCTGCCGTGGAGTCTTCACTAGCCCTGCCTGTTCACCCAGTGATACAGGCTCAGGGTCCACTCCAGACAATAATAATGTTGCCAATATTGAGTCCCCCAGAAGAGCCGCGGAATCAACACCCTGAAATCCACCTATAGCTACTTTCCTCCGCTGATCTGAAGACTGAGACAATGGTTGTGACTGAACTGACGCGCGAGAACGGGTGACTGCACAGGCCATCTGTTTAAGCTGACACCTCTCGACCCACTCCCGATTCTCCCTATTAATGTCGGCCGCCCTCTCGGCAACAACTAAGGGTGGAACCTCCGTAGTGAGCACCGCAAAGTCGTTGCCCAGAAGGAGGTCGACGCCCTCAACTGGCAAGCTCTCTACGATCCCAACATCAAGTTCACGACACACACCATCCACCTCCACCTCCAACCTATAATCAACGGGTATGACCTGGTAGCATTGATCCCCTGTACCACAACAACCCGAGCCGCGTTTATAGGTTTGCCTGTGAAATTTTTAAGAAGTGTCTGTGATGCCCCAGTGTCACGCAACAATTTGACCTGATGTTTAGTATTCCCCCAGCTCACAAGCCCGCGCCCTCGATGGCTGCAAAAAGTGTCTTGGACAGGTGTCGAGCCCTCCAAACCCTTCTTCACAGGCTGTGTCCCCGCAACTGACGACCTACCCCGGGCAGACACAGAAGAACTGAGAGACACCCCCATGTTGCGAACCAAAGACACAGGCTTAGCAGGAATATTACTCGGACATGTACGTGCAAAGTGACCCACCTTCTGACATTTAAAACATTTCAATTCACCACTAGACTTCCCCCCTTGAGGTGGTGGGGTAGGGCCCTGCCCCTTTGAAAATGGGACGGATTTGTGTTTGTAGTTATAATGGGTATCATTGCTCTTACTTTTTACAGTGTTATTTTGTGTTTCATAGACTTTGGGGGGTGGAGTGTTATGCCCCTTGTTACCTGTCTCACTTCGATGAGCAGACCCGCACCCACGAATTAAAGAAAGCCGGAGGTCAGCAAGCTTAACTGCCTCCTCTACGGTCTTAGGGCATTTTTCCTTCAGGTTTAATGTCAGGTCGCTGCCTGTGCACCGGAAGAACTGCTCCAACAAAAATAACAGCTTAACCTGATCAACTGTTGTCGCATTCTCAGACCGGACCCAGTTCCCCATAGTGTCAGTCAGTTCCTGGGCATGTTCAAGGAAAGAGCTCTCCTTGCTCTTTACAACGCCCCGAAATTTCAACCTGTAGGTTTCTGGTTGCAACTCATAGGCCCGGAGCACAGCCTCCTTCAACACCACATACTTAGTACAGTCCTCCAATGACAGCGAGTCATATGCCTTGAGACCTTTCCCAACCAGCTTTGATGATACAAGGGCTGCCCACTTAATCTCCGGCCACTCATGCTCCCGACACTTCTTCTCAAACCGTGCAAAAAACTCAGTCACACCAGACTCATCGAACACAGGGACTAATTTAAGCAAGTGCGATAATGACTCAGACCCACGATTCCCAGAACCGAGATGCCGCCCTGTTTTCTCCACCCTAGATTTATCAACATCCATCTCAGCACAGTACCTAGTTGCTTCAACCTGCAACTCTGCCTCACGGCATGCTGTCCTCTCCTCAGCCTGAACCTTAGCCATCTCAACTTCACGCTGGATCTGGATCTTAGCCAACTCCAATTGCAACAACATATCAACAGTCAAACCCACACACCCAGTGGCTCACCCAGGGGCAAACCACGCTGCCAGCGACTATCAGATTGCGGAAGCGTGCCAAGGTCTGGTAACCTAGGGGGCGCGATAGGAGTAGAGTGGAAGGGAGGCTTGGATAAAGGCTCCCAAGCCCCCGTTCCCCCCTGCAACCCACTGCCACCACCCAACACACAAGCCACCAGGTCACTCTTAGACATGCTGCCAAAGCCGACACGCCCCAGGACCGTGGCCAAACAACGCAGACCATAGCAATCAATCCCCTCCAACCGACTCGCTGTTACTGGTATCTCCACAAACTTCCTCGCATCAGCCTCACAATTAATAACTCTGATGCCATCATTAAATTCATGCTGCTGCTCAACACCCGTAGGCTGTACTGTCTGATTATCTCCGTTAACTGAGCTGTTGCTAGACAGGGTGTATACTGAGAAGTGTGCAAGTTTATAAAACAAAAAAAAGTATCTATAATCTCTTATGCAAGCACCTATTAACCTAAAGTTATCTGAAGCCTCTTTATGTGTTATACTGCTTGCCAAAAAAATCTGTGTCCACTGCATTCCTCAATAAAAAAAATTACCACTATACTCCCACAGTATTTCTTAAGTTCACAAAATCCTAAGCAAGGTCGCCATTTGTTACGATCCAGGTTCTACAAGACACAGGGCTCTTCTTCATTGGACTAGATAAGGCTAAATGCAACAACGGTAACACTAGTTCCAACCCCTGCCTGAACCACTGGAGAACAAAACACCTATACCGCCCTGAGTCGTGCCTGGACAACGAGATATCCCATGACTCGGTAAAAGGTGCACACTATAGGCTGATGATCACTGAAGCAGCCTATACTCATACAACATACGATTACTTTATTAAGGTATACAAGGAAAAAGATAGATAGCGTAATTAAATCGCAGCAACGATTTAATAGCAAACTAGAAGAAGGATAATTAACGTTACGTTAAATAATCAGTAAACTGTCACTCCTGTCTGAAAGAAAGTGAAACAAAGAAAGTCCTAAAGCATCATGCCGGAATCTTCTGCAAAAGTCAGATGCAACTAAGAAGTAGGTATCGGATTCTGAACTGTGTATTATTACTGTGGGAACATATATAGTGTAGGGACATACAGTGTAATCTGGCACAGGTGTAATTATAAAACAGTCGGCAGTCTAAACTCTAACCACAAAAAGATGTGCTTTCTCCCACCAGACACTAGCCTGCTCTGGTTGGGTCTCTCAGCAACAATCACGACTTACTATAAACATAAGGAGCAATAATGCTGCACACATATACACAATGAGATTATAAACCCTAATCGGGGATCTGCCAGGTGGACGAAGTCTAGCAGGGGAGTCGTAGGCTAAGCTACCTGGGCCGAGCCACCTGCTCGGTAGCCTAGTGTCGTTCTCAAGTCTGTGTGCCTATTTACATTAAATGACGCGGTGCTCTCTTGAGAGATCCAGGTCTCGTGTACCTGGTTCTCTCCTGGCGACCCTCCTAAGTCAAAAGCTAACGAGCTAGCACAGTGCTGGGTGGACTAGGCCAACGCCCTCACGCCAACACAGTGCTAGGCTCTAAGGTACACAGACAAGAAAATTACCTAGGCCTCCGCAGGTATCCGGTACAGCTGCATAGGCTCAACGAAAAGTCTATGCTCATAGGAAACTGCAACCTGATAGCCTCTCCCCAGTCTAGCATCGACTGACCTGGCAGACACCCAAGAAAATATGGTTGGGGCAACACGATGAGTATGTCAAACCTCCCCAAGCCAAAATGAATAACCCTCTGATCCAAAATGCCTAACTAAGTACATATAATATCTCTGAGAGCTCGCTGTATAATACAGTGACGGATATATGAAATCAACGTCAAGGGGAAGGGCAGTTAATTAAAAGTAGGATATACAGAGAGAAGAAGGTAAGCAGTGGTAGAGAAAGTTCGCAATAGGGGGGTGAGGTGGGCTGATAGATTGCAAGGGGATGTTAGCGTTACAGCACTACGAGGAGCTCTGAGGGAGACACAAGGACAGGAGCCCGCACCACCGTCCCAGGACCACGGCCGCCAATCACAGACGACTACGTCACCAGGCAGCAAGGCTGCAGAAGGCGCCAGGATCCACCAGCCAATCAAAGGCGCGGGAAAGCGCGCGAGCGGGAAAACTCCTCGAGTGAGGGAGGCAACACATACCTACGCACGCACACATTACCACCGCGCTCTCGCTATTCTCTCTCTCCCTCCACAATGCATCTTATATTCTACTAATAATATAAAATACTTCTCGTTGTCACAGACGAAAGTAAACACCACCAAGGGACTGTCTGTAACAACACGAACACTATGAAAGAAAGAACAACATTCTCTGATAACTGTAGCCCATTTCACTACCTGGGGAGAGGGGAGAAGAGGATAGGGACCCAACTGCTGCCCCCTCGTGGTCGCTGGGGAGCTGACGTGCGTCACAGTACCCTTCATATATACCGGCTCCCCGGGCCAGGCGCCTGACTGACTATTATCTAGTCCAACCGGCGCCAGACCCGCTCTCCCGAACGACTGCATTTTCACTCATCTATTCACTAGCATTATCCATTCATTCCTTTTTATAACCACTTCTCTTGCCTGATCTATAGTCATTCCTCTACCTCCCAATGCATGTATTACACAATCTCTCCATCTCAATGGAGGTCTTCCTACCCCTCTACCTCCCTTTCTATCTGACTCACATATTCTCTTTTTAAGCCTTTTGTCTTCCATTCGTTCAACATGTCCATACCAGCACAGCACCTTTCTGTCCACACTGCCCGACAAATGTTCCTGCTGCCCCACTCTCCTACGTGTCTCTTCATTCCTCAATCTGTCTCTACGAGTCACTCCACTGGTGGTACTTAAATTATAGAACAGAAACGTATATATGGTTTATATAAGTTTATTGATAGGGTAAGCAGTACTGGAGGTAAATAACTTACAACAATACAAGTAATGATAAATATAAATGATACAATTTAGAATACAGTTATTACATAGAACCTGCAGAGATAAAAACATATTGAGGGAAGAGGAAGGTGGTGAGTGTTTATTATATAACGCATAAGTGTTGTCAATCCATAGCAATGTTAACTACAAATATATATATCTTGTTCGACACTGGTGGAATCGCCGGGGGAAATTAAAGATTTAAGTATGTCAGGTTGAATGGTTTTGATCTTTACGTTAATTAAAGATCCAACAAAGGGAACAACAAACTCTATGGTAATTCCTAATCTCAATACCCAAATTATTTTCCGGGAGAGACAGGTAGAGGATAGGTTTGTATCTCGACTCTAACAGAGGGAGTGGGGAAAAGGATAGTCTTCTTCTGCCTTCTGCTTCTGTGCCTTCGTCTTCTCACAGTCTGGGCGTTGTGGTAAATCCCAGTAGTGTGTGTGTGGAAAGAGTGGCCAACTGTGTTGTACCAATTGTTTGACCTCTTCAATCCACCAACTGTGTTGCACAACTCTTTGTGCGAATCAAGGGCGCTGTGTTACACAGCATTGTTCGAATTTTCAATTCGCCAGCTGAGTTGCACGAAATGACTTCCCTATGAGTAGCTTTTAGGGGTAAGTGATCAACTGCGTTGCACCACTTCTTACTCAGGGTTACATTGTCCTGAGGAGATGAACTGCCGAATAATTGGTGATGTTGGTATAAGCTGGATTTCTTGTCTCTCTTGCTGGTAGATGTTCTGGGAGGAAGAAGGTCACCTTGTGCCATTTGGGCGGGGTCACTAGTGCCACTTTACAGGTGTGCAGTGCCACTGGTGGACAGAATGACAAAAGGCTCTGGTGGGGGTTCATTCTCCCACGCTGTCAGAGAAAACGGGATACCTACCAAGGACAAATTTTAATGGATAATTAACTTGTTTAGTTTTCTAGATAACTTGTTTAGTTTTCTAGGTAACTTGTTTAGTTTTCTCCAGAATCACCATCACTGATTCAAACCTCCTAGGTGGTGGATAGTGCTCTTTGGATACAGGAGATCGTTCTTGAGATGCAGGCATCATGGCGTATATTGTTTAAGCAATATTTACTATTATATGTTGAAAATTGACATATTACATACATTTCACTTTAATATTTAGAATACGTGTCACACTAGTTGTTTGGACCACAAACAGTTTAATCCAAACTATCTGTTTTTCCGGGCCGTATATTGGGTGACTGCAGGACAGTTGCCTGGTTCACAAAATGTACGGCCTTTGACGTTATAGTTTTTTGTATGGGTCGAAATACGGCATGGAAAAAGCCTTGTGTGAACTCTTTTAGTATATAACGAGATCATTGACGACTGTGGCTTTACAATCATATTCAAGCGTCATGTCTAACCCTCAATGATCAAACTACTGTATATCTTACTTTCTGAAGATTAGAAATATATACTCCTCCCATTAACTGAACAAAGTTTGAATGTAAAGTCTATATTTGAGTGAATTAAAGACAGTTTTGAGTATTAAGGGAGCTCAGATGGTATTGTGCAGCAAAATTTACTGGTTCGACTCATTGGTTTAAAGAGGGGGTTTAGTTTGCTCTCCAAACCTCTATCAAACTTAAAAAAACACCCACAAGACCCCCCTTCGATATAAATTTGTACATTTTTCGGCAGAAAAATTCCCCGGCCGAAGACCGTTTCCTCTTCAAATACACGCTCGCCATCTCCCGCCAAGAAAAAAATTGACACCTAAATGGCACAAAAGGTCTTAACCCTTAAAAAGCGGCTCACCACTTAAGTCGAGTTAAATAAAGCTGGACTATGTGGCGGCGCTCGACATAGATCGAGTGGCAATTTCAGCACGTAATGTGGCTGAGAGAGAGAGACAAGTGGTGGCAGGAGACTAGCGAGCGTATGACTGCTCCAGACCACCGCGGCGAACCTACTGACACAAATCTCAGCTCCCTCCTCCCTCTCTCACTCGCTACATACTCAATTATGTACCGAAAGTACCGAATTACCTGCTTTTTGCACTCGCGTTGCACGGTTATTGCAAGAAAACTATCCATCATACAAGGATCGTTATGGTGTCATTCGAAAGCTCTGTTTATGCCCTTTCAGGGATAGATACTTGTTTTACGTTCTGGGTCTTATTTAGGCATGAAAATGATCACGTAAACAGCCCTATTTTGGCTAAAAACACCCCGCTGGGCGGTACACATAAATAAACCGCATAGGCCGCTCGTAAGGTGTTAATATTGGCAAAGAAATGGGGCAAAAGGTCTGAAAATCGCCAAACTAATGGGGCGAATGTCTTGAAATCCCATAACTAATAGGGCTAAACATGAGGGACGAGGAGGACTCGAAAAACCAACTGCCTCCCCTTAAGTAGGTAGAAGTAGTTAGGCTACAAGTTATGACCAGGACAGTACTATAATATGAATGTGTATGTGTTTGTTTTTTAAAGTTTCCTCAGTTCGTGACAAAGAAGGCCACCTGCCCGCAGTACATCACCCACACCGTCATTAGCACTTACGCTGCGGGCATATTTGCGGTATTTAGGGCATATTCAGGTACTCCTGAATGATTAATCAAGTGTTTGCATGAAATTAAATTTATTCAACTGAAAACTAGACGAATATAGCTTCAAAATTACGCCAGACCGAGCTTCGTAGCTCGCGGGGTTCACCCGCAGCGCTACCGTAGACATTGGGGAAAACTCGCAATTTATTAGCAATGTAGCATTTCCTTGCCTTTGGCAGCACTGCTGAGACCCGGATCTGGGACCTCAGTGCATGAACAGACATGCTGGCGGTCGGAGGAGGGCCCCTCACGCTCCCGCCCACTGACACTCAATTTCTACGGCTTTAACAGGCTTTAAAAGCCTGTAGATTGCTGTAAATTGCCATGGCGTTCGGGAACGTCTCCCACAGCCAATGGGTTAACATCCATCCCAAGTATGTCACGGTCACGGAGAAGTCCTATGTCACCGTGTATGCCACCAGGACCCGCAAGACCTACAGTATGAGGGATATGGTCATGGTGGTGGTGGTCACGGTCGTGGAGGTGGAGGAGGAGGGTATGGCCATCACTGAACAGTTCTCTCTAGGACTAAATTTATTTAACGTTGATTATGATTGATAATACTTTTAGGTAGACTGCAACGTAGAATAAGAACTCAAACTTAGGGTTAAGAAGAACAGGACTTAAAACAACCCTCTGATTTAAAGTTAGTAGCAAGGTATATTCCATATTCATGATTGCTTTTCTTATATTTTTATAATTATAATTTTGTGCACGTGTAATAAGCAGATATAGACACATATTAGTGTGAAACCTAATCGTAATGCTATATATGAAATATTCAAATTCTATATCTTACTTAAGTATTTTCTTAGATAACTTGCTTAATATAATCATACATTTTATTGAATGCATCATCTATACACTGGACGTACAGATCTGTTTGGTTTATTACTGTTATGCCCTGATTTTATGCAGGATTAACAATTGGATATGGTGAGTTCTACTCCACTGGGACTTCCAAGTTCAAATACGTACATATAAAATGAAAGGAAAACAGAGGATAAGAATATCACAAGATATGGTTTGAGAATACAGCTTTATTTCTCTTGCACTATATTGGAGAAATTATCTGGAACTTAGAACACTAACTAAGAACTAGTGACCACTGTCGCTTTCCTTCAGGAATGTCACGGTGTTTAAAGTTCAAGGTCAAGTACCCCAATAGGTATGCAGCTGGGTCGTATAGAAAATGGGAAGTCAATGGTAGACTCTAAAATATTTTTCTAGTACTTTGGTAAATTTCGGCAGTCGCTGACGTCTCAAAAATAGAGTAAAATGGTATTAATTCAATATTGATTCACTGATTGGTGGCAGATTTTTAATCCGTATCACTCGAACTGTATGGGGGTACGACTCATAGCTTTAGGCCCCGATTACTAAAACTGGTGCGGATTTATATGTATTTAAGCCACTTTTGGGGGAACTCTGTTTATTTCGTTCACTCGACACTTTTCCTACTTGCTGTCACTCTATCTTCTTCTCTTGGTCTCCTGGCGTGGTAACTTCTCGTTGAATGTCTCCGGTGAACACTTCTGGAGGTGATTTGTTCTCGTTGGTTGCTTCCCCATAGGCCGTCTAGGTGAAGTAGTTACAGATGGGTTGATTGGGCTTGAGATCTTAAGTATGGCTCCGTAACATATAGTAACCATCTGGCGAATTACTGTTGGGCACCATACCGAACTAACGCGAGTATTTCAGAGGTAGGAGGAACTACTCGACTGTTCTGATCAGTATATCAACCGTTGATGAAGTCCTGTTAAGGTACTCTCGGACTAGGATCTTAAATATCGAGACTTATGTGGTCGATATCGGACGAACACAGTCATTTCAGTTGTAGTGATATTACTGTCTGCCCTGATCTTTATGAGAGGTTCGGGGGACCCGGGGCGGTGTTTAAACCTTTAAGTTACACAGTCATATGGGATGCCACAGACACAGTGCACCAAGGACTTATCTCTGCAGAGTGCCAGTGAGGGTATCACGCCAAGCCCTGTCTCTAACACAGCGATCTCAGAGGCTTGAGACTACCTGTGCCGAGTGGCAGTGTCCACTTTAAATAGTAAACAATAGAGAGTGCGGCAGGCCGTAGTCTCTCTATTTTCCACTATGGAAAATGTAACCTGGCGGTGGAGCCTATGTCACGTCGGCAGGCCGAACGATGACAAAGTTCCTCGACAAGGACACTTTTGTACGAGTGTTTACTTGGACTCCGTAAAACACAGAGAGGGCGGCAGGCCGGAGTTTCTCTACTTTTTACGAGGTAAAGTGAAGCCTGATAATTGGGACTATGTTAATGCTGGCATGCCAGCCACCAACAGAGTTCTTATATCAGGACACTGGTACCTTCCCACTCTAGAGAATATTGAATATGGCAGGCCGCTAACTCAACTTCTTTTAGAGATGGTGCTGTCGATAACTTATAGTCTGAGGAGAAAGTTTCGGCAGGCCGTACACTTTTCCCACTAGACTAGCTAGTCACCGCCTAAGTAGGATATCTACGTTAGCTAGGCAGGTCTGGTTCTAACGAGATCCCAAGTATTGGGTTTGTGGGTTACTGTCTCAGTATAGGTGTGTCTCTCTGGCATGCCAGACGAGACAGAGTACCTGGAACAGAACTCAGTTAACGGGGACTTGTAGTCTCAGAACAAATATCGGCAGGCCGTATACATTCTTCACTAGACTAACTAGTAACCACCTAAGTAGGATCTCCACGTTAGCTAGGCATGCCCGGTTCTAACAAGGATACCTAGTTTAGGGTTTTACAGACAGTATCTGGACTTTGCGGCAGGCCTGACCGGCCTCCAACTGAATGGAGAGCAATATTAAGTTTTCGTAAGCCAATACTTTTTGAAGCCTCAACAATTGCTTGACTTTCCTCAGAAATCCTGAACTGGTATTGCGGATTAATGAGTGCACTCCTGTGGTACCTCTAGGATGGTAAGGGCATGGGGAGTTATCCTAGATGGGGTTCTTGAACCCTTCTTACACTGTTGGTCAGGTCTCCTTCAATAGAAGGTCAATACTCGGTGGTGGTGTGATGAGTAAGGTCAATTAATGTTCCCAGAGTAGGCTACTTCATCAAGGTTAAATTATAAAATCATAGGGGGTTTGGGTCACTTCAATAGAACTCTGAAAAACAATAAGCATTTAAGGTGTGTCGTGTGCACTGATCTTGGTTGTTAGTATTTTTAGGCATGAGAATTTGTAAATCTCTCTCAGCATGGTGGTGTCTACAGGGGTGTGTACGTATCTCACCTTCCCGGTTCCTGTTGGTAGGCCTTTGTGTACACCAGGTATTTAAACGTCTGGAGTGCCCCATCGGAGTGCGGGAGCGGCAGATCTCCCGCGTTATTTTACTTGTGGACGAAGATTTACAGGGGAGTCTTTTATAGAAAGAAGCATGTGTGGTTTGTGTAACTATTAAACTAGTTGAAGAATGTAAAAAAAAAGGCATGTGTGTATATGTGTGGAAAAACAAGGTTCCAAGGTCTATTGAAGTATAGGTTCACATCTTATTGCATAACAAAGTTTTCATACAGGCATATAATGGTTTCATCTGGCATTGATTTCTTCTGTAGTGAAGATACACGTTTTCTCTTAATTACTACTTCTCAATTCTCCCCTGAGTATATTGTGAGTTGAGGATAACAGATAACACAAATGGGTGATCATAACGTTTGTTTATTTTTGGGTATACAGGGTCATGATAACATTACTTAAAAGAAAATACAATTGTAAGGAAGTGAGTTCAACCGGCTTCAGAATGGCTGGCTAAATAATACCCTCCTCTTCGTGGGGGTATTATGCTTGATGTTCCGACCTGGTGTGTTGGGGCATTGACTCGTTGGTGAGCTCTTTCGTCCTTGTTCCGGCGTGACTTGATCCAGTGCCGACTCGTCGGTTTGGAGTATTCATCTTCGCCTTCTTCTGGGGTATGGGCGATGCCTCTTGTTGGCGTTTTCGCGGTATTTTAATTTCTTTAGTCAATATCTAACAATAACTTTCTACTATTGAACTGTCGATCCTGCAGTGGATCAATAATTATTAAGACACTGGATTGTATGCAATGGATATTAGTAAATTAAAAATATTATTTGATAGAGAGTTTCAATTTTATTTCATACCTTGAATTTTAGCTATAGGAATATGTAATTTATCTCTTGGCCTAGGTGCTGCTGATGTATATTTTCATTATAGGTAGCGCCAACTAACTTGACAATAATCTTGATCCCTGACCTCTCTGTAACTCAAAAGGGCCTAGAGCAAACTGGCTGTAAATGTCCACACCTATTTTCTTGTGGACTCGTCCCAAATGATGGAAACGTCAGCCCGATTGCTTTCATTCATTTCGAGTTATAAGAAGTTAAGGGGTCAAGATTATTGTCCAGTTCGTTGGCGCTATCTATAGTTATGAACATATCTTTAATAATGGATGGAGTGTAATCCTTTGAGAATTTGAAAATTTGTTTGGTCACTCCAAACTATTACAACTCATAAAATGGAAGCAAACTTATAGTTTTAAAAAAGTGGCTTAATTTGATCTTAGTTTATAATTCTCAATCACAATGTATTTAATAAAACAAATTATGAATCAGTCTAGATAAAGGCATACGAATTTCTCGGTAGATTCAGTTGAACAGGGTATTGTTATACCAGGTTTTTACTGGGGTTGCATTGACTTTATAGATTGGTTCTTACTTGACTGGAGAAGATGAGAACACACAAGAACACAAACACAAAGCTAATAGAGGATAATATAACATGACATACAAACATACAAACATAGATTATTCTTATTCACACAACATCATATGGTTATAGGTGCAACATTACATAAGGCAGTGATAGGTTTCAAATAGCAGCACGATCCCGTTTCACCAGTGTCTTACGCTCTCGCTTGCAATCCAGACCTAGACTTCTATGTGAGTCTCTGGAGGAACTTATATGATGGAATCTTGGGATTGTTACGAATACGAGCTGTTACACAAGTGTCTTACGCTCTCGTATCAAAAGGACTAAGTAGGGAGTTGTTACACCAGTGTCATACATCCTCCACTACAAGTCTTGACTGAGAAGGAAGCCGTTACACCAGTGTCTTACGCTCTTCCAACCAGCCTTTCTATGTTTGTGGGTTTACGTGAACTAGAATGCTCACTCCGTGTGGCATACTCTAATTATAGTAAAGTCCCGTACCAAAGCAACGGCTCCTTACTTTAATCCCATGATACGAAAGCGTAAGACACTGGTGTAACGGCTCGTTTTCATGTAAGACCCTCACCTCTACAGTCTTCAAAGATCTTCAAGGAAGTCTTCACCCATCTGATAACTTCTAGGTCTGGATTGAAAGAGAGAGCATAAGACACTGGTGAAACGGCTCCTTACTTTAATACCATGATACAAGAGCTTGAGACACTGGTGTAACAGCTCGTTTTTCATGTAAGACCCTCACCTCTAAAGTCTTCAGAGATCTTCAAATAAGTCTTCCCCTAACTTCTGTCACCATCACACGACAGGACCACCCCCACGGACCAGGACGTCGTAGGGAATACCAGGCAGCAACGTCTTCACAGATCTTCAGAACCTGCCTGTGTCTTCCCCTTGAGATGCCTAGAGGATCCTCGATTGTGCTGCTATTTGAAACCTATCCCTGTCTTATGTAACATTGCACCTCTAACCATATGATTTTGTGTGAATAAGAATAACCTATGTTTGTACTCTGTGTCATATAATCCTCTATTACCTTTGTGCTTGTGTTCTTGTGGGTTCTCATCTTCTCCAGTCAAGTAAGAACCTACCTATAAAGTCAATACAACCCCTGTAAAAACCTGGTATAACATTGGCGGCAGACTGTGACTCTTGATTCGGGAGGAAGAGGCCATTAGGCACAAAATCAAAGGAAATAGAGCGTTTTTTGTTTATAACATAAAGTCATCATGGCTAATCATTCTCACATTTCCATACCTAAGTATGAGTCAGACACGTATGACATCAGGACATATTTAGATATGGTCAACCCAGTGCTCAGCCCGGTGTATCAACCAGACAGAGAAAAAATTACCGGACAAATTACCCCTGATCTCACATGGGTATAATTCCGGCAGATTGTTATTGATGCTATTCAACCCCCCTTGGGCACTGTCGTTGCCCTGAGCAAAATAGATGACATAACTTACGAGGGAGATTTGGACACCACCCTCGGACTCCAGGCACATGTCAGGACTGCATATTATCCTCTTCAAAGCAATATGCAACAACCACAACACATTTTTAATATCCTGCTGCGAGTGCTCCCCAGCTTCATTAGAGAGCACTTCACCATCCATGACCCTGTAGGGAACGACCGAGACATCATCACCATCAGGAAGCTCATGACCACCAAACCCAAGACCTCAACAGTGGGGGCTATAAAAAGATTACCCCCCCACCCTCAAGGAGGACCAAGGCCAGGGCCCTCACGCAGCTACAGGTCCAGACAGCCACCATTCCAGAACAGACAACCAACATTCCAGAACTGCCCACATTCCTACAACAGAGCGTACCCTCCAAGCCACACCCCGAACAGGGTTCCTCCGCCCACTAACCCCATAAATCGAGGCCGACCCACGAGCATCGCCACACCCAGATTCCGGAACGGGCCCTTGATCTTGATCAACCCGTTTAACTTTAGTGCCTGTAACACCACCTGTCCCTTACATTGCATAAGGTATCATGCAAAGCAACAACAACGGCAGGCTTCCAGAGTACTTGCCGCGGATGAGGAATCCCGGTTATTGGAGATTGAGAACAACAATTCGGAAGGAGAAGACCCCCTGGAAGCCCCCACCTCAGTCCAGGCCATTAAGGAAAATTCAGAGGAATAGAAAGAGGAAAAGATATCCCCCACGCTGATTTAACCACCTCCCATCTACCATCTGGCGAAACTGGAAGGGGTACCAGTGCATCTCCTGATAGTCATTGGAGCTGCTAGGTCCTGCCTGTTCAACCGTTTCTACGACCAAAACCGTCGCAGATTCGGGGTGTTAAATGCCACCACCACTAAGCATATCAGTGCCGGGGACACACCCCTGTCCATCAGGGGAGAGACCACACCCTTGCGCATCACCACCCCAGACTCAGAAGCCTCCTGCCACCACCCTTTTGTAGTATTCTACTCAGAATGCACACAATATGACGGCTACATGGGATTGGATGTGTTGCAGTGCCTACAAGCACAACTGGACTGTGGTCAAAGACGCCTCACATTTGCAAAAAACATAAACAAAAAAACTTCAACTTCCTAAAAGTCATCCCCAAGAACAAAGTTCAACGGAAGTACATAAAGAACAAACCGAGCCCGGATGCTGACAAAACAGGCCCCCTCACTACCGCCTCCACGATAGCAAGCCACCGCTCACCTACCACCACCTGTACCACATCACAGAAATCACATTCACCTGCTTCCATCACCATACGGGCCCTAGCAGTCACAACTCAGGCCATGCACATTCCGGCTCAACATCAACAATGGGTGCCATTACGTCACACATCTGACGCTCCTATGAACTTCACACCACACATGGATCAACCCAGAGCAGATAGATGCAGAGTTCAACCGGCTCTCATAGCTTCCCATCACCACGGCACCCTGACTGCTAACATCACTGATGAGCCCCTCACCTTACCCAAGGGCCTAATCATCGGCGACCTAGAAACTGTTATGTCGGGTTAAAAAATTTACAGCTCGTGATATAGTCTTTACTAAAATCCAGATCTGGACTTATAGACCGTAAATAAGCCCAACAGGGTCACACCGAACACGTTCTAAATCTCACAAATAGGTATTCAACTAGGTACTACAGAACTCAGTAACAACAAGCATAGCAATTACACACAAGTTTATTGAAGAATATTTATATCTGAAATTCAGGATGCAGCATTACCTTGATAATTATTAGAACTATCAGGCAAGGAATAGAATACATATAAATAGTGGATCAGGAATGGAGAGCAATTACTCTTCGACTGTGGTTTTTTACAAGGTAAATAATACGCAACTAAATTATAACATGCGACTTATAGAATCAACCCTTAATAATAATAATGATGTGAGTCGAGTGTCTTCCGTGAATAAATCAACAATGAAATATACTAGAGTACAATCTCAATACAAGAGAATCTGGGTGAGTTGAGAGGGTAAATAAGCCCCCAGGTGAGTAAGTCACACGGTCACACAGTGAGAATTCTGTTTCATAAGATAATTATTGAAAATGTTACTTAAAGATACTTAAAGTTTAAACAGTAAACGAGTGGCACTCCCCCCCCCCCCCCAACTGCGTAACAAACACCTCCTTGTCCTCCAAGCCTCCCCCCCCCCCCCTCTCTCTCTCTCTCTCTTCTCTCAAATGTGGTGAAAATTCGAACCTGAGCAGTGTTGAATCAAGTTGATAGGTAAAATATGAAAATTAAAATAGATACTATATATACTGTAGGTAGCCTGGAAAGTTCGTTATTTTCCTAGAGTGCCGTATATTCCGCTAAACAGTCGACCAAAAATGGGAAAAGTGGTTAGGGCAGTGACAATTCTGTTTCATAAGATAATTATTGAAAGTGTTACTTAAAGTTACTTAAAGTTTAAACATAACGAGGGCAAACGAGTGGTACTCACCCCCCCCCCCCCCCCACACTCCCACAAACCACGTAACAAACACCTCCTTGTCCTCAAAGCCCCCCCCCCCCCCTCTCTCTCTCTCTCTCTACCCCATCATGTAAGGGCGGGTGGAAAAACAAAAACAAAAACAACAAAACAAACAAAAATGTTTACCAGAGACAACTGTACGAGTTGTAAGATGAATATACACATGCATGAAGGCACCGCATGTCGGATATGCAAGCAACCATATCACTGGATTTGCATAGGATTGACACCAATAAATGAGGCGTACAATACAACAGGGAAGAACCTCCATTTCTGCAATAGTTGTTTCGATATCACATGGCAAGTCATACAGACTGTAGAAAATACAGAGGTACAAGATAGACGGAACTATAGCCAAGACATAGCTACCTTTCACATAAAATGGGGAACTATTGGGGCCTCAGGGCCCATACAAATATCACAACCCACACACGCACACCTTCCCATGATAATGCCCACATTGCCTCCTGCACATCAACACATATCGCCTGCCGAACAACAACCTTTCGCACCCTACATATACACAAACCCTGCCGCACATCTCCCCACACCTCCCCAGACCCAGAAAACACCCACATTAATCCCATCTATGGCCATTGACCACCCTACTGCTGTTGATCAAATACAATTGCAGGATGAACGTAGGATGCAACAAGCCCCCATATCAGGCTCCCCTTCCACATCGTCTCCCCCCTCACCACTGCCACCTGCCCACCTACAACCGACCCGTAACTCCAACCCCCTGCAGGCCTCACCCACCCATACACCAAGCCCACTATCACCCACAACCACACATAGCTCACCACATAACCCCTTGCAGCCCCAGCCACACCTACTGGGGTTGTCTACACCAGTGTGCAGATATTATCTGGAAAGAAGGTGCTACTTTGGTCAAAAGGGCGAATATAATGGGAATTCATGTAGATTTGCTCATCCCAAAATTTGCAACAACATAACCAGTCATGGAAAATGTAGATTTGGTCAAACCTGCAAATACCACCACCCATCCCTTTGCAAGACATCACTTGAGAACAAGACCTGCTACAATATGAAATGCCCAGCTTTTCATATTAAAGGGACTTGGAGATATGCTAGACCTAACACAAATGGTAGCCCAAAAAACTCTCTAGCTATGCGAGGACGAGACAGAGGAAAAAGGCAAGGAGGGAAAGGGCAGAAGAAGATGAAGAGACCGAGGGAGATGAAAGATCACATAGAACACCTCGAGCACCTCCTGCCCTCCCAAGAGTGGCCAATACATCCCGAAGACTATTAGGTACACATAGTACTCCAAATAATCCCTCCCCAATCTTGTTTGCAAATATCCAAGGCCTAAAAAATAGAACCACGAACAAAGTACCATTTATTAGGGGCCTGCTAGAAGAAGGAAACGCTATATTTGAGGCTCTCACAGAAACTCACATTAAAGATCAGGAAGATAGTGAGGTATGGATTCCTGGTTACAACCTACATAGGGCGGACAGAACGCATAGATCACATGGAGGTGTAGCCTTGTACATACATGACTCACTGATATGTACTGAATTCCTAAATAACAGTAATGGAGTGGTGGAAATACTTGGAGTTAAAATAGAATCCCTAAATTTAGCAGTTATTGTTACATACAGGCCTCCAGACTCATCCCGAGAAGAATTCAAAACCCAGCTCAACAAAATAAAATCAGAAGTGGAAACCCTGGGGAACCCAACACCAAATATTATATGGCTAGGAGACTTTAACCTACCAAACATTAAATGGAGACAACTAGAAAACCAGTTAGTGGCAAATAACACCGGAGAAGCAAATACTAATACGAGAGAGCTTTTTGAACTTTGTGATTTTTTTAGTCTTACCCAACATATTGCTGAACCCACACGGGAAAACAATATCTTAGACCTGGTCTTCACTAACAACGACTCTCTAGTACACAGCATTAACATATCGGACACATCATACTCAGATCATAATTAAAACAACCTTAGAAAGTGTACAGACAACCTCAGAATCGAGAAAAAAAACCGGCCCCTTCAGTAAATTTAACTTCAATAACAAAAACATTAGGTGGGAAGAGGTAAATCAAGAAATGGAGGAAATAGACTGGGAAGATTTAATGGATAACCTGACACCAGCAGAATGTCTAGTCTTAATAACAGAAACCATGACCCAAATCTGTAGCCACCATATACCTGCAAGACAAACAAAACGAAGAAGCAAACAAGATCGGGAAAGGAGGAGGCTGTACAGAAGAAGAAAATTACTCACACAAAGACGCACACATCAAAATCTACAGGATAGGCAAAAGGTCGAAATAGATAGAGAAATTGTGGAAATTGAACAAAGGCTAAGAATATCATATGAACTACAACATATGGAAGTGGAGAGAAAAGCTATTGCAGGTGTAAAGGAAAATTCCAAATACTTCTTTTCATACGCCAAACAAAAGGCTAAAACAACATCAAACATCGGCCCACTGAGCAAAGGGGACGGTTCTTTCACAGGGGACAAAAAGGAAATGAGCGAACTCTTAAGCAGGCAGTATGAAATGGCATTCAGTGAGCCTGATGAAACAAAAGTCATCAGAGACCAAAATATATTTTTCATGGAAACCTCCCCCACGGAAACCCCTCGGATGCTGGATATTTATTTCGGTCCAAAAGACATAGAAGAGGCCATTTCCAACATGCCATCCCACTCGGCACCAGGCCCGGACTCATGGAATTCGATCCTAATGAACAAATGTAAGGAAAACCTCTCAAAACCCCTGACTATAATGTGGAGAAGGAGTCTAGACACTGGTGACATACCAGATAGCTTGAAAAACGCAATAATTGCCCCACTGCATAAAGGAGGGAGTAAAGCACTACCAAAAAACTACCGCCCGGTAGCTCTAACCTCTCACATCATTAAAGTTTTCGAGCGAGTCCTGCGAAGCAAAATTTCAACATTCATGGAGACAAATGAACTACACTACACCGGTCAACACCGGTTCAGAGCGGGAAGATCATGTCTCTCACAACTTTTGGAACACTATGACAAAATTCTTAAAGCGCTAGAAGAAAAGAAAAACGTGAATGTCATTTACACCGATTTTGCTAAGGCATTTGATAAATGTAACCATGGTATAATAGCCCACAAACTGAAAGCAAAAGGTATAACTGGGAAAATCGGACGGTGGATATACAATTTCCTCGTAAACCGAAAACAATCGGTAGCAGTAAACCAAGTCACTTCTGAGCCTTCGGATGTCAAAAGCTCAGTGCCCCAAGGAACAGTGCTAGCGCCCCTTCTGTTCCTCATACTAATTTGCGACATAGATACCAACACCAGACACAGTACGGTGTTGTCTTTTGCTGATGACACAAAATTAAGCAAGATAGTAAACACACAAGAGGACACGGGCCGACTGCAGGAAGACATGAATGTAGTGTTCCAGTGGACCAGGGAAAACAACATGCAATTCAATGAGGAAAAATTCCGATTAATACGGTACGGAGATAATAATGGTGTTAAAGAAATTACAAATTACTTAACAGAATCTAACCACATAATAGAACGGAAAGACAGTGTGAAAGACCTTGGGGTATTAATGTCTGAAAATATGGGTTTCAAAGTACATAACCAGGTCAAAGTGGCGGCTGCGAAACGTCTAACGGGTTGGATTCTGCGTACTTTTAAAACACACGGTGAATTGCCTATGATAACGCTCTTCAAATCTCTAGTGCTACCGCGGCTTGAATACTGTAGCGTATTAACATCCCCATACAAAGCAGGTGAAATAAATGACGTAGAGAGTGTACAAAGAAATTTCACTTTGCATATAAGTTCGATAAAACATCTACACTATTGGGAGCGTTTAAGAGCACTGAATCTGTACTCACTGGAACGTAGAAGAGAACGTTGCCTAATAATATACACATGGAAAATCGCAGAGGGTTTAGTACCAAACCTACATAGTTCGATAGTCATGAAATTCAGTGATAGGAGAGGCTGGGAATGCGAAATCCCCCGGATGAATAACAGGGGTGCTATGGGCTCTCTGCGAGAGTGCTGGTTATCACACAGAGGCCCACGTCTCTTCAATAAACTCCCACGGCGAGTAAGAGACATGAGGGACATCTCGTTAGACAACTTCAAGAGAGCCCTAGATGTCGAACTGCAAAAAGTGCCAGACGAGCCCATCCTCGCAAGGGAGCGAGCTGTCGCTTCAAACAGTCTACTGCACCAAATCAATACCCATAACGAGGGGCGTCGCGCTCCTTGGTGCCGCTAGAGGAGCGGCGAACACATCCAAAGGTATCCAAAGGTAAGGTAAGGTAGGTGGTGCGCGCGCTAGTCAGGTAGTCGCGTTTACTAAGGTGACCTTCTCATAAACTAGGGGGGTCAGGTCATATATTTGTACTGCGGGGTTGGAAATTTTGTTTCGAGTTTGTGCAACTATAAATTTAATTTCAATGATATTCTTATGGAAATGGTGGCAGTATATTAATTAATTATTCGCACAATTATTTATCAGCGAAACGCAAATTATGTAATTTATGATGGGAATCTTATATTCACTTCGAACGATCGTATGTAATAATAACGAAACAGGTCGAGGAATTCAGATGTAAATCTAGCCACAATTTTGAATCAACCATAGAATAACATCTAATTGTATTTATGAACAGATTATAATTGACTAAACAACTTAGACAATAATGCTCTGGAAACGCTTGTAAATTGATAGCGTAAAGTGATAATTAATACAACATTAATTATGAAAAGAAGGTAATGCACACAACGAAGATGTGCTAAGGAAATACTGAGAACAGTATAACCAAGATGTCTGAACAAATTAACAGAGTTTTAAGAAATATACACCGTAATGCGGGGTGTATGGTATATGATGAATAATTCAGTAATAGAAACTATGCAATGCTAGAATTCCTAGGCAGGAAGAATCAGAATTATTTACATCAGTAATCAAATGAACGTAAATACTAATTCATAAAATCATTACAATGGCGGTTAATTATAGGAAGGTAAATTGGGGGGCTCGGGAAGTAAATATGTTTATAGAATAACAACACTTCTCAACGAGGAGACTGAGATAAATTAATTATGAAAATTAGCGTAAGTTCTAGGTAATGAGTGATGAATTAAGAAGGGGTATTATAACACGAAATACACTTTGACCTCAACTTGCAACATACATAACAGAATACATATATTTGGAAAATCTGTGAGTGCGTGGCGAGGTGAATTAATTAACACAATTATATAATGTATGCGTAGGACGTTCTAGAGAAGATAAATTAAATATGAGGGCTAGGTCTAGGGAACAGATCTAGCAAGGACTTTATATAAGATTCAGAAGGATTAACACAGTACGCAATTAAGGATCTTGGACACAAATCTCAGAATAAATTATCACAACACGATTCACATATTTTTACCTATACCTCGACAACAATAACACAAAATAAGATACACAGGGACACTTAGGGTAATGTTGGAGGGTAGAGAGAGTATGAGTCTAGCCAACATAGATCATAGGTCCGTTGAGCAGCACTTCAGGGGTGTAGGGCGTCACTCGAGCAGGACTTCAGGTTCCCGACTTCAGGAGTGTAGGGTGTCACTCGAGCAGGGCTTCAGGGGGGTACTTCAGGCAAGTACACTCTCCGGGCAGGGTAGGGGCTGGCTAGTACAAGCCACTACTGTGATTAGCTACTCTGCTCCTTGTTCAGGTTTAGGGTAGTACCGCAGTTGAGGTTTGCATACTTCTCTATGATTTCTTAGAGGTAATGTGCGGCTTTATTCTTGACTCTAGTTTACAGGGGCTCAAAGTCATAGGGATATGGGGAAATTGGTTGTGATGAAGTTGTGAGGTAAATTACTTATCGTAGATATATATAATAGCTGTATACATTGGTACATAAATAATAGGTAGTTTATTTATTACTTAGTTGCTAGTTACTTAGCCTAATAATGGAGCAATCTTTCTTATATGGATTCTTCCATAATCTAAACTCCTAGACAAACATTATTACAGCTCGCCTCTGAGTTACTCTTCATAGAGTGTTATGATATCTCCCGGTTTGCCAT
The DNA here is from genome assembly GCA_032716605.1 of Paralithodes platypus. Classification (NCBI taxonomy): domain Eukaryota; kingdom Metazoa; phylum Arthropoda; class Malacostraca; order Decapoda; family Lithodidae; genus Paralithodes; species Paralithodes platypus. Next base: position 33,935,526 of record CM064567.1, on the reverse strand, counting down.
AATGTGTCCTGTCTACATCCATTTATATCTGTAGACTTCGGGCCGTTGATGTTTTATTTGCATAAACATTGCTTCATCGTACTGCATATCAGGGAGCTGAGGAAATGCTGCTCTGTGGTTGGCTGTGATGATTGGAGAGTAGGGCGTGGATTGGCTGTGAGAATTTCTCCAGGTGGCTGCTGTCTTAGAGCACGGGGAACCAGGGGTAGCTCCTGTATTTGTGTGGTGATTAGAGCACGGGGGAAACAGGGGTGGCTCTTGTATTCTTCTTTTTCTCTCCTTTCGTTCTCCTGTCTTCTTTGGGTGTTTTAGTTGCAGACTGGCTATTCTGCAAATGTTCTCTGCAGGGCTTGTCTTCCGACCCGTCATTTCACCACTTTCCTCATAGAGAAAGTCGCGACCTGGCGATTTAAGAATATATGAGCGGGTGGTGGGTGAATTCTTGATTGGCGTTAAACTCTGGAGAGTGAGGAGCCATAGTGTTGCAGGGACATCCGCCTTGGAGGATCAGCATGCTTAGCCAGGTGAATTAGCTGACTTGGAGATTTTATGGCCGTAGGGACAGCGTTTTGGAGGAAGGTGACACTGTTAATTTTCATGGCCGGCTGGGTTGCTGTAGGAGGCGCTGTAGTAGGAGAGGCGGTTGGAGCTATTCTGCTTGCTGTCGTCGGTGAAGGTGTAGTGATGAGGGCTGGGGGAGCTGGTCTGGTAGCTGTCGTATTTGAAGGTGTAGTGAGGATAGCTGGGGTGTTAATACCAGGTAGAGTTGACCTCGCACTAACAGGGGTGGTCTGGAGTGTAGCTGGCAAGCTAGGTTGAGGGTGGTCCCGCCGGATGTAGGTAGGGGTGAAGGTAGGCGCCCATCGTTGAGGGGGCCTCACACGACGACCAGATCTTGTAAATGTGGGGTTAGATCGAGTAGTTATTAGAGAGGGTTTGGGGACAAGTGATAATGGGGAGGGGGAGGAAGCTGAGCTAGAGGATAGAGGTGGCCCATTTAATCTGTTGGGAGTGGGCCGAATTAAAGGAGAAGAAGGTGTGCTACTAGAAGGTAGGGGACTTCTTCTGTTCAATAGAGGGAGAGGGCGTGCAACAGGTCTAGTTGGAAGATGAGAAACAGAAGGAGCTGGAGACTTGAGTTTGGAAGCATAAGACTGTGGATGAGAGTGGCGTGAGACAAGAGGGACAGGTAACGGATGTGGAAGTGAAGAGGTAGGTTGTGGAGCGGAAGTGATAGGTGAAGAGACTAGGTTAGGAATATTAGCAATTACAGGAGTTGTCGGTTGAGTACCAGAAGATTCTGAATAAGTAGGTAAACTGATAGAAGGGGAAGCTTGAACAGGAATAGAGGTAGGGGGGGCGACATGCCTGGGAAGGAAAAGTGGGAGGAGCTGAGACAGTGCGTGTAGGTATAGCAGGAACGGGTGTGTAAACAATAGGCGGTGGGCGTGGTTGTGGTAGAGGTGTGGGTGTATGAGGTAGAATGTTTAAATCAAGAGGGGGGCTTTTGTCGGCGTGAATGTGTGGTAGGTAGAGGAAGTTCAGGTGTGGTAGGCTCTGTTGATCCTAAATTGTGGTTATCAGTTGCAGGCAAAATGTCATTCTGAATGGGGTCAGCAAGCATAACTATATTCTCGTTAATAGGCTGAAATCTACGTACATGCCTGTTACGATATGTGCGCGACTCACCAAAATAGTTGACGGTAACCTGGTAACAGTTTGGTACAGCTAATATTTCAAATGGACCTTTAAATCTGGGTTTGAGCTTGGATGGAACTGGTAAGTGTGCAACCATAACTAGATCACCAACACAGTGTGGCCTGGCTTTAGGTGATTCGTCAGGTTGAAGGTCATGGACGTACTGTATTTGTCTTAGGCGATTTTTTAGGTGAACTAGAGACTGGTCGAAATTGGAGGAGGGCTCATACGGGGCAGCTAGATTACGGAGGGGAAGGAGCAAAGGTGCTACTCCAAATACTCGTTCATGAGGTGATATGCCGTCTTCTCGAGGGCAAGTGTTGATTCCCCATTGTACAATCTTGACTTGGCTGGACCAATCTTTGGAGTCCATTTGTTGCAACCGGGTTCTGTGACTTCTCTCACATATGAAATTACCTTGAGGCCAGTAAGGTGAGGAGTGGCAGATTTTAAATACACACATTAGAGATAGTTGAGACCATATATGGCTGGTGAATTCAGGGGCATTATCAGAATGGATTGCTTCAGGGAGGCCGAAATAAGGGAAGACATGTTGAATGAGAGCTTCAGCTACTGCAATGGCTGAGTGTTCTTTTGTGGGACATGTAATGACATATTTGGAGTATGCGTCCACAAAAGTAATAATGTATCTGAAACCAGGACTATTTTCCATTGGCCCCATTACGTCTACTGCAAGTAGGCTAATTGCCAAGGTTTGGAGGCAACTAACTTCCCAGAAGGACCAGCTGTGCGGGTTCGAATCTTACCCAACGCACATGCTTTGCATGACTCTGTGATGCGCTTGGCAGTGACATAAGGTGATGGTGTCCAATATACCTGTTGAAAGGTGGAGATGAGCTTCCTTTGGGCTAGGTGGATGCCATTATCCATATGTATGGATTGCATAATAGATAATGCTGCTTGAGGAGTGATCACAATTTTACCTTCCAAGGTGAAGAGATTGCCTGGTTAATTGATTGAAAACTTTCCTAGGTATCCAATCAGGTTTTCTTGTTGTTGATATTGTTGTAAAAGTTGTAAAAGTTCCAACGAGCCTTGATGATGGATTGCAAGAATGGTATGGGTTTGTTCGTCCTGGTGGGATGTAGAATTGGGAGATGACATGGGTAGACGAGAGAGTGCATCAGCATTTGTATGCAATTTTCCTGGTCGATAAACGATATCCATATCGAATTGTTCTAGTGATTCCCTCCATCTGACAGTCATAGCGTTTTTTTTGTCTGATTTCCTCAACCATTGAAGGGCGTGGTGGTCGGTGATGACGGTGACCTTGACTCCCGCCAGGTAGGCTTTAAAATACTGTAACGCCCAAATCATGCCGAGACATTCTCGCTTAGTCACTGGGCAATTTATTTCAGCCGGGTTGAGGGTGCGGCTAGCACAAGCAATGATGTGCTCTTTGCCGTCTCTGGTCTGACCTAAAATGGCCCCAAGTCCAAATTGTGACACATCTGTGTACAAACGGAATGGTTTAGTGTAGTCCGGGAATGAGACCACTGGAGAGGCAACTAATTTGCTTTTTAGATCATTGAAAGCCTGTAGTCGTAGATCAGTCCATAGGAAGGGTTTTTCTTTTTTGTGAGGTCATGAAGGGGCTTGGCAATGGTGGCAAAGTTCTTCACAAAACGTCGGTAGTATGAAGCTAGGCCCAAAAAGGCACGTACACCTTTTACGTTAGTGGGAGGGATGATTTTGCTGATTGCCTCAAGTTTACAAGGGTCGGGTGCAATTCCTTCTTCTGAAACAATGTGTCCTAAGAAATTTACTTTGTTTTTGCCTAGAATGCACTTGGAGGGTTTAAGCTTGAGGCTGGCTTCTCGTATTCTCTGAACGACTTGTTTTAGACGTTGCAGATGTTCTGCCCAAGTTTTGCCAAACACAATGATATCATCCAGATATGCAAGGCAAGTTTCCCAAGTTAAACCTTGTAGGACTGACTCCATCAATCTGGAGAATGTGGCTGGTCCATTGCATAGTCCGAATGGTAATACTGTAAATTCGTACAGTTTTCCTTGGCTGGAGGAAAATGCAGTTTTCTGTTGATGCTCAGGCAAAACAGGTACCTGCCAGTATCCAGCTTGCAAGTCCAGAGTGGTGAACCATTTGGCACCCAGCAGCGAGTCGAGAGAGTCATCAATCCGGGGAAGGGGTGTGGCGTCCTTGATAGTGACGTCATTTAGCTGTCGATAATCTATGCAGAATCTTGTGGATCCGTCTTTTTTACGGACTAGTACCACTAGTAACGGGTGGATGGGACTCGTTAGCCTTGGTAGGCAACTCATCTAGGGGAGACAACCTTATACAAATCCGGGTGGATGGGACTCGTCAGCCTTGGTTGGCAACCTGTCTAGGGGAGTAAACCTGATACAAATCCGTACTGCTTACCTAAGGGTAAGGCAGGTTAGTGGATGGATTAGCCGAACACCACTGTAGAAAAATAGTGCTAACAAGATACACAGAGGGCCTCGGAGTCGGACGGATCCTAAATTGAGTGGTCAATCCTGTAAGTCCTTCACTAAACTGGCTCGGGTTGTCCCTCTCACAGGGAATGGGTCCGCTTGGGGGCATTCTGTGTATGGCCACCCTCGTAAGGGGAGTAAGGCGTCTGGCAATAGATAGATAGATAGACCATCAGAGAAGACCATGGGCTGGTAGAGGCTGTGACAACTCCTGTGGCGAGCATATCTTGGACTTGTTTTTCTTCTTCCTGCCATTGTATCGGGTTTTTCCTCCTAATTGATTGCTTGATGGGGTGGCCCACGGTGTGAATGGGGTGATGCAACATCTCAGTTTTGCCCATATCTCGGTTAGAGGTGGCAAAAATATCTTGATATGAAATTAGGAGGTTTCTGAGATCAGTTTGTTGATTGGTAGTGAGAGTGGAAGGTATATCAGGAAGGGTTTTTTGTAAGGAGGGGAAGAATCAGAGGGAACAGACAGTTCCTCGGAATACATTTTTAACTCGCCGATGGCAAGGCCTTTTGGCAAGGTGATAGGTTTGTCAGAAATATAAGCAATTTTGATACAGTTCAGTTGATGTGGTAGCAAGCAAGGAGCGGTTAGGCATACCCCATTGAAAGGGCTTTGGAGGTGTGGGGTCACAAGGACATTTCCTTGACGGGTGTAGGAACCAATGGTATCCATTTTTCGTGATGAGGGGGAACTGTAATGGAGGTGGAAACTATGGCTGGAGAGATTACGTGATTGTGGCAAGGAATATAATTTATCTTACTTTGGGGTGCAGCAGTGATAAGAAGAGGGACTGGTAAAGTTGTGGACTTTAGCTGTTTTAAATTACCTAGAGAAGGTGGTGTTTTTTTTTGTTTCAGGGTTGGCCGGTGGATCATAAGACAGTGTCCTGTACCTGCAATTGATTGAGGCACTTAAGGAGACTGAAAGATCAAGACCCAAGTATCCATCATACTTGGATTCACTGGGATTATAAATCACGAAGGAGTGATGAACTCCGTGATTTGGATGTGGGGTACTAACATCTAAAAGTAGTGACTGACCCAGGTTGGGAATAACCTGATCATTTGCACTAACGAGGCTGATAGAGGAAGACTGCATTTTTCCAAAAACATTTTGATGTTTCTGGAAGAAAGGAAGGAATAAGCAAAAACGGGAAGCCCCCGTACCAATGAGGAGTCGAACTTTCACCCCATTCAGCGTGACTTTGTGATACATAAGAACATAAGAACATAAGAACATAAGAAAATGGGAGTCTGCAGAAAGCCGATTGGCCTAAGCAAGGCAGATCCCTGTCCCACACAACCCCAAATCAATTACAAAGCCCAATTATAGGCTCAACACTCTAATACCCTGAGGATCATCTTACCAAAACGGTTAGAGATTAACGCAGGATTATGGGGGTCTGCAGAGCGCTGATTGGCCCAACCCGGCTGATCCCCCTTCACACCAACCCTTCTCGTCCATATGCTTATCCAATTTTATCTTAAAGCTCCCTACAGTTTTAGATCCCACTATAGCACTTGGTAGTCCATTCCACCCATCTACAACTCTGTTACCAAACCAATATTTGCCTATATCTTTTCTGAAACGAAATTTATCTAATTTGAAACCATTGGTACGAGTTCTTTCGCTATCACTGAGCTTTAGTACATTTGTCATGTCCCCTTTGTTAATCCCACTAACCCACTTGAACACCTCTATCATATCCCCTCTAACTCTTCGTCTCTCTAACGAATGTAAACCTAATTTCTTCAACCTTTCTTCATACGGAAGATTTCTAATATTATGGATCATTTTTGTCATTCTACGCTGTACTCTCTCCAATGAATCTATGTCCATTCTGTAATAAGGACACCAAAATTGGACAGCATAATCCATATGGGGTCTCACTAATGACAAGTAAAGTTTTAAGATAACATCAGCAGTTCTGTTACTCACACTCCTAGAGATGAACCCGAGAATCCTGTTTGCCTTATTACGAACGCCTATACACTGTTTTCTAGGCTTCAAATCATTGCTAACAAACACACCTAGATCTTTCTCGCAGTCTGAATTTTCTAATTCTAAATTAGCTAGTTTATATTTAACATTTGTTTGCATCTTCCCTATCTTTAATACCTTGCATTTGTCAATGTTAAACTTCATCTGCCAATTTCCTGACCATTCATGTAAGGTATCTAGATCCCTTTGGAGGCACTCTATATCGCTATCTGAATCAATTGATCTCCCCATTTTAGTATCGTCTGCGAATTTACTTATCCTACTAGTTATACCTAAATCAAGGTCATTTATGTATATAACAAACAACAGAGGACCTAATACAGATCCCTGGGGGTCACCACTTTTGACTGCTCCCCACTCTGACTTGGTACCATTTATGCTGACTCTCTGTTTCCTACCAATTAGCCATGACCTAATCCATCCCAACAACGCCCAACCTATTCCATGTGCCTCAACCTTTCTCATCAATCTCTCATGAGGGACTCTGTCGAAAGCTTTACTGAAATCTAAATATATAATATCGTATGCCTTGTCATTATCTACTGCTTCATATACCTCTGAGAAAAAACTAAGCAAATTAGTAAGGCAAGAACGTCCCTGTGTGAATCCATGCTGAGAAGAATTGATTAAGTTAAATGTTTCTAAGTGGTTTCTCATTTTCCTAGCAATAATTGACTCTAGTAGCTTTCCTATGATTGAAGTGAGACTAATGGGACGGTAATTGGATGCTATTGATTTATCACCTTTTTTGAAAATCGGAACTACATTTGCAAGCTTCCAAGCTTCTGGAACTATACCTGTTTCTAATGAATTGTTAAAAAGAAATGTTAATGGGTAACTTAACTCATCTCTGCATTCTTTTAATACTCTGGCATATACCTCATCGGGACCAGGCGATTTCTGAGGTTTCAGTCTGTCAATTTCCTTAAGCACATCATTTCTACTTATAGTAACCGTACTTAACCTATTTTCTATACTATCTCTATATACCTTACGGACTTCTGGAATCTGTGCCAAATTTTCATTAGTGAAAACGGATAGAAACTGACTATTTAATGTACTGCACATTTCTAAATCATTTTCTGTCATTTCTCCTATCGAAGTTTTAAGGGGGCCTATTTTATCTCTAACTTTAGATTTATATAGCTGGTAAAAAGCCTTAGGGTTATTTTTTGAGTCATTGGCTATCCTGATTTCATAATTTCTTTTGTCTGTCCTTATACATTTTTTAACGTCTCTTGATAGATTCTGATAGTAAGCAAGTAGGTGAATTTCGCCTTTCTTTATTTTTCGATATATTCCTCTCTTTTTTCCTAGAAGGTCTAATAGTCTATTATTCATCCATTTGGGTTGGTTCTGTGTTGATCTAAATTTTCTTTTGGGGATATATTTATTTTGCGCATTGTGGAGTGAAGAAATAAAATTATTATATGTAGCTGTCAAATTATCCTGAGTTAAGACAGGTATCTGAGAGAGAGTATGTTCATTAGCGCACCTGGGTCCACTTAATAGTTTAACCATAGGATCGACTCTTAACCCGGGCTGCGGGGAGACTCTTAAGAGTTCCCCCGGGACTCTTAAGAGTCAGAGAAAATAAAAATCAACTTTTGACATCGAAAAAAAATATTTTTTATATTTTTTTTTTTTATTTTATTTTTTTTTTTGGCCCCTGGGCCATGCAAAATCTCAGTCCTCTACCTCCCCTCCTTCCCCACTTTCCTCCTCTCCTTCAGTTATCACCTATTTTCCCTGTTATTCCCTTATTCTGAGGTATATTTTCGTGCTAACATTAGAAATCCGATTGGAGGGTGTGGTCATCACTGATAGCAAGCGAGTGCAAGAGAGAGAGAGAGAGTATCGATCGACTGTGTCTCAGTGGCCTTGGGGGAAATTGGCGGGAAAGCAGATTGCCTCACCCATACATTATACAACTCGCGGGCTATATCTCCGATTTTGACCATCCAAACGCTGTTTTCACTCGTTTTATTGTTGTTTCAGGTTAATACCTTATAATCAACCCATAATAGGCGCATATGGATAAGTATTAATGCTATTAATGGCACAATGAATATTTTAGTGACGGAAACACCTCAAATACGTCAGCACGGGGGACGTTTCCAATTACCCCCATGCGCACTTCAGAGGTTAAGGCTCGTCTTAATCCACCATAATTGGCTTTTCTGAAATCTGGGATAAGTGTCGTATTCTCTTTAGCCTTTCCTGTCCATTGTATGTTAAAATAAATTGATTTATGATCACTATTTCCTAGTTGGTCTCCTATCTCTACATTATTTATCATTTGTTCATTATTACTGAGAACTAAATCGAGGATATTATTACCTCTAGTAGGCGAGTCTATGAATTGAAATAAAAAACTATCCTGTACCGCCTCAATAAACTCTTTTGAATCTGAGTCGCTGATTTGATGCTGCCAATCAATATTCGGAAAATTAAAATCCCCTATAATACACACATTGCTAAACCTTGATGCTATTTTCACTTCATGCCATAAAGCTGTACCTTCGTTTCTACTCATATTTGGTGGTCTATAAATAACTCCAATAATTATGGTCTCACTACCTTCGCTAACCTCAACCCAAACACTTTCGTTATCAGTATTTAGTCTAATACCTGATTTAATACAGCTTTTTAAAGAACTCCTGACAAACACTGCTATTCCGCCGCCCCTCCTACTTGTTCGGTCGCGTTTAAACAAACTATATCCTGGTATATGGAATTCTGCTAAAAAATGTCTTGATTCTGTATTAATCCATGTTTCAGTCAGTGCTATAATGTCTATATTTTCGTTGCTAACAAGTGCTCTAAGTTCATCCATTTTGTTACATAAACTCCTACAGTTTGTATAATATAATCGCAATGAATTTATTTTACTGGTATCGGATTTACCTTTATTTCTAACTGAATTCCCATCTTCTGTTACACCTTTAATATTTCTACTAGCAGTACAATTAAAATCCTGTGACTGATATTTTCTATTCCTATCTGATGTACCAGTACGGCAATTTACCCTATCTAGACAATTATTCTTACTCATATTCTCAGGCTTTATTTTCAGCGAAACCCCGCGACAATCCTATCTATTGACCTAGCTAAATTTGCCACCCCTAGCCGAGAAAGATGAACCCCGTCCAGTGCGTACAACTGATTTTTACCATAGAAACGGGTCCAGTTATCAAGGAATGGTATTGCATTTGCATTACAGTATTTTTCCAGCCGACAATTGATACCAATTGCCCTAGATGACCATTCCTTGCTGACCCCTCTCCGTGGCAAGATACTGTGCACTACAGGTATGCCTCCCTTCCTCCTAACTTTATCTAACACCTCCCTGTACTGCCGAAGCAGTACTTCCGTCCTACCTTTACCAACATCATTGCTCCCTGTACTGAGACAGATAATGGGGTTATCTCCAATATCTTTCATGATGTAATCAATGTCCTCTAACACCTTCCCAACCCCGGCACCAGGCAGACAGACAAGCTTCCTAATATCAGTACAGGTGGACCTAGCTAAGTGTCTGACCATGGAGTCCCCAACAATTGAGAAGGACTTGCCTCTCCTTGTCGATGACTTGGTAGCAGCTGCGGCAGCGGCAGGAACTCCTGGGGCAGCAGTTGAAGGTACTCCTGGGGGGGCAGCAGTCACACCATTCCCTGTTGGAGGCAACTCACTTACCTTTCTCCTGGTTTCCTCGCCGAAGGAAGCACTCGCAGCCTCACCATCACATTCGTCATCCAAGGTGATGAACTTGTTGCTGAACTTGTTACTTGATGAACTTGTTACACCGGAAGTCCGCCATCCGATGTCCCGTCATGAGCCCCCGCCATGGTTACGACTATTTGTTTGGGGGGGGGCAGTCTAAAAATCCAGCGGTTCTTGATGAATGAGTTCAGGCTGATAAGATGATTCTAGTTCTCCTTCAGCTTCTCCTTCTTCGATTCCAGCTGTTCCGTCATCAATAATGATAGCAATCTGATGCAGCTTGATCCAGGGAATCTGTGCCCACCAATTTGGAGTCCTGGTCTTCTTCCTGGTTAAATGACCTCTTCAGAGACCACAGCATGCATGATCCGGTGCAGGGTTTCCAATCTGCAGGACGGATTCTGGCCCATTCCTCAGCTTTGTCAGCTGCCCTAGGAGCTACAGGACTACGGCTTGATGCTTTACTGAAGGTGGGATGGGTGGTGACTTTACTGATCATGGCAATTTTGGTGGTTTGTTCCCTGGATTTGCGTAATGCCATGATTCTTCGTATCACAGGCAGATCCACGTCATAATTGTTTGGTTCCACTATTAAGTAGTGGTCGGCCACTGGGTCAGTCAAGATCCTCACTAAGGCTTTGAAGATGGTTTTCTTCCTTTGGGCGGTAGTTTCATCTGGGAAAGCAGTCAAGGCGATCTGTTGCAACTTTTCAACAGTTTCATCCAAGTCTCCTGAGTATTTTACCTCGTGAAACTTTTTGTCAGCAATTGTTTGTCCCAAAACTGGATTAATTGCTGTTCTGACATAAACTTCAAACTGTGCCCAGGTTGACCCAGGCATATTGTTGTGCACATATCCCGACACTTTAGTTGCATATTTTCCCAATGTAACCACAATTGTATGTATCTTGGAAGCGTCCTCGTTCCCAAACATAATGTCCAGGACCGGTTTGACTATTTCCAGGTAAGTGTAGATATCGTAATCCTCGGGCTTAAATGCCGGGATATCAAGAGACCTAATGGCTGCCATGATGAATAATGTAAATACACCAATTGAATACCAGAATTTTTTTTGTTTACAATTAGAACACTCGTGTTGATATACCGTATTGAGACACTGCTGCCGCCAGTGTTATGTCGGGCTATAATATTTACAGCTCGTGATATAGTCTTTACTAAAATCCAGATCTGGACTTATAGACCGTAAATAAGCCCAACAGGGTCACACCGAACACGTTCTTAATCTCACAAATAGGTATTCAACTAGGTACTACAGAACTCAGTAACAACAAGCATAGCAATTATACACAAGTTTATTCAAGAATATTTATATCAGAAATTCAGGATGCAGCATTACCTTGATAAGTATTAGAACTATCAGGCAAGGAATAGCATACATATAAATAGTGGATCAGGAATGGAGAGCAATTACTCTTCGACTGTGGTTATAAACAAGGTAAATAATATGCAACTAAATCATAACATGTGACATATAGAATCAACCCTTAATAATAATAATGATGTGAGTCGAGTGTCTTCCGTGAATAAATCAACAATGAAAGATACTAGAGTACAATCTCAATACAAGAGAATCTGGGGAAGTTGAGAGGGTAAATAAGCCCCCAGGTATGGTGGGTGAGTCACACGGTAGGTGGTGCGCGCGCTAGTCAGGTAGTCGCGTTTACTAAGGTGACCTTCTCATTAACTAGGGGGGTCAGGTCATATATTTGTACTGCGGGGTTGGAAATTTTGTTTCGAGTTTGTGCAACTATAAATTTAGTTTCAATGATATTCTTATGGAATTGGTGGCAGTATTTTAATTAATTATTTGCACAATTTGTTATCAGCGAAACGCAAATGATGGAATTTATGATGGGAATCTTATATTCACTTCGAACGATCGTATGTAATAATATAGAAACGGGTCGAGGAATTCAGATGTAAATTTAGCATACAATTATGAATCAACCATAGAATAATATCTACTAATTGTATTTAAGAACAGATTATAATTGACTAAACAACTTAGACAATGAATGCTCTGGAAACGCTTGTAAATTGATAGCGTAAAGTGATAATTAATACAACATTAATTATGAAAAGAAGGTAACTCACACGACGAAGTTGTGCTAAGGAAATACTCAAAACAGTATAACCAAGATGTCTGAACAAATTAACAGTCTTAAGAAATATATACCATAATAGTATGGTATATGTTGAATAATTCAGTAATAGAAACTATGCAATGCTAGAATTCCTAGGCAGGAAGAATCAGAATTATTTACATCAGTAATCAAATGAACGTAAATACTAATTCATAAAATCATTACAATGGCGGTTAATTAATGGAAGGTAAATTGGCGGGCTCGGGAAGTAAATATGTTTATAGAATAACAACACTTCTCAGCGAGGAGACTGAGATAAATTAATTATGAAAATGAGGGTAGGTTCTAGGTAGTCAGTGATGAATTAAGAACGGGAATTATAACACGAAATACACTTCGACCTCAACTTGCAACATACATAACAGAATACATATATTAGGAAAATCTGTGAGTGCGTGGCGAGGTGAATTAATTAACACAATTATATAACGTATGCGTAGGACGTTCTAGAGAAGATAAATTAAATATGAGAGCTAGGTCTAGAGCACAGATCTAGCAAGGACTTTATACAAGATTCAGAAGGATTAACACAGTACGCAATTAAGGATCTTGGACACAAATCTCAGAATAAACTATCACAACACGATTCACATATTTGTACCTATACCTCGACAACAATAACACAAAATAAGATACACAGGGACACTTAGGGTAATGTTGGAGGGTAAAGAGAGTATGAGTCTGGCCGACGTAGATCGTAGGTCCGTTTAGAAGCACTTCAGGGGTGTAGGGCGTCACTCGAGCAGGACTTCAGGTTCCAGACTTCAGGAGTGTAGGGCATCACTCGAGCAGGGCTTCAGGAGGGTACTTCAGGCAAGTACACTCTCCGGGCAGGGTAGGGGCAGGCTAGTACAAGCCACTACTGTGATTAGCTACTCTGCTCCTTGTTCAGGTTTAGGGTAGTACTGCAGTTGAGGTTTGCATACTTCTCTATGATTTCTTAGAGGTAATGTGCGGCTTCATTCTTGACTCTCGTTTACAGGGGCTCAAAGTCATAGGGATATGGGGAAATTGGTTGTGATGAAGTTGTGAGGTAAATTACTTATCGTAGACATATATAATAGCTGTTTACATTAGTACATATATAATAGGTAGTTTATTTATTACTTAGGTGCTAGTTACTTAGCCTAATAATGGAGCAATCTTACTTATATGGATTCTTCCATAATCTAAACTCCTAGACAAACATTATTACAGCTCGCCTAGAGAATTGCCCGGCGCGACCGCAGCCGCTCCAAGGATGCGTGCCCCCAAGGAGGGGGCAGGGGATAGTTGTGGCGGTCTGGCTCCCGGAAACTGCTCCCCACGGTCGGCAGCCTGCTGTCCTCCACTGTCGGTGATCTTGTCCTCGGACGGAAGGGTCGGCAGCCATCCATGTTCGGCAGTTCCGGGAGGTGGTCCCACGGCGTAGATGCCGCCACTCCAGGACAACAACAACAACAACAACAACAACAGCTCGCCTATGAGTTTCTCTTCGTAGAGGGTTATGATATCTCCCGGTTTGTCATAATTTGTCCTCCAGTCTACATCCATTTATATCTGTAGACTTCAGGCCGTTGATGTTTTATTTGCATAAACATTGCTTCATCGTACTGCATATCCGGGAGCTGAGGAAATGCTGCTCTGTGGTTGGCTGTGATGAGTGGAGAGCAGGGCGTGGATTGGCTGTGAGAATTTCCCATACTTGTGGCTGGTGGCTGCTGTCTTAGAGCACGGGGAACCAGGGGTAGCTCCTGTATTTGTGTGGTGATTAGAGCACGGGGAAACAGGGGTGGCTCTTGTATTCTTCTTTTTCTCTCCTTTCGTTCTCCTGTCTTTGTAGGGTCTTTTAGTTGCAGACTGGCTATTCTGCAACTGTTCTCTGCAGGGTTTGTCTTCCGACCCGTCATTTCAGAAACCTTCGACGATGAACTCTCTCCTTCACCTACCATCACGCCTCGGCCTGTGTAGATATTTATGGACTGTATTTATGACGAATAACTCGTGAACATGACACTTAGCTTCTTCACTCACATCAGAATCTGACTCAGCACCCCAGAAAACTTACAGTATAGTTTGATAGCAATATTATCAAAATCGGCACATTATTTCCTGAGATATGCTGCTCTTGGCTTTCCGTGAACGCGGGTGGCAGCATTCTTGAAAATATGCAAATACAAATATTACCACTGCCCCTTTTTAATATTTACATCCACAAATGTTGACTAGACGTCCTTAGGATGACACAAACGCAAACACCTCATTGACATATTTTTGGAAGGGTTTATTCTGGATTTGCCCCTGACTAGTAGAGTTAATCATTCTGATAATACTATCTATGCTCTCCAAAAATATATAAATACACTACATAAATGGGTAGTAAATTGACAAATGAAGTGCAATGTAGACAAATGCAGTGTATTAACATTTGGTAAATCTTCTCAAAATGGAGGTTATACATTAGATACCATAAATATAGATAACTCAGTTAACAACATTTGGGAGTTATCATCAGCAGTGATCAAACCAATGCATCAGTGTTCGAAATAAGCCAAATAGAGATCTTGGATGTATATCTAGAAGCGTGAGTAACATAACAACAGACGTAATCTTAAAACTTTACCTACAGTAGTAATAGTGAGGCCACATAAATGGATTATGCTGTTCAATTATGGTGTCCTTATTACAGAATGGACATACTGTAGATTCCTTATTGGCATTACAACGAAGAATGACAACAATTATCCATAATTTATTTATATTATTTTCACTCCAACACCAAACACCTCCCAATGAAAACAATGAAATCACGCATGTGATCCACAGGGATTTGAACCTGGGTAAACACATACAGATTGTAAACACTTTTATCATTACACCATCTAGGACTACCGTGACATCATCATCTGGATTGATTTCCCTCGGCCAGTGGGAGACCCCGGTGACTGGGGAAGCTCCGCCCCCTTCCAGGAATTTCCAGAGGTGTTCAAGTGGCTACCTCCCCAGACGGAGAGGTAGAGGTAAACGGAGAGTTGACCGATATGGCAGAAAAGGCATCACCACCGAGCCTCAAGGAATAAGTGGACTACATCACCGACAACATCATACATGGTGGCGTCAAAATATGTCAGAAGGGGCTGACTGTCAGTTCACTCTACAAACACCTTATACCGGCCATGCACGAAGATGGATCAACCGATGCAATTATTATAATATTATAAACCTTCCATATGAAAAAAGATTGAACAAATTAGGCTTGCATTCATCAGAGGGGCGTAGAGTTAGAAGGGATATGATAGAGGTGTTCAAGTGGGTACGAGGGATTACCAAAGGGTACATGAAAGATGTACTGAAGCTCAGAGATAGCGAAAGAGCTTGAATAACTGGTTTCAAATTAGATAAATTTAATTTCAGAAAAGGTATAGGCAAGTACTGGTTTTGTAACAGCGTTGTAGGTGTGTAGAATAGGCTACCAAATGCTATAGTATGATAAAAAACGATGGAGAGTTTCAAGATAAATCTACATAGACACATGTAAGTGATGGGCTGGGTGTTAAAGGAATCTGCCTTGTGTGATCATATCAGCATTCTCCAGACTTACAGTATGTTCGTAAAAAATATTACATATATGTTAGGTAGTTGGCCAGAACCCTCAAACAGCCCCAGAAGGAACCAGCAAGACACACACTTCCTGGGCTGATGCAGATGAAACTCCCCAATCGCCCCACAGTCATTTCCCCTAGAAGGCGGGGCATAAGTCACCTTTGTCAGAATCCCATCCCAACAGCATTGACGTAGATGGCCAAGATTCCTCGCCTGGAAGCTCCTGGAAACGGGTGGAGCTTCCCCAGTCACCGGGCTCTCCTACTGGCCGAGGGAAAGCAATCCAGATGATGATATCACGGAATGCTGGCTGCTGCATTGACTAAGACGCTCACCCGAGCTTCCACCCCATTGGCCAAAAGAGACAACTGGAAACTTATGAAAGCATCATCCAGCTTCCAGGCTCAGGATCCAGGCCGGTTAATCCTGAAGGCCCTGTGACTGGCTAGAGAAGAAATACTCAATCCTCCAGACAGCTATATAGGGACCCTAAACCAGCCTCACAAAAAGTGCTCTCTGAGCTTCTATCGCGAGTACATCTGTGACTTTACAGCTCTCCCTCTTCACCTCCACCACCAATACACCCTCAGCAACCTCTACCACAATTCTCTGGAAGGTAAAGTGGTTTAATGCGAAGAAGGAATACGGCTTCCTTGCCAGAGATGATAATGGAGCGGACATCTTCATCCATAAGAGCCGAATCTCCTCCTCAAACCCAGAGCCTTCTCTCGATGACGACGAAGGGGTACTGTTCAAGATCATACTAGAGAATAAAGGAGAGGAAGCTGACCATATAAAGGGACCAAACAGAGCTTTTTTAAGGGGATCCAGACACGACTCGAAATGGAAAAAGAAGAAGAAAGAGAAAATGATTGAGTACCCACCAGCAGGCATTGACCAACTGTTACGTTTTGACATATCAACCATCATCCAAATCGTAGTCACAACGGCCATGGCACTTGCTGGTGGGGACCAAAATATCTTTAGAGAGTATTTACCAACCCTCCTGAAGGCTAACAACCTTCCCTCAATAATAATCCGAGTGTTCCAACCCCCCAAAAAGTGTCTGGCCCCTAGAGTATATACCAACTCAAGTTCTAAGAAAACCGAAGAATCACGCACAATTACGATTGGACATGCCCAAGCCACTGAATCGAAAGGACACACAAGAAACCACAATGCAACCAGAAGAGGCATCCCAATCCACCAACACCTGAAGAAGGCCCCAGTTCTCCAATGTTCCCTGACAGGGAGATAGAGGAGATGGAGGAAAAGATGGAAAAAGAGACTGCCCCTGCATCCACCGACATATGAACCAGATGGATGTTCCCTCCTTCCTACTTCCCCAGACGGAGAGGTAGAGGTAAACGGCGAGTTGACCGATATGGCAAAAAAGGCATCACCGAACCCAGCCAGAGAAGCAAAAGATTTCCTTCAGGAATATGTGGACTACTTAACCGACAACATCATAATTATATGGTGGCATCGATATATATCAGAAGGGGCTGACTATCAGTTCACACTACAAGCACCTTATACCGGCCATGCACGAAGGATGGATTAACCGATGCAAATATTTAAGAAGGAAGGCTGCCACTCCTTCACCCAACATAGAAAGGGTAGAATCTGGACATGCCATATGACAGCAGAAGCTAAGAGAAAGAACGGCCTCATCAACGACCTTTTCCCCACCTAGTAGCTAAATAGCAAGAAGATATTGACGGGCTCGCCTAAGGCAAAAGGCCCATGCAGCCAAGGTGCTGCAATTAACAATAACAACAACAACAAGCCTTTCAAAAGACAGTCACTGTTCACAAGGATTCGGCTTCCCTCTGCAGCCCCAGCAGCCAAAACCTTCCTCTTCTTCTGAAGTACCCAAGGCGTATGGCGGTATAGTGTTGCCAGTGGATGAAAACTGTAAACAAGGCGCTTCTAAGAAAGACGATTTGTTGACAGACAGTAGAGACGAAACAGACTGCCCTCGAGCCTCCCACAACCACTGCTGCACCTACCCCCTATACCTGACTGCCCAGAAAGACAGGAGCTGCGAGCCCTAATAGAGAGTCACACCTTAAGCACCCCAGACTCCTATTTTGAAGAGCTTGCTACGCTCTGGGAAACGGAGCTACCAAGGTTACTAAAGGAGAAAGCTGAGCCAGTGACTGAGGCCCCAACCTTCATTACTCAGAGGTCACTCCTGGTGATGCCCTGAGAGAACCCACTACCCAAAAGTCCCTGTTGTCGATGTCCTGAGTGTGACCTGCTGCCGGAGCCGTGTGGGAGATGCAGCTGACAATGTGGTGCCTGCCGAAGGTGTAACGAGCTGTCCTGGAGGGCCAGCCCTGTCACCTTTTGATTAGTTCTAATAGACAACTATAGTACCGTTAGAAGATTTTTAGAGCGCTCTTAGAAGCGCCGTTAGTAATAATCATTAACAAAACCTTCTGCTGATCCCTGAAACTCAGCTGTGTCTTTGCTCAGTTTATGTAACTTGTTTCACTGTTAACACTTTGGCTGCGGGCTTATTTCCGCCATATTAGGGTTAATTCAGGCACTCCTGAATTAGGCAAGTGCCTTACCAAAATTAAATGTATTCAACCAAAAACTAAAAGAAAATAGCTTCAAAATGACACCTAAAAGAGCTTCGTATCTCGCGGGGTTCACCCACAGCGCTACCATAGACATTCGCTAAAATTAACAATTATCGCTAATGTCACGCTAAATTTACCTGTGGCAGCACTGTATATCTTGCGAGACTCTGACTCAGAGCCCTCAGTGCCGCGGCCATCTGGCTGGGGGAAGGACGTGTGGCCTATCGCGCTCCCGCTCCCTCGCACTCGATTCTACAGGCTTAAGAGGCTTTAAAAGCATGTAAATTGCTGTACATTACCATGGCATTCGGGAACGTCTCCCGCAGCCAAATGGGTAAACTCCAGCTATATTTGAAAATCAATGAAAAGATAGTTAACCCCCATATTGTTCCCTGAAACATAAGTGCTTGCTGAGTCAGAACATAGCTGCTTAGTTAGCCAGAGACTCGCTGTTCCCAAGAACCCGAACATTTAAAGATAGTCGCTAGTTACCCCCTAAATAGCTTAGTGCATGCGAGTTTAGAATTGCTAAGATTAAAGTTTAAAGTTAGGAACCGCTTGGCATATTATAAGAGATTGCAACATTGAAAAATACGAGCCTAGATATGCTGAAGCTGCTTGTTAAGGTTTGGTATGCCTCACAGGCACTCAGGCACAACGATATTACCAGTAATTTTCTTTGGAACATGACCCTATATTGACTTATTTCATAGCAATTACGAGAGTGCTCCCGGAAGAGCTAATTGCGTATAATACTTGATAAAACAAAATCATTGTTACCTTTATTAAGAACCGTTCATTGTTGTACAAGTTAATAATTACAAATTCATTGTTGCACTTGATGTTAAAGAGTTTATCCTTGTATGTGTTAAATAGTTAACCCTTGTATGTATTAAAGAGTTTATCCTTGTATGTGTTAAATAGTTAACCCTTGTATGTATTAAAGAGTTTATCCTTGTATGTGTTAAAGAGTCAATCCTTGTATGTATTAAAGAGTTTATCCTTGTATGTGTTAAAGAGTCAATCCTTGTATGTATTAAAGAGTTTATCCTTGTATGTGTTAAATAGTTAACCCTTGTATGTATTAAAGAGTTTATCCTTGTATGTGTTAAAGAGTCAATCCTTGTATGTATTAAAGAGTTTATCCTTGTATGTGTTAAATAGTTAACCCTTGTATGTATTAAAGAGTTTATCCTTGTATGTGTTAAATAGTTAACCCTTGTATGTATTAAAGAGTTTATCCTTGTATGTGTTAAATAGTTAACCCTTGTATGTATTAAAGAGTTTATCCTTGTATGTGTTAAAGAGTCAATCCTTGTATGTATTAAAGAGTTTATCCTTGTATGTGTTAAAGAGTCAATCCTTGTATGTATTAAAGAGTTTATCCTTGTATGTGTTAAATAGTTAACCCTTGTATGTATTAAAGAGTTTATCCTTGTATGTGTTAAATAGTTAACCCTTGTATGTATTAAAGAGTTTATCCTTGTATGTGTTAAAGAGTCAATCCTTGTATGTATTAAAGAGTTTATCCTTGTATGTGTTAAATAGTTAACCCTTGTATGTATTAAAGAGTTTATCCTTGTATGTGTTAAATAGTTAACCCTTGTATGTATTAAAGAGTTTATCCTTGTATGTGTTAAAGAGTCAATCCTTGTATGTATTAAAGAGTTTATCCTTGTATGTGTTAAATAGTCAATCCTTGTATGTATTAAAGAGTTTATCCTTGTATGTGTTAAATAGTTAACCCTTGTATGTATTAAAGAGTTTATCCTTGTATGTGTTAAATAGTTAACCCTTGTATGTATTAAAGAGTTTATCCTTGTATGTGTTAAATAGTTAACCCTTGTATGTATTAAAGAGTTTATCCTTGTATGTGTTAAAGAGTCAATCCTTGTATGTATTAAAGAGTGTATCCTTGTATGTGTTAAATAGTTAACCCTTGTATGTATTAAAGAGTTTATCCTTGTATGTGTTAAATAGTTAACCCTTGTATGTATTAAAGAGTTTATCCTTGTATGTGTTAAAGAGTCAATCCTTGTATGTATTAAAGAGTTTATCCTTGTATGTGTTAAATAGTCAATCCTTGTATGTATTAAAGAGTTTATCCTTGTATGTGTTAAATAGTTAACCCTTGTATGTATTAAAGAGTTTATCCTTGTATGTGTTAAATAGTTAACCCTTGTATGTATTAAAGAGATTATCCTTGTATGTGTTAAAGAGTTTATCCTTGTATGTGTTAAATAGTTAATCCTTGTATGTATCAAAGAGTTTATCCTTGTATGTGTTAAATAGTTAATCCTTGTATGTATCAAATAGTTTATCCTTGTATGTGTTAAATAGTTAATCCTTGTATGTATTAACGAGTTTATCTTTGTATGTGTTAAATAGTTAATCCTTGTATGTATTAAAGAGTTTATCCTTGTATGTGTTAAATAGTTAACCCTTGTATGTATTAAAGAGTTTATCCTTGTATGTGTTAAATAGTTAATCCTTGTATGTATTAACGAGTTTATCTTTGTATGTGTTAAATAGTTAATCCTTGTATGTATCAAAGAGTTTATCCTTGTATGTGTTAAATAATTAATCCTTGTATGTATCAAAGAGTTTATCCTTGTATGTGTTAAATAGTTAATCCTTGTATGTATCAAAGAGTTTATCCTTGTATGTGTTAAATAGTTAATCCTTGTATGTATTAAAGAGTTTATCCTTGTATGTGTTAAATAGTTAATCCTTGTATGTATCAAAGAGTTAGTCCGCATATGTGTTAAAGAGTTTATGATATTTTCTGCGATCTCGAGAGGCCCAGTTCTATATGTATAAATTGAGGATTTTGTATTGTATATTATTATTGTGTAATGTATTGTGTATGTCCATATCTCTATGTTAATAAACTATTGGTATATCTACCGAGTATGTTACCATTTGTTTGTTTTAGTTATCCAGCTGAATATGCAATAGACCCTGGCCTTAAGATTAAATATATCAATATATGTTAATATTTATACTCAACGCTTATGAATAACTTATTGTATTATATATACTCATGAAACATTCAATAAGATCAGTAAATACTGTAATGCTTATTCAGGTGAAAGACATCAGTACATTGATATAAATAACGGTCATAAAATACATAATTTATAATATGAGCAGCCATGAAAATATAATGAATCTGATTGTATTGGGGTCGAAGTATATAATAGGGGAGCTTATTGACACCAATAGAGCAGGGCAATACCCAAGGGAGGCATCTTAGGTATGTGATAAGGAGTTGATAGAACTCCTGATTCATTTGTCTGGCTTCCCTCACTGTTTCTGTTTGTGTCTCACCTAAGCAGAGTAATGCAGTTAGCTATCCTAAACACCTCCTCCTCCTATCCCATTTCACTACGCTAAACAAGCACACCACTCCTCTTTCCAATACTGTAAACAAAAAATAGTGTGTAATTTGGCTCTCTCGCTCTCAACTTTGGGGGAGACACTTGTTGCAGGCAACTTTTCCTTTTGCCTCCTTCATACACATAGGAAAATACTACCTGTATTAAATATCTATCTATCTGTTGCTGGACGTCGTGCTCCCCAAAGGGGTGGCCACGAACGAAACGCCCCCATGCATCTCTGTCCCCAGTCAATCAACGTTCCTCTTCCCATATAACACCGCTTTGTTACGTCCTGGGATATATAAACACTGGGCTCTTTCTATTGGACTAGGTATGCGGCAACAAGCAACAACGGAAAACGCTAGATCCCACCCTTATCCATAAACCCAGGCAACAAACCACCCTAAACCGTCAAGAGTCCTGCCTGGACAACAAGGTATCCTATGACTTGGTTATAGGGTGCACGCACTATAGACTGCTGATAGTCAAGCAGGCTATATAAATGATCACACAATTAAGTTGACTTAAAGCTTCAAGGAAAAGATAGATAACGGAATTAAATTGCAGAAACAATTTAATAACAAACTAGAAGAAAGTACATTTAACGTTACGTTAATTGATACAACTAATCACCCCTGCGTGAAAGAAGGTGAAAGCAAACAGTCCTCAAAACATCGTACAGGTAGGCAAGATGCAGGTTTCTAAACTGCATGCGGCTACTGTAGGATCTGATGCTTAGCAAAGAAAGTAAGTTACGGATTTAGAGAACTCTTATCTCATAAGCAGGAATAAATACTAGTGATAGGCCATACAGTGTTTAATGGCATAGGTATAATTAAATAAAGGCAGCAACTCGCAACATAACCACATACAGGTGTGCTTCTCACTCTTAGTCAGGCAAGCCTGCTCGGACAGAGTCTCTACGCCACACCCCGACTCACAATGCTCACAAAGACGGTAAACTGTGGCACAATAACAAGCATACAGATATAATAAACCGCTAGCTGTTAATCTGCCAGGTGGCAGAGATCTAGCCGGAAGGATATAGGCTTCGGATACTCGGGCTGAGCCACCTGCTCTAGCCTAGGGACGTTCCCAAGTCTGTGCGCCTAATTACTCTAATTGAAAGGGTGCTCTCTTGAGAGACTCAGATCCCAAGTATCTGACTCTCTCCTGGCGATCCTAGAACAAACGCAAGACGTGCTAGCGCAGTGCTGAGTGGACTAGGCAAGGGCCCTCACACAACACAACACTAGACACACAGGCACACAGACAAGAAAATGCCCCCCAGACTCCCACGGGTATCCTAGTAAAGTCGTGCAGGTCCACAGGACTCGCACCAGCAGACTTCACTTAAAGGATCGCAAAAAAAACCTCCCCTCCGGTCTAGCCCCTGCTCACCTGCCACAAGAACACACTAGCAAGCATGAAACCACCAAATATGAGACAACAAAAAAGCTTCCTAGTCTCATTAACAATTACATCTCTGCATAAGGCCCAAAATCCTATCTAATTATCTGAGAGCTCGTCGTTAATACAATAATAGATATAAGGTCTATCAAGGGGATGGGATAATTAAATAGATTGGTGAAGTAGTGGAAAGAAGGTATACAAAGTAAGAGAGAAAGTTTCTAAGTGGGGTTGAGAGGGATAGATATCAAGGGGGTCCGAAGGGTACGACAGTGAGGTGAGCTCTGAGTCTTGAATCTGTCTGGACCCCACCCTAGGCATGCGAAATACATTCCATGCGTGGCAACACTCAACACAGTTGCCGGGTCAAAATCGTCTACCCCTTGCGTGAGTCGAAACTAAGCCTAACGTTGCGATTAATTGGCAACAATCAGGCTCGTCCCAAGCTAGTCTCTCCGCGCCCGCGCGAAGCAACGTCCCCCAGCCGGTCTCTCTCTCCCGCTCGTCTCCTCCCACTCTCACTAGACTTACATCTTATATATAATAATGAAACAATCAACTATCGAGAATAAAATATACAAAGATGCGTTGGTTAAGAATAAGGGCAGCTTCAAGCTATGAAACAACATAAGAATATTCCAGACATTAGTTACATTGTCGTAGGATATATACAAAGGAAAAGCCGGCCGGCCTGCTGCCGCCAGCCGGTTTCTAAACGGCTGGGCAGCCGACCATCGCGCATGCCCGCATGTGGCTACTATGCAGGAGCGTCACACCTCCCCCAAGATATAAGACACTTGACTAAGTTCTTCATATCTAACAAAAAGCTTCTCATAGTACCACACACTGTTGCGACACAAGGCACTATATATAAAAAAAATAAAGACTGTTGCACTCCACCGAGCAAGTTCAACTAACTTAGCGACAATAAGCGAAAACATTCAACTTAGATACTGCTACAACATCTTATACAAAATTCTACACGTTATAAAAATAAAGAGTTTTTATAAGGTTTTTTGCTTTTTTTAATTTGTTTTTTTCGGCTGAACTACAGTGACAGCCTATTTTCCTCCAATCTCAACACACACAGACTGAACGGCGAGGGTTCTCCTGCAAACAAACCCTCCCGTGACAAAGAATCAGCCAAAACATTATCAGTGCCCTTAGCATGCCACACATCCAACGTGTGTCCCGGCAGCAAAACAACACCTGGCACTGATAAACTGCCCAGTTCATCACAAGACTGGCATTTCTCTTCGCTCTTTCCGGCAACGGGGCCTGCCAATAACCTTTCACTAGTTCTACCTTCGTGATAGGCGATGCAGCCCCGAAGCGGTCTATGGTGTCGTCAACTCTCGATAAGGTATAGGTGTCTGTCAGGGATAATGCACACACACTCTCGCAATCAACACACTCACTGATCTTGCCACTTAACACCGGTTGCAAAGTTACAGGCAACGACCACTCACGACATTCCTTATCCCTCAGACCCTTCGTCAACACGTAATCCAGCTCTGCTTGCACCACAGGCGGTCGAGCAGGATTTATACGGTAGGGAATTAAACTGAACCTTGCACTATCTCCAGCCTGCATGTCGGATTCTACCCCGTACATCAGGCCTGGAGAAGCAACAAACATGCGGATGCACTGCCACAGCCTAGTAAACAACTTATTTCGCAGAATAACAATCCTAGTGCCCTTCCACAACCCAGCCGAGACCGCAGCTTCTAACCTGTAGTCTCCCTCCTTCTCCACCTTCGTCACTAGAACAGCCAGGTCATGAGAGGGACAATCAGTACCACCTGTGCAGTCACTCCCATAGTTCATTATTGCTAAGGCTTCCCCGCCGATACCGTACATGCGCACCCCCGCATTCCTTGTGACGACATCTGCCTGTGCAGCATCACCGCTTTTAGCGACATGGCCAGATACAGTCGGTCTATGGTAGGGCTGTTGCATTAGACTAGAGCAGCATTGGGAGGCTATGCGACGACCGGGCACAGCCACTCCACAGCCAACCTCACCAATCTGCTCAATGTCCTCCTTTTGACCACCACCCTTGGCAGCCATGGGTCGACCCTGACCTGGCAACCATGCCAAAGCCTCGTCGCCCACCTTGAACCACCGAAACCACGAGGCTAACGGTCTTTCAACATTCACGTGACCTGCCCGCGGAACATCTTGCACCGCCCGAGTTGTGAGGCTCAGGGGCTCGGCACGACCAGTGGGGTATGAACCGAGCTGGTGCTGGAGCACTGCACACTGCTGCTCAGGCAGGTGCTCTAGCGCTTCCACAGCCACCAGACTCGTGTCCCCCGCCCACTGCTCCGCCGAGACATGACAATCCCTACTCTCCTCCACCTGTGCCCTACTGCCCCCCTCTCCTTCTCCACCTTGGCCGCGGCAGACCAATGCAGGGACAGTAGGCTGCTCAGGTGGTTGCCTCACAAACTCCTCCAACAGGTTCACATGACATGTTTCCCCGTCCTCGTGTTTGATCTTGACAGCACCATTACCACACTTCTGAACTTCCGGATCCTCCAACTGCAGTTTACAAATATCTGAGGGAACCAACCTGTCTAGATGCTTCCGAAGCAACCCAAGTCCTCACCCAATATCAAACTGAGCAACCCTTTTTTCTCTCCGTGTGTAATGTTGCTGCCTCGGAGTCTCTTCCTGCCCTACCTCCTCACTAGCTGTGACAGGTCCTGGGGCCTCTCCAGACTCTAACATAGGTGCCAATAATGAGTCACCAAGAAACAGTGCCGGCTCAAAACTCTCCAATTGACCAACACTTCCCGTTTTCTTGTGACCTTTCCTCCGCGGTTTGATAGACTGAGGTGGTGGCTGCATGGCTCCGGATGTCTGAGAACGCGTCACAACACACGCCATGGTTTGTACGCTACACTTCTCAACCCGCTCCTGTTCCTCCCTACTAACGTCGGCCGCCTTCTCGGCAACGACCAAGGGTGAAACCTTAGAAGCAGGCACCGCAAAGTCATTGCCAAGGAGGAGGACGACGCCCCCAACAGGCAAGTTCTCTACGATTCCGACATCCAGCTCCTTCGCCACACCACCCACCTCCAGCTCCATCCGCACCAGCGGGTAGGACTTCGTAGCATTGATCCCCTGAACTACCACCACCCGAGCAGCGTTAATCGGCCTACCAGTAAAGTTCTTTAACAAGGTCTGAGAAGCCCCAGTATCACGCAATAGCTTTACTCCTCGCCTTTCGCCAGCCCACCTCACAAAACCATGCCCTCTATGACCCCCAAAGACGTCGCGGACAGGGTTCGAGCCTTCCGGACTCTTGAACACAGGCTGTGTCCCAACTTCTGACGAACTACCCTTGGCAAACTCAGAAGATATAGGCGACACCCCTATGCTGCGGGCCAATGACACAACCTTGTTTGGTGGCTTGTTCGGACAAGCATTTGCAAAGTGATCCTCCTTGTGACATGCAAAGCACTCTTTACTCTTTGGATTCCCTTGGGAGTGAGAGGTACCATTAGACTTCTTATACGGGACGGTATTTGGTTTATGTTCAGTTTTATTGTCAGTGCTACCTGGTTTTGTGTATTTATGTGTATCAAAATTCTTGGGAGGGGGAGGGGTACGATCCTTTGCACCCGACTCACTCCTAGCTGCTGCTTCGCACCCTCGAATTAATGACAGTCGGAGGTCAGCCATTGCTGCTGCCTCCTGGAGAGTTCTAGGATTTGTTTCCTTTATATTTAATGTTAAGTCCCCGCCTGTGCACTTAAAGAACTGCTCCAAGAGAACCAACTCCCTCAACTCCTCAAAAGTAGCTGCCCTCTCAGAACGCAGCCAATGTCGTAGTGCATCAGACAAGTCCCGGGCGTGTTCTAGGAAGGTACTATCCTTGCCCTTAGTAACACCCCGAAACTTCAAGCGGTAAGTTTCTGGTTGTAACTCATAGGCCCGTAGCACAGCCTTCTTTAGCTCATCATAAACTAAACAGGACTCTAAAGGTAGTGCATCATATCCTTTTAGCCCCTTTCCTAGGAGTCTTGATGAAACTAATGCTGCCCACTTTTCCTGATGCCACTGGTGTTCCTGACACTTCTTCTCAAATCGCATAAAAAACTCAGTCACACATGATTCATCGAACACAGGAACTAGTTTAAGCAGGTGCGACAATGATTGGTCCCGATGTCTGTTACCTCCCCCAATATTTCGCCCTGTTACCTCCACTCGAGATCTCTCCAGCTCCCTGTCAGCCCGATACATAGTAGACTCTGCCTGCAGTTCAGCCTCTCGTATAGCTGTTCTCTCTGCAGCCTCAGCCTGAGCTCTATCAGCCTCAACCTGACCTCTAGCAACCTCAGCCTGCACACTAACCTGTCTTTCGGCGGCCTCAACCTTAGCTCTAGCAACCTCATAATTGGCCATCTCAAGCCGAAACAACAAATCTGGAGTCAACCCTTGAGGAGGGGAAGGTGCATTTAATGGAGAGGGTCCCTGTGATTGAATTCCACGCTGCCATTAACCATCAACTTGGGGGTATGTACTAAATTCAGGCACCCTGACGTTTGATACGGAGGTAGAGTGGAGGGGGGGCTGGGGACCGGGGCCCCCAGTCACCTATCCACCCAGGTCTCTCCCTTCTAAACCCAATATCAAAGTCCTCAGCTGATCTTTCCTCATGCCACTTAAACCCTGGTGACCCTGAAGACCTGCCACAGACTTTAAGCCATACTTATTCAGCTTCAACACCCTGGCAGCGGTAAGGGGCACCTCTAAAAATCTTCTAGCACCCTCCTCGCTATCGACTAGCCACTCCACAGGTCTTTCTCCCTCCGAGCCCGTATCGTGACCCTACCCATCACTGTGTTCTGATGTATTAGACATGTTTGTGTACTGCAGTGATTATCACGGTTATAGAATGTGCCTTATCTCCTATGCAAGTATGTATATACTAATGTTATTTAAAGTCTTTAATGTGTTATATTGGTTGCTCCAAAAAAAAAACTCTATGTCCACTGTATTCCTTTAATCATAAGGAATCTCAAAACAAATGACCACTATATTCCTCCGTTCAGTAAATCCTATGCAAGGTCGCCATTTGTTACGTCCTGGGATATATAAACACTGGGCTCTTTCTATTGGACTAGGTATGCGGCAACAAGCAACAACGGAAAACGCTAGATCCCACCCTTATCTATAAACCCAGGCAACAAACCACCCTAAACCGTCAAGAGTCCTGCCTGGACAACAAGGTATCCTATGACTCGGTTATAGGGTGCACGCACCATAGACTGCTGATAGTCAAGCAGGCTATATAAAAGATCACACAATTAAGTTGACTTAAAGCTTCAAGGAAAAGATAGATAACGGAATTAAATTGCAGAAACAATTTAATAACAAACTAGAAGAAAGTACATTTAACGTTACGTTAATTAATACAACTAATCACCCCTGCGTGAAAGAAGGTGAAAGCAAACAGTCCTCAAAACATCGTACAGGTAGACAAGATGGAGGTTTCTAAACTGCATGTGGCTACTGTAGGATCTGATGCTTAGCAAAGAAAGTAAGTTACGGATTTAGAGAACTCTTAACTCATAAGCAGGAATAAATACTAGTGATAGGCCATACAGTGTATAATGGCATAGGTATAATTAAATAAAGGCAGCAACTCGCAACATAACCACATACAGGTGTGTTTCTCACTCTTAGTCAGGCAAGCCTGCTCGGACAGAGTCTCTAAGCCACACCCCGACTCACAATGCTCACAAAGACGGTAAACTGTGGCACAATAACAAGCATATAGATATAATAAACCGCTAGCTGTTAATCTGCCAGGTGGCAGAGGTCTAGTCGGAAGGATATAGGCTTCGGATACTCGGGCTGAGCCACCTGCTCTAGCCTAGGGACGTTCCCAAGTCTGTGCGCCTAATTACTCTAATTGAAAGGGTGCTCTCTTGAGAGACTCAGATCCCAAGTATCTGACTCTCTCCTGGCGACCCTAGAACAAACGCAAGACGTGCTAGCGCAGTGCTGAGTGGACTAGGCAAGGGCCCTCACACAACACAACACTAGACACACAGGCACACAGACAAGAAAATTCCCCCCAGACTCCCACGGGTATCCTAGTAAAGTCGTGCAGGTCCACAGGACTCGCACCAGCAGACTTCACTTAAAGGATCGCAAAAAAAAACTCCCCTCCGGTCTAGCCCCTGCTCACCTGCCACAAGAACACACTAGCAAGCATGAAACCACCAAATATGAGACAACAAAAAAGCTTCCTAGGTCTCATTAACAATTACATCTCTGCATAAGGCCCAAAATCCTATCTAATTATCTGAGAGCTCGTCGTTAATACAATAATAGATATAAGGTCTATCAAGGGGATGGGATAATTAAATAGATTGGTGAAGTAGTGGAAAGAAGGTATACAAAGTAAGAGAGAAAGTTTCTAAGTGGGGTTGAGAGGGATAGATATCAAGGGGGTCCGAAGGGTACGACAGTGAGGTGAGCTCTGAGTCTTGAATCTGTCTGGACCCCACCCTAGGCATGCGAAATACATCCCATGCTTGGCAACACTCAACACCGTTGCCGGGTCAAAATCATCTACCCCTTGTGTGAGTCGAAACTAAGCCTAACGTTGCGATTAATTGGCAACAATCAGGCTCGTCCCAAGCTAGTCTCTCCGCGCCCGCGCGAAGCAACGTCCCCCAGCCGGTCTCTCTCTCCCGCTCGTCTCCTCCCACTCTCACTAGACTTACATCTTATATATAATTATGAAACAATCAACTATCGAGAATATAATATACTAAGATGCGTTGGTTAAGAATAAGGGCAGCTTCAAGCTGTGAAACAACATAAGAATATCCCAGACATTAGTTACATTGTCGTAGGATATATACTAAGGAAAAGCCGGCCGGCCGGCTGCCGCCAGCCGGTTTCTAAACGGCTGGCCAGCCGACCCTTGCGCATGCCCGCACGTGACTACTATGCAGGAGGGTCACAGCTTTCACGCATATACTTTTCAATTCCATTCTTCCACCTCTCACTCAGTCTACCTCTCCCTCTCTGTCCTTCCACCTCACTCTCGTGCATTCTCTTAGTCATTCTCTCGCTTCACATACGTTCCACATGGCCGAACCATCTCAAGGTGTTCCTTTTCACACTTTCCAGAAAATCTACATCCACACTACACCTCTCTCGTACTTCCTCATTCGTCTGTCTATCCCTCCATGTAACTTCGCACCATTTTCTCACGTAACTCATTTCCACCTCTCTCACTCTTGAGTCTCTCCACCAACGTCCATGCTTCACTCCCGTAAGTCAATGTCGGGATTACCACACTGTCATGCACTGTCATACTTCCATGCTGACCACCCTATGTCTTGTTGCTGCTTTCAGCATTCCTACAACCCTCTTCCCCTGTTGCAGCCTCTCCCGCACTTCTTCATCCATACTCCCATCTTTACTCAACACACTGCCCAAATACTTAAATGAGCTGACATTCTCCATAGCCTGACCGTTCAACCTCACCTCACACTTTGTGGCTGCACCCCTTTCAAAAACCATAACCTTGCTCTTCCCCGCATTTACCTTCAGATTCCGTTTTACACACACTGTTCCAAACAAACATATTTACCAGACCCTGCAACTCCCATTCACTATCGCTCATCAGAACTGTATCATCGCCAAACAGCAGCACAGGCAACTTCCACTTGTGTCCTTCCCTTATCAGCGGTACACCAACATCCACATATCTTCCTTGTATTTCTTGCATGACTCCATCTATATATATACTGTATATATATTGAACACCCATGGGGACATCACACACCCTTGCTTTAACCCAACAATCAGATTAAAGAACTCGCTCTGCTCATTCTCCATACGTACCGACGCCTTTGAACCCTCATACATGCTCTTCACTGCTTTCAGCAACATGCCATCTACTCCGTATATTATCAATACTTTCCACATACCTTCTCTATCATCTTTGTCATAGGCCTTCTCCAAGTCCATAAAGGCAGCATACAGCTTTTGTCGCTTCTCCAGATATTACTCCACAACACATTTCAGGGCAAAAATCTGTGCTACACATACTCTTCCCATCTTAGACCCACCCTGCTCGTCACCTACCCATTTCTCTATTCTCGCTCTCACTCTTCCGTTCACTACCCTACTGTATCAAACATGATATATGAATATATCAACTAATAATAGCATATAACGATCCGAGAACCAATCGAGCAAGGCAATACCCAGGGGAGGCCCATAGGCATTTGATAAGAAGTTGCTGGAATTCCTGTTTCATTTGTCTGGCTTCCCTTACTGTTTGTTTGTGCCTCACCTACACAGAGTGATCCAGCTACCTCTCACAAACACCTAATCCTGATATCCATTTCACAACACTAAGCAAGCACACCACTTCTTTCTGCCACAACAAAAAATCCCTAACCCTGTCGCTCTTTTAACTCTGGCATAGCACTTGTCACAGGCAGCTCTGCCTTTTGTATCCCTCATCCACATTAAAAAGAAAGATAATTTAATTGGATAAACAGATTTGTTTTTTTTTGTTTTTTTTCTATATTCCAACTACTCCCTCTAGGGCATAGGCTGAGAGCCTGTACATTCCACCACTCAACACGGTGAAGCCCGTGAGGTCTTGTTCCAGTCTGGGGAGTGAGACATGTGAAGCATCCATCATGGCTCGAAGCAGCTCCATCTCTGAAGCGGCCGGTTGCTTCGCTCAAGTGCTTCACCGTCTCACCCTCCAGACTCAGACTCTCACTCTCAGAACGCCACCTATTGAGCAGTGAACTCACTAGGCATTGTCCCCCTGTAACATATTTTGAATATGGGAATATTCATACAGTGTTATTTAATCAGGGAACAATGAGGGTATTTTTTGGCATTTCGGTGGGCTTTGTGGTAATGCACTGATACTAGGTACAGCACAAATTCAATCCCAATAATATCTTCCCATTGACATATCGGGATTTGAACCCGGGTCCATTGGATTACCAATCCAGTGGCATGACCACTCCACCACTTGGGCAGCTCGGGCTGCAGAAGATGAGACTAGAATTGTGAGTGTCTATCTATCTATCTATCTATATGCTCAGGCCCAATCCCCATTATGGGGGTAGCCGACTCAAGACAGAGCAAGAACAGGGAAAAACACAAAAACAACATAAAACAACAAATAAACACAGATAAAAAACACAAATTCACACACATCTAGGTCAACCAGGAGAAGACCCAGAGACCAGGGTCACAAAGGTCGCTCCAGCACTCCCCCGGCCCCCGACCACCCGGAGAGGTTCCGATCTCGGCAGGCAGACATACAGCGGAGCTAAAGCCACAAGCCCTCCCACCACACTTCCAGGGGCACCCTTCATATTAATCGTCTCCCCAGGCCAGGCGCCTGATGGACTATTATCTAGTCCAACTTGCGCCCGACCCCTTACTCCAAATGACCACGTGTTCACTCAACTATTCACAAGCATTCTCCATTCACTTCTGTCCACCACCACTTCCCCTGCCTGATCTATAGTCATTCC
Organism: Paralithodes platypus; assembly: GCA_032716605.1. Taxonomy (NCBI): domain Eukaryota; kingdom Metazoa; phylum Arthropoda; class Malacostraca; order Decapoda; family Lithodidae; genus Paralithodes; species Paralithodes platypus. Next base: position 33,902,938 of record CM064567.1, on the reverse strand, counting down.
TCTATCATTCAAAGCTTTTCTTACACAGTCTCTCCATCTCAATGGGGGTCTTCCTGCCCTTCTATCTCCCCTTGTACCTGACTCACATATTCTCTTTGTAAGCCTTTCATCTCCCATTCGTTCAACATGACCATACCAGCTCAGCACCCTTCTGTCCACTTTGGCTGACAAATGTTCCTGCTGCCCCACTCTCCTACGTATCTCATCATTCCTCAATCCGTCTGTACGAGTAACTCCACACATACTCCTCAAGCAGCTCATCTCCAATACATCCAGTCCTCTTTTCTCCGTTTTCTTCAGAGTGTAAAAACATAAATATGTGTACTTACTACCGGTATTATAGCTAACAAAGGAAAATACTTTTCGAAAGCTAATTGATGAACCTCACCTAATTTGATATCTATGCTAGGATATTGTAGCTATTTATCACAATAACATGATAACTGTTGAAAAACAAGTAAAACCACAAATCACAAGCAAAGATATATTCCAATGTCTAGTTATTTGTTATACGGTATCTTATATTTCACAGTGCATGGTTCCACAACACAACATTGAAGGCAGTATATTCCCGCCCTCGATCCATGGCAGATTTGCACCCACCTCGACAATCTTGTACATCAGTGTGACAGATCGCAATTCCAATATGCGGGCCCAACATCGAAATTCCGATACTGCGTTGTGCAGTTTCAGAATCCATTTGGTATCTGTTTTGGATTGCGATATTCAGACCGTATGACTTTAGATATTTATTAAGAAATCTGCCACTTCATCTTTTGCTGAGACTGTATGATATTAGTTGTTCATATTAGCACATTTGCTTAATTTATTTGTTTCTTAATATATATATAATCATCAGTATTGAGTTAGTCCTCACAAACAGTACAATATACGGCACTCAGAAATAAATCCATAAGAACATACGAAAACGGGAGATGGCAGAAAGCCGATTGGCCCACACCCAGCAGATCCCTTTCACACCCTGCCCATCTCGTCCATATGCCTAACTTAATATTATCTTGAAGCTCTCTATCGTTCTTGAACCCACTATTGGAATGGGTAGCCTATTCCACATATCTACAATTCAATTACCAAACCAGTATTTGTCTATATCTCTTCTAAAACTAAATTTGTCTAATTTGAAACCATTTGAATCGAGTTCTTTCGTTATCACTGAGCTTCAGTACATATTTCATGTCCCCTTTATTAATCCCACTAACCCACTTGAACACCTCTTTTTCATATCCCCTCCAATTCTGCGTCTCTCTAACGAATGCAAGCCTAATTTCTTCAACGTTTCTTCTATTATGAAAGATTTCTAATATTATGGATCATTTTTGTCATTCCTGGTTCTACTCTCTCCAAGGTTTCTATGTCCATTATGTAATAGGGACACTAACATTGAACAGCATACTCCATATTATGTGGCCTTACTAACGCTATTATGTGGCCTTACTAACGCTAGATAACGTTTCAAGATTACGTCTGTTGTTCTATTATTCCCACTTCTAGATATAAATCCGAAACCTATATTTGCCTTATTTTGAACACTGATGCTTTGATTTATTTGTTTCAAATCACAATTGACGATAATTCCCAAATCAGTTTGAGTTTCTTATAACCTCGTTATCTAATTTATATCCTGCATTTTCTATCAATTTCCCAAATGATAGTACACTGCTCTTATCTACGTTGAACTGTATCTGCTAACTTAGTGCCAATTCGTGTAGTGTATCTAGATATCTTTGGAGAGCCTGAATATTATGATCAGAATTAATCACTCTTCCTATTTTAATGTCATCTGCAATTTTACTGATTTTGCTAGTTATTCCTACATTAAGGTCGTTAATATACATTTTGAATAACAGAGGGCCTAAAACAGATCCTTGGTTGACTCCACTCTTACCTACAGCCTAGTCTGATTGTATACTATATATGCTAACTCTTTGCTTCCTACCAATTTACTATGACCTAATCCATCTTAATAGAGTTTCCCCTATTCCATGAGCTTCTATTTTCCTCAACAATCTTTCGTGGGGGACTTTATCGAATACTTTACTGAAATCTAGATACATTTGATCATATTCGTTGTTGTTGTATACTACTTCGTATTCTTGGGAAAAGAAGATTAATAAATTAGTGAGACAGGAACGATCCTTCGTCAATCCATGCTGAGTGTCTTTAATTCATTGATGAAGTTCTAGATGTTCTCTGATTATGTGCACAATAAATGATTCTAATAGTTTGCCAACAACTGATGTCAAACTGATTGGACGGTAATTCGAAGTAATAGATTTATCACTTTTATTAAATATTGGCATCACATTTGCAAGTTTCCACTCATCAGGGACTAGGCCCGAATTAAGAGAATTATTATTTCTTCTTTACATTCTTTTAAGTTAATACTCAAGGACATATTGAGTCCGGCCCAAGTGACTTATGTGGTTTTAGCTTGTCTAACTGTTCAAGTACATAATTTCTACTCATGTTTATTTCACTTCAAATATTATCTATACTTACATTATATACTGGATGGACCTCCGGTATCTGTGCTGTGAAAACGGACAGAAAGTAATTGTTTAGGGTTTTGCATATATCGACCTTGTTATCTATGAGCATTCCTGTCTCCGTTTTAAGAGGGCCTAGTGTCTCTCTTACTATTGATTTGTATAACTGGAAGACCACCTTTGGTTTAGCTTTTGATTCCATAGCACATTTTATTTCGTAATTACGCTTGGCTTTCCTAACATCAGCTTTAACTTTTCTGCTAAGATTTACATAATAATTTCGTAAATGTTCTTTACCTCTCTTTATTTTCCTATGTACTCCTTTCTTTAAGCCTAACGTATGCTTGATACTATTATTCATCAATCTGGGGGTCGTTATTATTGGATCTAAAATGTTTTCTAGGGATATATTTACCCTGGGCATCACTAACGGTCTTAGTATATTTACCCTGGGCATCACTAACGGTCTTAGTATATTTACCCAGGGCATCACTAACGGTCTTAGTATATTTACCCTGGGCATCACTAACGGTCTTAGTATATTTACCCTGGGCATCACTAACGGTCTTAGTATATTTACCCTGGGCATCACTAACGGTCTTAGTATATTTACCCTGGGCATCACTAACGGTCTTAGTATATTTACCCTGGGCATCACTAACGGTCTTAGTATATTTACCCTGGGCATCACTAACGGTCTTAGTATATTTACCCTGGGCATCACTAACGGTCTTAGTATATTTACTCTGGGCATCACTAACGGTCTTAGTATATTTACCCTGGGCATCACTAACGGTCTTAGTATATTTACCCTGGGCATCACTAACGGTCTTAGTATATTTACCCTGGGCATCACTAACGGTCTTAGTATATTTACCCTGGGCATCACTAACGGTCTTAGTATATTTACCCTGGGCATCACTAACGGTCTTAGTATATTTACCCTGGGCATCACTAACGGTCTTAGTATATTTACCCTGGGCATCACTAACGGTCTTAGTATATTTACCCTGGGCATCACTAACGGTCTTAGTATATTTACCCTGGGCATCACTAACGGTCTTAGTATATTTACCCTGGGCATCACTAACGGTCTTAGTATATTTACCCTGGGCATCACTAACGGTCTTAGTATATTTACCCTGGGCATCACTAACGGTCTTAGTATATTTACCCTGGGCATCACTAACGGTCTTAGTATATTTACCCTGGGCATCACTAACGGTCTTAGTATATTTACCCTGGGCATCACTAACGGTCTTAGTATATATTGTAGAGCGTAAATAAGTATCCTGGGCGGCCAGATTTGCGCCTGAGTCGTTAATTTGACTACCTGTTATCCTTAATTTAATTTTCCATTTAACCTTTCATTATTTGGGGAATCGACCTGCGTGTCACTGAACACAGGTTTCAGGTGGCAAGCATAATGTTAAGGGCTAAAGTCGAGTTTGCAGTTAATTAATTTTTCCATTCTAGGTTAAATCTAATTTCATTGTGGTCGCTATGACCTAAGTTTCCTCCGATAACTATATTACTATTGAAATTTTCTTTGTTACTGAAAACTAAATCAAGTATATTGTTACATCAGGTTAGTTCATCGATATGTTGAATCATGAAACAGTCCTGTACTAGTTCTAGGAAATAATTTGATTCTAAATTTCCTGTGTGGTTTCTCCAATTTATTCTACCAAAATTGAAATCCCCTATAAAACAAACTTTACTGAATTGACAAGTTTGTCGACAAGAAAACAGAAGCAGGTCAATGGGGGATACAAGAATTGCTTATATTTGGGGTACGCAAGCTCGCAGTTACCTGTATTATGGGTCACAAACTGTATGAGTGATTTTTATGTCACACTGCGATGATTGTCACGTCACGGGTATTCTCACATGTTTGTTTATATGTCTCCTATGATTTTTTGCTTCTAATAAATATTGAGACAGACTATCAATGTGAATTCTGAAGTAATTATTAGTATGGACATGTGATTTAATGTAATGGAAATTGCATTCATAGTTCTAACCAGCTGGTTATATCTGCTTTGCAAAGACCATAACATACATGCAATGGTTTAACGTAATTTTTTCCATTACATGCAATGTAACGGCTCAGACGGGGTTGCCTTTCAGTAGTTGGAGTGTGCTGTAGTACAATAAAGTCCCGCCCCAGCACTGCCCCACCAAGTCATCACTGTGGCTGATGTTGGTATAGTGCTAATCGTGCCTCAGTAAGACTCAGCAGAATCCCCCTGCAGCACTTGCACCTGCAGTATTTTGCAACCACACCAGCCTTAACAATGTTACAAAAAGACAGCACCATACCAAGACTCTACTGTATATTAGGCAATTGGACTATAGAACAATAAAGTTGTGCCCCTACACTGCTCCAACATGCAAACACTGTTGCCAACACAGGTGAGGTGCCAAACAGCGCCCAGGTAACACTCAGCTTTATTGCATAGTAATGGCTGTTGGTCCACAAGTCTATCGCCATCCCCCCTATTAGTCGCCTTGTACGACGACACGCAGTAGGATGCGTGAGGCATATTTTTTTTTTCCTCCACCATTAGATGAAGGCCCCCTTACCCACTGCGGGGTTGTGAATTACTATATTCAGTTTGACAAATGTTGCCTTTTAGCTTGAATAAATTCTGACTTGGTGTCTTTTGTCCTATGCTGCAGGAATAATATTTGTAAATTATGACTGAGGCTAACGAATATATTAGCAACTACCGCGCAGCTGCCTACATCTGGGTATAAACACTGGCCCTGAAAAGCAAGGTTCAGATGTTTTCACTACACTCCTTAATAGAGAGGAAACATTCCTATTGGCAGAGTTATTGTTGCGCTTAAGCCGAGGGTTTCTGGAGTCAGTAACATTAAATAACTCAAAAACATATTCTATATCCAATATAAACAATTGAAAACATTGAGAACCAAAAAATCCCACACATAAACATACTGTTCTTCATGAACATGATTCATATTTTGTCATTGCATTTTGGCGCATTCATTATTTTAACATTTCATTTATATGTTGACTGATGATTTATTTATTTTCCCTAACTATTAAATTTCACTTATGAAATGACCATCGAATTTACAAGTATAATTGAGACAAGTATAACTGATAACAGTCAGTCAGTCAGTAGCCAAACCCACATTCCCTTAACCCGAGAAAGGGGCCGGGACTCTTAAGTAGTTTTACTAGGCGAAGGCGTGTCCCCTCCCCCCCCCCCCCCCCCCCCCCCTCCTCAATTATCAGCTATTTTTTGCGCTTATTCCCTCCTTTTCCAGGTAATTTTCAGCATGAATTCCCTCACACAGTCTCTTTAACAAGGGCGAGGCAGATAGAGTGCCTTGCAACACAGAGACTTCTCTTGCAAGGCCTCAGTGCTGCACTAGACCTCAGAAAGTAGGGAGTTTCGCCGCCCCGGTTCTCGCCTCATGATACGACTGGGCAGGAATAATATGTCTGTTTCACCCCCCAAATGCTATTCCCACTTCTTGTATTGCTCGTAAATGTTCATATGTTTATAATAAAAGTAAAATAGGTGCATATGGATAAGTAATATTGATATACAGTATATGGTAAAATAGGTGCATATGGATAAGTAATATTGATATACAGTATATGGTAAAATAGGTGCATATGGATAAGTAATATTGATATACAGTATATGGTAAAATAGGTGCATATGGATAAGTAATATTGATATACAGTATATGGTAAAATAGGTGCATATGGATAAGTAATATTGATATACAGTATATGGTAAATATGACGATTTTCGTCACGATTGAACCAAAATACTCTTCGCATGGCGGGATGTTTCAAATACCGTAGCTTCGCCTTTTAAAGGTTAAAGGGTTAGGGAGGATCAGCAAAAAAAAATGAAAAATACTGGGACTCCAGCAGACAAAGGGCCCAGCTTCGAGGCTTACTGATTCGTTAGTGGGAGTAAATTCTGGAAGTGGGGTTCCCAGTCATAGTCTCCAGGGGCTATCTGCGCCACAAAAGTGACAGTCGATGCGGCCACCACATTCCTATGCCTACAATTATACTTGTGAATTCGAGGTTGCTTTTGTAACTGAAATTAAACATTTAGGTAAAGTAATACAATCAACACTCGACATATAATTACAATGCAATAATAATGGATGCTCTTTTATTTGAGGTATATGATAAATTTAATGCAATCTTGTGGGAATAAATGAAATAAAATCATTATTTGTCCGAAAAGGCAATAGAACTATAAAGTATAACATTCACCAATAATGCCAAAATAGCTTCAGTAGTGCTCTATAAAAAGAACACATTATAAAAATAAAGTATATATGTAACCGATCTATATTACACTCGTTTGTGTGTGTGTTTACATGCATGTGTGTATCTGCATGCATGCATACATGCAAAGACAAGGCATCACATGGAAAATTGATCTCTCTCACACACACACACACACACTCTGGTTAACAGAGTAAACATTCTGGTTGAATACCAAAAATAAGTATTACGTATGCTATAATTTAATAGTGGCCCCTTCATCATTGATGATGTTGCCTATTAGTATAACAGTCTCCATTCAACACCCACGTCGGTCATTTGAATCAACCGCCGCGAGGAAGAAAAAGAGTCTACTTCATAAGTGCAACGCTACCTCTCTTATGGTGTCGTCATAGATCGGGTACCCACTACGAAAAAACTTTTGTAAAATATAAGAGAATAAAAAAGGAAAAATTAAACACTTAAACACTGTTATCAACAAGCTTCCCACATTCGGTGGATTTTCTTGTGTTGTGGCTTCTTACCGCCTCTCGCCAAGCGCACAATTCGTCCTTCTCTTCCTCGCGGGCCTACTGTCTACACGTGTGCCCCCGTGCTCCGGCTTCATTCAACATTCGCTCTCCTCTAGTGAGTCTTTACTCATTTGTATATATTTGGGAGATAGTGAGCAGGGTTCAGACTAGCTAGCATGGGTTGTGTTATTGTTGGCCTGCAGGAAGTGTTAAAATTAGAGTACGTTCAGGCGCTTACTCGTTGTGTTCATTTTTGTCACCACGCGCGTGGTGTTACTTGTTGCTATGCGCCTTAGTTTTTGCTTTCTCTTTAGTTAGGAGGCTTTCTTTCAGTTTTCGATAGCTGTTCCTTAGTTCAGCTTAGGGTCGTGGGACCCTGTCTTTGTTTTTTGCAGACGCGCCAGGTTAGATTGTCACACATGGCTGTGGGATCTTCTGGCGTCCGAGCCTGCTGAGAGACCCCATTCGGAGGCGAGCTCTTCGCCCTTTTTGGCTCGTTTCTCATGGTTCATTCGTGTTGTCTGTCGACACATTTTTCTTGGATAAGCCTGTAGGTTATCTAGTGTTAGGGGGTAGCGTTATTTTCCTCTTGTTGTGAATTATTTATATCCCCTTTTGTTTCTTGGGTCTCCCTGTTGGTTAGTGTTCCACTTTCCGGGAGTCTTGGGAGACGTCCTACGTCTGAGAGTGCTTGAGAGTGGGGTGGTTTCTCTCGTTGTTGTGCTTTTCTCTGAGCGTTCCCCTCTTGACCCGCCGGCCTCTGTTCTGCGGCCCTTGGTCCGGTCCGCCGTGCCAGCGTATGCTGGGTTTCTCTCTTTTCCCTTGTCGTGGCTTTGTCGGGGGGAAGTAGGGCGCTTCTACCTCTCCGTTCCGGCGACCTCGCAGGTCCGGCGGAAACTGTTTGTTTTTCTGTGTAGCACATGTTTGCGGCGTACTGGCTTGCCCTTCTGAAGTTTACTCCGTCATTCCCGGCGGTTTAGTGTTTAAACGAGCTGACGGCGGGTGGCGATGGTTTCCAATAGCACGCCGATACCCGCCGCCAGGGGGCCCACTTCATCTATGACCTAGGTCATAAGCTGGCGCTCTCACATTGTGTCGTTTACCCCGTGTTGCTGGCGGCCCAGTTTGTAAACGCACCGGCGGATGCTAGTGTGTTATACCACATGGCTGCCCGCCGCCAGTTGGCTTACTCAACTATGACCCATGTTATAGGTTAGCCCTCTGCAGTGTAAACCTCTTCTCATGTTTTACAAGGGGCATGGGAGGAGGTGTTTCACAACCTCTCAGGGGTAGGAATAAGGGGGGAGGCCGTGGCCTACCGTATTTTCCTGCCCCGGGAGTATAGGATGTGTGAGGCTCTCTCTATATATCCTTATGAGCACTGATTCCTGGAAATGTTCTCTTTCCAGGCAACCCCCAGGACATGCTGCCACTGCGACGTTCCCGCCGGGGAGGGGAGCCTCTGTAATCATGCCCTTGTTCACAATCTGCTCAACTCCAACATGCCTTATTGTACCGGTACCAGTGCATAGACTGTGTATCAGGTGTGTAAAATGCTTAGACAGAGCTTCTTTCATGTGGACATCTCGCATATGTCCAGTCTGTTCAGACCTTTTTGAGGAATGGCTCGCTGGCCAAGATACGTCTTGTTTGCTCACTCTAATTGAAATTAAGACCAATTTTACGGCATATGCTTCTCGAGTAGCTAACATAGAATTATTATGTGATAATCCGGAATTGTTAAGGGTGGTCAAGTTATATTCATTTGATGAACACATAGCTCCCCAGTCACAAAACTCCCCAATACCCTTGTTGACCCTTAACGTCTCCCAATTCCTCCACAACATCGGCTCAGAGCTCCTCTCCCCCATCCAAGAGGAGCCGCTCTGTGTCACCGGAATGTCCTGGAGCTGTCCACCCGGATCCACCGGCGGGCCGCCTGCGGAGAACGGCCAGCTCAGAGTTTCTGCCGGACAAAATCCTCAAACTCTCTAGCCCACCACGGAGTATTAAGATAACTAAAGAGATCCCTGCTTCTTCACAAGTAGGTCTTACGGTGACACGGCCGGTTGCTCCGGCGCCCGTCTCGGGAACGCCGGGGTTTTTCCCAGGCCTCCTCGGGGCGGACGCCGGCCACCCCCAAGCTGCCACCAGAATATGGAAATCTGTACAAGTTAGGCTCCAGGGTTCCAAACTAGTTTTAATTAACAGACTCATTCCTAAGGACGATAGGGCTCATAATCCTACTCAGTCTCCTTGTTCCTCTAAATCAGACACGGTTACGACCACTAAGCCTTACGCGGCTGCCCATCCACCATCTAGGGTACAGCCAGGGTTCGCTTCTGTCCCCAGTAACACAGGGTGTTAACCTAAGAAGGCCGCTCAGGAACCACCGACGCCGCGCGACCAAGAGTCACCGGCCATTATTTTGAGCCAACTATCCACAGCTAGTAGCAGTCAGGCACTAGATCTCAGTTCTAGTTCACACACAGCAAATCTAGTACAAACAGACCAACAAGTTAGGCCCCCAAAACATCCTAAACCCCCTGGTTTTACGACTGAACAACTAAATGACTTGTTACAGAAGGTGATCCGTCAGTGTGCTATAAAATGCGGCCAAACCCCCACTCAGGCTCTAGGACCACCTATGAGTTTACCTATGCCTCACCCTATTCAGGTCAATGAAGGCGTTCCCCATCAGTCTACCTCCTCCGCCGTGACAGAGACTGAACGAGTAATCATCCGCCCGTTGAGTACAGGCCCTACACCGGTTATTCCAGTAATCCCTCTCACTACGGTAAAGGAGATTTGGCCTCAGACCTTAGGTGCTACCCCAGGTTCATTGCCGGAACAAATAGTAGTCCGCCCTTTGTCCCCGACTCAAACCCCGGTGATAATGAACCCAGAGTTCACAGATGTTGTGGAGTCCTCTAACATAACTCCCCCTTCCGCCGGTCGGCCCACTCAGGGATTGCCGGCGGATGATTTACTTGCCTCTACCTCCCATAGGTCCCCCTCCACTAGAATTGACACTAGTTTGGTTTCCCGGCCTGACGGCCTACGACAGGATAGTTCTATCGGTTCCGATGACACTCAACCATATATGTCCCCTTCTTTGGCCAATAACCAACGGTCCGGGAGTCCGCCAGATCCTACTTTTCCCCCAATCCCGCACTCCTCTGCTATGCCCCCCCCCCCCCCAGTTTTACCGCAATTACTTACACAATCCCAAGTCCCAAAAGCACCGGGAAGGCTCTGGCTTCCGGTGACAGCTTTGTCAAAAGGGGAAGGGCATAAGTCGACACAAGGGGAGGTCCCAGTGCCGGTGGAGTGGGCAATAGAAGTCAACAGACGACAGGTCTTTAGAGCAAAAGATGCTCAGGGTAAAGTGTTACAGGTCCCTATCTATGCTAGACCTGATCCTGCTAATTATCAATATTTTGTATATAATCCTGGCCAACTGACTCCCTTTCCGCCGGATACCCCGGTCCAGGACCCTCCTTACCCAGACACCCCTCTTTGCCCTGATTGTAATGAACGTTGTGGCATTAATGGATGTGGTCCCCACCGAGACCAGAGGGAGCTGAATTTGAGTGAGGAGGTGGGCGATGGCCCATAGGTAACGTGGGATCGGGAACTTCAGCAATTTGCGATAGATATTACATCCAACCCTTTGTCCCCAGTTCCACCTCCCCCCATTACCGAGTTTGACTGGCTGCATCAACAACCGGGTGGGGTCCCGTTACCTATTTTTGATTTCCTCATAGCCCCTCAGTTAACAGCAGAGGATTTTCCCCTGCCCTTTATTGCTCCAGAACCTATTGAACTCCAATGGGAATATCTAATAAGAGATAATGCCCACAGAAAGTTTATTAGTTTCCTGTTAACTAGGGATATGGCCCTGGCTATTGCTAGACCCATACCAGACCCCCCACGGTGGAAGGAGGAATTAGTCAAAGCTTTTCAACAGTATCTCCTCCCTTCCCCGGCTCAAACTATCACAGAGATCCGAGCAGCCTTATTTGAGGCAGTCAGATCACGACAGCTACTCACACTCGGTATGGCTCAGGAATGACCTAAGAATGCTTATTATAGGATTTTGTTCTCTCCGGTCTTGACCGGACCGCACAGCTTTTTGATGACCAGACAGAGAGAGATGTTAAGGTGATGTTTAAATTTAATGTAGAGACCCCACAATAGGTCTCCCCAATTGGTGCAGCTGCCGGCGGACAGTTGGTCAACGCCCCAGCTACGAGAAACATTTTAGAGTACTTTTATGACTTGTAGTAGCAGTCTTTTTCTACCACCCTACGTCCTCCTCTCTCCCTCAGCCGTGCTAGTGCAATAGGGTTCCGAGGTTGGACTTAGTGTTTGTTCCCAAAGGTTGGCAGCGCCACCTTATGTCTTCTGCACGACAGGACTGCGCCGGAACACGCAAGCACTGGCCGGACAAACGAGTCGCGAAGCTCTGCCTCACCCGGCGCTGTGTACAGAATGATATAACCTTCTGGATAAGGGATGGGATACAACGAAATCTAGTAGGCACGTGATCGCCAGTCAAAGGAGTACAAAGGAAATCAAGCAACAACAGATCTAGTGACCCTTCTAGGCTACTTGTCCTCCAAAACACTGAGGATCAAGTGTCCAAACAGTGGTTTAGAGTGGGTAAGGGAACATTGGAAAGGGAACTACTGCCCTGCCACTAACGTGCCAGGACTAGGAAGTTAGTAGGGGACATATGGGTTAGTAACTGAGGGGAGGATAAAATAAAGTTATACATTTACAAACGCAGTCAGTCGCGGGTTTGATGCGAGATATTTGTCTAGGCGGAATTTAAATGAATCAACGGTGCTGCAGTCTATAACGTCTCGGGGAAGCCCATTCCACAAGTTGACAACTCGATTGAAGAAGAAATTCTTAGATTCGTGTGAGTTAAAAGATTTACCAATAATTTTGCAACCGTTTCCCCGCATGTAATTAGATTGGTCGATAGCGAAGTACTTACTACAGTTCATATTGTCGATGCCTTTGATGATTTTGAACACTTGAATTAAGTCACCTCTTAATCTGCGCTGGGTTAAAGGAAATAGATTTAATTCTCTAAGACGTTCTTCGTATGGTTTGTTCTTTAGGCTAGGTATCATTTTGGTAACTCTACGTTGAACTCGTTCTAGCTTGTTTATGTCTTTTTGGTAAAAAGGGCACCAGCATTGAACGCAGTATTCCAGAAGAGGGCGGACTAAGGAATTGTAAAGGGTTAGGATAACTTCTTTGGATTTATGCTCAAATGATCTGCCTATAAAGCCAATTATTTTGTTTGCCTTCTTAACAACTTCTGAACATTGTTGACTCGGTTTTAGGTTACTCGATATTGTTACTCCCAGATCGGTTTCTCTGTTTACATTCTTAAGCTGAGTGCCATTCATCGAATAGTTTGCTTTCTCATTTAGGTATCCGATATGTAGTACTTTACATTTATCCGCATTGAAACTCATTTGCCAAATTTGGGCCCAATGTGACAATTTATCTAGATTGTGTTGCATATCGTCAACTTGATCTTTTGAGAGTACGCTATTTGCAATTTTTGTATCGTCAGCAAATTTTGAGATTGTACAGGTGAGACCCTCATCTATGTCGTTGATGTAAATTAGAAAGATAATTGGTCCTAGTACCGATCCCTGGGGTACCCCGCTACTTACATTGGTCCATTTAGATGCCTTACCGTTTATGACTACTCTTTGCTTTCTGTCGCTGAGCCAATTTTCTATCCATTTCAACACACCGTCTTGTATTCCATGCGCTTTTAGTTTTAGCAGTAAACGTTTGTGGGGAACTTTGTCAAAGGCCTTTTGAAAATCAAGGCATATAATATCTACAGCTTTACTCTCATCGTAGAGGTTGAGGATATCGTGGAAGAAGTCTAAGAGGTTTGTTAAACAGGAACGTTTTTTACGAAAGCCGTGTTGAGTATCTTTAAGTATGTTATTTTCCTCTAAGTGATTTACGAGTCTGTCTCTTATGACCGTTTCTAGCATTTTACATACAACTGAGGTTAAGCTAATTGGAAGATAGTTACTGGGTAGGGATTTGCTGCCTTTTTTGAATATCGGGGTTACGTTGGCTATCTTCCACTGATCAGGCATAGTTCCAGACTGCAAGGATTTATTGAATAGTAATGTCAGTGGTTTGGAGAGCTCATCCTTAGCTTCCTTTAGAACTCTAGGCGAGATTGTATCAGGTCCAGGCGTTTTATTTACCTTGAGTTTATCTAAACAATTCAATACTTCTCTCTCTGTAACGGTGATATTGCTTAGAACATCTGAATTATCAATCTGAATCGGCGATGGTGTAGGGATATCACTGAGGTCTTCTGTTGTAAAAACTGATGCAAAGAAGGTATTGAGGGCATTGCTCATTTGTACTTCGTCTTTGGTGTATTCTCCATTTTCATCGACTAACGGTCCAACAGTTGAAGTAACTACTTTTTTCTTTCTGATATAACTATAGAATTCTTTCGGGTTTGTTTTACTTTGATTCGCAATATGTAACTCTAGGGTCTTTTTACTTTGCTTAATTAACTGTTTGGCTTTGCGTCGTAGCTCTACAAATTTCACCCGTTCTTCGTCATTTTGTGAGGATTTTAATCTATCATTAGCAAATTTTTTAGCAAGCAGGCAGTTTGAAATATCTTTATTCCACCATTTGGGCTTATTATTATGGCCTGGACGCCGTATTTTCGATGGTATGCAGTCTTGCACTGCTTTTAAGTAAGTGGTTTCGAATAACTTCCAAGATGTATTTATGTCGTTATTGTTAATTAAAAAGCTCCAGTCAGTTTCTTTAAACATAGCTCTAAGTTTATGAAAGTTTGCTTTCTTGAAATTAGAGACTTTTTCGATGCTACTATTTGGTTCGTTACTAGTAAAGTTTAAAGTGAAAGTTATCGTACGATGGTCGCTGTTACTGAATTCATCACCAACATTCAAATTCTCTATTAATTCTTCTTTTGTTGAAAGTACAATGTCAAGAACGTTATTACCACGGGTCGGTGTTCGAACAAATTGATAAAGCGAACTCTCTTGCAAGTTCGTATACAAGTCATGTCCGGAGTGTGAAGTAAGAGTATCGCCCCACTTGGTCACAGGTAAATTAAAGTCGCCAAAAAATACGGTATCTTGTGAGTTACTTACATCTGCAATTTGTTCATAAATTTCTCGGTCAGTTTGCACTGATTGAGCTGGAGGTCTGTATATTAATGCAAGTATTATTTTTGTACCTTTATTATTCTTTATTAGCACAAAAGATGTGTCGACGTTCACAATTTAAGGTTTTGACAAGAGGGTCGGGTTAAGACTTTCTTTGATATAAAATAAAACGCCACCTCCATTTTTATTTATTCGGCTTTTCTCAAACATTACATAACCGGGAAGTGAATACTCTGCTAAAAAGTCTTTATCTACTGTATTGAGCCAAGATTCTGTTATACCAATCACATCATAATTTTCAGTAAACACTAGTTCCTCTAAATCTGAAAATTGATTGCGTATGCTACGAGCGTTTGCATAGAAAACCTTTAAAGTTGCGGTTTTAGAACTCACAGAACGTTCTTTAATCAAATTTTTGGTTCTGATCGGATCTACATTTACATTCATGGCTGACATCGGTCCTCGGTCGTTATCCCTGGCGGTTTTGAATTTGGGTCGTGTTGGTGGAGCTTTATCCAAATTCGCGGTTCTTGACAGATTAGCATTTAATTCCTTCGCAGGTTGCCGCCCTCGCTGTCTTCGGTCCTCCTTCCTGGTTGTCCTGTGCTGAGTCGATTTCTTCTCCGAAAATCCTTCACCGCATCGTTGAGAAGACGCCCAAAACGTGCTGCTCCCACCTGGTTCAGATGAACTCCATCGTCCGAAAACAAATAGTCATTGTAGTAGAAATTGTCCCAGGTGTCGACGAATCCCACGTTTTCCTTCCTGCAGAGGTTTGCTAGACAACGATTTGTGCTGCTGGCTATGTTGTAAAATCGGCTCTCTACACCAAGCCGGGGGACGATTCCTGAGACGATGATCCTTGATGACTTCTCCTTAAACGACTTGATCAGCTGCTGGTACTTTAAAAGCAAATCTTCCGACCGGGTTCGCTGTACATCGTTGGATCCAACGTGGATGACGTACATTGTATTAGCAGGGGCCAGCTTAGATACTTCGTCAACTGCAGCAACTACGTCGTCCACACCACCACCAGGGATACAAAAACGCTTCCTGGTCTTAGGTGCTCTGGCGCAAAACTCTGTGAGCTGACCACGTATCATCGAGTCTCCCACGAGCCGGACTTCTTCTATTTCCGCTTTGTCATCTGAGTCTGCGAGTATCTGGAAGCGGTTTTGACACTCGGTAATCGGTATGGGTTTCCTGGTCTTGGGGCAAACGTTGTTCCTCACAACACGGAAGTTGTCTTGAGGGGGAAGAGAGTTACTATTTGTTTCTTGAGTATCGGAACCATCAGATGAAATGGCTACTGCAGGCGTTGAATTGTTGGCAGTTGACGTTGGGGCGTTGGTGGCTGCTGGAGTTGCGGTGACAATTGAAGTTTGTGGTACTGCAACGTTGAGTGTTACAAACTCTTGGAGTGATTCCAGCTTCATGGTGAGGACGTTGATCTTGTTGTAGGCTTCATCTAATTTCACTGTCAAATTCTCTTGTTGCTGGCAGAGACGGCAGACTTGAATATCGACAGTAACAAACATGGACTCACCAAACCTACTGGCGCAGTTCGTACAAGTGCGAGGCATGGAAACAGTCAGTTTCTTCAGATCACTTCACTCACTTTAAAACACTTAACTCACTTTAAAACACTTAACTCACTTTAAAACACTTCACTCACTTTAGAAACACTTCAATCACTTCAACCGAAAACAATGTTGAAATACACAACAATAGGTTATCAGGGGTGATAGCCTAACCGAAAAAAAAAAATTTGAGATACGCAGAATTAGGCTTCCAGGGGCGATAGCCTAACCAAAAGTTTTTTAAAAATTTAAATACGCACCAATAGGCTACCAGCGTTGAATAGCCTAACCGAAAATAATAAAATTGAAATACGCAGAAATAGGGGAGGTATGTGAACACCGCTAACCCCGGGGCGGACACGCAAAGGAAAAGGCTTCTCACTAACATTGACTTTATCTCGGGCAAATTATGATCGAATACAACCGTCCGCCGGCAGGCGGCTACCCTAGTCTCTTCGTTGGATGTATTGCTATTCAGCGAATATGTGTGCTCTAGTTCGGGGGCGGCTACACCTCTGGGTTTTTTTTCCTTCAGTTACACTTGTCGATTCCTCAGGGTGTCCCCAGTGTACGTTACGTGCGGCGCAACACGAACAAGTATTGGTTCTCTCTAGTTCACATGTTTTTAGGCATCTTAAGCTATGCCGGGTCTTGCACTTTCTGGTTGAGTTCCCGCCGTCAGAAGAGGCGATTCGTCCCGGCGGGTGGGTTTACCCCCAACGCAGTATTTTGCCTCTCTCCATATGCTCAATCGAGTTGTGCCCACGTAATGGAATGATTTTTAATGTAGCCCAATTACTCGAGTCAGAGGCAGCTCAGCAGCAGGCCCATGCTCTAATGACAGTCACTCGTGGACGGAACAGTTATTCTACTTCCCCCCCCCCACCCTGTTTTTTAGTGTGATACTCATTCTTCCTATGGCCCCCAGATGATAGGTTAACACCATAATGGACGCTGTCATCCCTTTTCTTTCAATTCAGTTTCTTCAAAATTTAGAATTCACCATTCATTACTACCACGTTCTCCTCGTGCATGTGGACTATGGCGGCCTAGGCCGATCTGACAGAGGCTAAAGCATTTAGCCAATCTATTTTCATACTTGACGTAGGACTCCGGACAAATTAGCGCTGCCAGCAGTCCTCATGACTTATAGGGCTCTCTCTGACATGCTGTCTGTCTCGCCAAGAGTTTTCCAAACGTGCCAGCTCCCCCCCTTATCTGTAGTTCCGACAAAATCATTAACGAGGGGGAACTGGAGTCTCTTTCAGTTCCTTTTTCGGTTCACTGGTTACTCTTGCTTCCTGCCGGCTTCGACTAGAGGCTTTCGACCCTTAATGTAGTTTGGCCAGCCGCGCTGACCCTGAGCTATCTCTGACCTCGAAGTGGTAGTAAATGGTTTATTTAAGTTGTACAGGTTTAAGTTTCGAATGATCTTACATGTCCAGTCTCGGACGCCGGTGGAGGGGACATGGTTAAGGCCAATCATGGCTACCGTCCAAGTGGTTGCATGGGTCTTGCGTGATCTTCTTAAGCTAGAAACACTTTATGGCATCCCCCTTCCCCCGGCGGACAAACTGGTATAGCTGGCTGATTAGCTGGTGCTATGAAGTTTAATCTGTGTACATATATTGTGTTTACTCTACGCCAATTTGGCTGGAGTCGGTGGTGATCAGCGAAGGTGCCCTCTTTGCAGACATTAATTCCATGTGGTTATCTCTTTTCGAAATTCGGTTTTCAGTTTGTTCCCAACCTCTTTTTCTCGAGATCCGAATGAAGGCACTCTCTCTTTTTTGGTTTTTACTTGTATTCCAGACGTTAGGCATTGGTACCGTGATGTGTACGCCCATTTTGGCTTAGAAAAGGGTGCGGGGGATATGTGGATCCCAGTACATGAGAAGAACCCCCTTCCGCGGGATTACAAGTTCATGCAGGGCAAGCTAGGCATGGCTTACGCCGGGCCAAGCACAAGTATATGTGTACGAGCTCGAGGGATTTTTATTTTAGTTATTAAAACTAGTTTAATCATTATATGTTTTTGAAAGCTTATTTAAAGCTCATGTATTTTATGAATAATAATTTGTTTTTACAGTAATTGTACTGTATATGTAAAATTAAGGTTTCTATTCTAGTTTGCACTAGATTGAGAAGTATTGGTATTGGTCGAAGTGACTCAATAAATGGACCTAATACAGCCCAGGTTCCGGGTTAAAGTGATGATTTTTTTTTTTAATTAATTCTAGGTATCACGTTTTACAACAAACACCTATTAAGAGGACTATGTTGTTGGAGCAGGCTTCTTTGAAGCAACGCACTGCTCACACTTTTTCATATTTTATATTTTTTATATTGTATGCATAAAACAATAAAATATATTTTCCTGTTATAAAGATTCTTGACTGAAACCTGCAGTTACTGAGGATACGATTTTATTGCGAATGTCCCCCTCCAGTCTTGGAATTCAGGCAACATCGTCAATGATGAAGGGGCCACTATTAAATTATAGGTTTGAATCCCGAAGGGAAGTAGACGTGCCGTTTTGCCCAAAATCAAAACGGCATACCCAACTCTCCGATGGGTCAACATCATCACTCCTAGTCACTATCACCATTACTATCATCAACAATAATCCTATTATAGTCATCACTACTACTCTTGCCATCATCACTACTACTGTAATCATCACTACAACTTTCACAATCATCACTACTACTCACCATCATCACTACTACTGTCACCATCGTCACTACTATCATCTCTAATGTAATCATTATAACTATCATCATTACTTGTCACCATCATCACTACTACTAAAGTCAATTTTTTTCCAGCTGATAGTAAATTGAATCCCTTAGTAACTAATTTCTCGATACTTAATGGACAAATATGAAACAACTATGGCTGTGCGTCGTATTAATGCCATGTTTTCATAATTAACAGCATATTTCACTACAAAATCTACCTTATAACCGAGTAAAAAAAGAGAGATGTCAATTTAGTCTCAGCTGGAACAAAATAGACTATAGTACTTTCACCATCATATCTACTGCTGTCATCATCACTACAACTACAACCATCATCACTAGTATTATCACCATTATCACTACAATTACCATCTTCACCAATATTATCACCATTATCACTACAATTACCATCATCCCCACTATTACTACCATCACTTCTAATCTCAAGTAAACTAACTTAACCTAACAAATGCGGGGCGAGATGTATTCACCACCAGAACGTGCCGTTTTGCCCAAAACCATATTTTGGACCTAAAATCATAACTATTGCATAAATTCAAAAAATCTTTTTTGACTGACGTTCGCATTCATGCAACAAATGTTTGTGTGAAATATGGTGAAAATCCGTCCAACGGTCTAGGAGTTTCGAGACAGGCGGACGACGACGACAACAACGACGACAATTTTTTTTCCGGTGGTACCCACTATACGGGGGGGGGGGCATACCAAGCTCTGCTTACGCAGAGTTAATAAATAAACAATAAAGTAGACGTGCCGTTTTGCCAAAATCAAAACGGCATACCCAACTCTGCGATGGGTTACCATCACCACTACTAATACCATCATCAATCACAATCACCATCATCACTACAACTGCCATCATCACTACATCTGCCATAATCATCACGACTACTGTCATCATCACCATTACTATGATCATCATGACTACTACAATTACAATCATCACTACTACTCTCACAATCATCACTACTATTGTCACCATTGTCATTACCATCTTAATCACTACTATCATCATTGATACTACAACTATCAACCATCATTACTACTATCATCACCACCATCTTACAATCATTATTACTACTGTTAACATCATCAATACTACGATAACCATCATCATTACTACTGTCACAAGTATTCATCACTACTACTGCCATCATCACCATTACTATGATCTTCATCATCACATCTATTGTCATCATCACTACAACTTTCACCATCATCACTACTACTCACCATCATCACTAATACTCACACCATCGTCACTTCTATCATCACTACAGTACTGTCATTATTATCACTACAACTATCATCATTACTTGTCACCATAATCACTACTACTAGAACTGTCACCATCATATCTACTTCTGTCACCATCATATCTACTACTGTCATCATCATCAATACAACAACAACCATCCTCACTACTATCACCATCAATCCCACTATTACTACCATCACTTCTAATGCCAACTAAACTAACTTAACCTAGCAAATAAGTAGCGAGATGTTTTCGCCCCCAGAACGCCATCATTGCTGGGTGGGTGGGGTGGGGGTGGGGTGAAACCATATTTTGGACCTAAAATCATAACAATTGAATAAATTCAACAAATCTCTTTTGACTGACGTTCGCATTCACGCAACAAATGTTTGTGTGAAATTTGGTGAAAATCCGTCCAACGGTCTAGGAGGAGTTTCGGGACAGACGGACGACGACAACGACGACGACAGATTTTTTTTGGGTGGTACCCACTATACGGGGGGGCGATACCAAACTCTGCTTACGCAGAGTTGATGACTTTAATATTTGATTTGTTGTAAATAAGTTATATCTTCAGTTTTGTTTATTAAATTATAGAAATTGATTTCATGTTTATCTTGCTACCTTCTTAATCCTTTTTTTTTTTTTTTTTTTTTTACGTGTCGGATTCAGTATTTCACTCTTATCCATACATCTGACCATCTAGAATATTAATAAAGTAGACGTGCCGTTTTGCCCAAAATCAGAACGGCATACCCAACTCTGCGATGCGTTACCATCATCACTACTAATACCATCATTAATCACAATCACCATCATCACTACAACTGCCATCATCACTACATCTGCCATAATCATCACGACTACTGTCATCATCACCATTACTATGATCATCATCAC
Organism: Paralithodes platypus; assembly: GCA_032716605.1. Lineage (NCBI taxonomy): Eukaryota > Metazoa > Arthropoda > Malacostraca > Decapoda > Lithodidae > Paralithodes > Paralithodes platypus. The sequence goes on along the minus strand of CM064567.1, from coordinate 33,881,926 downwards.
TACTACAATTACAATCATCACTACTACTCTCACAATCATCACTACTATTGTCACCATTGTCACTACCATCTTAATCACTACTATCATCATTGATACTATAACTATCAACCATCATTACTACTATAATCACCACCATCTTACAATCATCATTACTACTGTTAACATCATCACTACTACTATAACCATCATTATTACTACTGTCACAAGTATTACCATCATGTATCCTAATGTCACCATCATCACTACTACTGCCGTCATCACCATTACTATAAGAACATAAGAACATAAGAAAATGGGAGTCTGCAGAAAGCCGATTGGCCTAAGCAAGGCAGATCCCTGTCCCACACAACCCCAATTACAAAGCCCAATTATAGGCTCAACACTCTAATACCCTGAGGATCATCTTACCAAAACGGTTAGAGATTAACGCAGGATTACGGGGGTCTGCAGAGCGCTGATTGGCCCAACCCTGCAGATCCCCCTTCACACCCAACCCTTCTCGTCCATATGCTTATCCAATTTTATCTTAAAGCTCCCTATCGTTTTTAATCCCACTATAGCACTTGGTAGTCCATTCCACCCATCTACAACTCTGTTACCAAACCAATATTTGCCTATATCTTTTCTGAAACGAAATTTATCTAATTTGAAACCATTGGTACGAGTTCTTTCGCTATCACTGAACTTTAGTACATTTGTCATGTCCCCTTTGTTAACCCTTAAAAAGCGGCCCACCACTTAAGTCGAGTTAAATAAAGCTGGACTATGTGGCGGCGCTCGACATAACTCGAGTGGCAATTTCAGCACGTAATGTGGCTGAGAGAGAGAGACAAGTGGTGGCAGGAGACTAGCGAGCGTATGACTGCTCCAGACCACCGCGGCGAACCTACTGACACAAATCTCAGCTCCCTCCTCCCTCTCTCACTCGCTACATACTCAATTATGTACCGAAAGTACCGAATTACCTGCTTTTTGCACTCGCGTTGCACGGTTATTGCAAGAAAACTATCCATCATACAAGGATCGTTATGGTGTCATTCGAAAGCTCTGTTTATGCCCTTTCAGGGATAGATACTTGTTTTACGTTCTGGGTCTTATTTAGGCATGAAAATGATCACGTAAACAGCCCTATTTTGGCTAAAAACACCCCGCTGGGCGGTACACATAAATAAACCACATAGGCCGCTCGTAAGGTGTTAATCCCACTAACCCACTTGAACACCTCTATCATATCCCCTCTAACTCTGCGTCTCTCTAACGAATGTAAGCCTAATTTCTTCAACCTTTCTTTATACGGAAGATTTCTAATATTATGGATCATTTTTGTCATTCTACGTTGTACTCTCTCCAATGAATCTATGTCCATTCTGTAATAAGGACACCAAAATTGAACAGCATAATCCATATGGGGTCTCACTAATGACAAGTAGAGTTTTAAGATAACATCAGCAGTTCTGTTACTCACACTCCTTGAGATGAACCCGAGAATCCTGTTTGCCTTGTTTCGAACGCTTATACACTGTTGTCTAGGCTTCAAATCATTGCTAACAAACACACCTAGATCTTTCTAACAATTCGAGTTTTCTAATTCCACATTAGCTAGTTTATATTTAACATTTGTATGCATCTTCCCTATCTTTAATACCTTGCATTTGTCAATGTTAAACTTCATCTGCCAATTTACTGACCATTCGTGTAAGGTATCTAGATCCCTTTGGAGGCACTCTATATCTCTATCTGAATCAATTGTTCTCCCCATTTTGGTATCGTCTGCAAATTTACTTATCCTACTAGTTATACCTAAATCAAGGTCATTTATGTATATAACAAACAACAGAGGACCTAATACAGATCCCTGGGGGACACCACTTTTGACTGCTCCCCATTCTGACTTCGTACCATTTATGCTGACTCTCTGCTTCCTACCAATTAGCCATGACCTAATCCATCCCAACAACGCCCCACCTATTCCATGCGCCTCAACCTTTCTCATCAATCTCTCATGGGGGACTCTGTCGAAAGCTTTACTGAAATCTAAATATATTATATCATATGACTTGTCATTATCTACTGCTTCATATACCTCTGAGAAAAAACTAAGCAAATTAGTAAGGCAAGAACGTCCCTGAGTGAATCCATGCTGAGAAGAATTTATTAAATTAAATGTATCTAAGTGGTTTTTAATTTTACTAGCAATAATTGACTCTAGCAGCTTTCCTATGATTGATGTAAGACTAATGGGACGGTAATTGGATGCTATTGATTTGTCACCTTTTTGAAGATCGGAACTACGTTTGCAAGCTTCCAAGCTTCTGGAACTATACCTGTCTCCAATGACTTGTTAAATAAAAATGTTAATGGGTAACTTAACTCATCCCTACATTCTTTTAATACTCTAGCATATACCTCATCAGGACCAGGCGATTTATGAGGTTTCAGTCTGTCAATTTCCGTAAGCACATCATTTCTACTTATAGTAACCGTACTTAACCTATTTTCTATACTATCGCTATATACCTTACGGACTTCTGGAAACTGTGCCAAATTTTCATTAGTGAAAACGGAAAGAAATTGACTATTTAATGTACTGCACATTTCTAAATCATTTTCTGTCATTTCTCCTATCGAAGTTTTAAGGGGACCAATTACATCTCTAACCTTGGATTTATATAGTTGGTAAAAAGTTTTAGGATTATTTTTTGAGTCATTGGCAAGCTTAATTTCATAATTTCTTTTTTCTTTCCTAATATCCTTTTTTACTTGTCTTGATAGATTCTGATAGTAAGCAAGTAGGTGAATTTCGCCTTTTCTAATTTTTCTATATATTCCTCTCTTTTGTCCTAGAAGATCTAATAGTCTATTATTCATCCATTTGGGTTGGTTCTGTGTTGATCTAAATTTTCTTTTGGGGATGTATTTATTTTGTGCATTGAATACTGACTTGATAAAATTATCGTATGTATCTACCAAGGTTGACTTCTCTTCCTGACTTAAGATGACACGTGCCTGAGAAGGGGTACACTCATTTGGACACCTGGATCGACTTAATTTTTTGACCATAGGGTCCGCTGATAGGGCTCTTCTTAACCCACCATAATTGGCTTTTCTAAAGTCAGGTATTAATGTTGTATTCTCTCTGGTATTACCTTTCCATTGTATATTAAAATACACAGAATTGTGGTCACTATTTCCAAGGTGGTCCCCTATCTCTACATTATTTACCATATGTTCATTGTTACTGAAAACTAAATCGAGAATATTATTACCTCTAGTCGGCGTATCTATGAATTGAAATAAAAAACTATCTTGTACTACCTCTATAAACTCCTCAGAATCAGAGTCTCCTATTTGATGCTGCCAATCTATATTCGGAAAATTAAAATCCCCCATAATGCACACATTGCTAAACCTTGATGCCATTTTAATTTCCTCCCATAATGACGTTCCGTCATATCTACTCATATTTGGCGGTCTATACATAACTCCAATAACTATGGTCTCACTACCTTCGTTAACCTCTACCCAACCACTTTCATTATCGTTATTTAGTCTAATACCTGATTTAATACAGCTTTTTAATGTACTCCTGACAAACACTGCTATACCGCCACCCCTCTTACTTGTTCGGTCATATTTAAACAAACTATATCCTGGTATATCAAATTCTGCTAAAAAATGCCTGGTTTCTGTATTAATCCACGTTTCAGTTAGCGCTATTATGTCTATATTTTCTTTGCTAACAAGGGCTCTAAGTTCGTTCATTTTGTTACATAGATGACAGTTTGTGTAATATACTCTCAATTTACTTATTTTCTTTATACCTAATTTACCTTTGTTTTTAGCGACATTTCCATCTTCCGTTGCACCATCACTACTATCATTTGCATTATAGTCATCATTTTTAGCATGAGACTGAATATCCTTATCGCTTTCGCCTGACGCTAAAATTGTTCCATTTAACCTCTCATTTACACTCTCAATATTTCTGTTCAAAACCCCACAACCACCCTATCTAAAGAACTAGCTAATGTAGAAACCCCTAACCGTGAAAGATGAACCCCATCCCTTGCGTACATCCCATCTTTCCCATAGAAACTATCCCTGTTATCAATGAATGGTATTGCTTTTTCTTTGCAATATTTCTCCAAACGGCAATTGACACCAATCGCCCTGGATGTCCATTCCTTGGGAACTCCTCTACTGGGTAGGATACAATGTACTACAGGGATCCCTCCCTTCATCCTAACTTTATCTAACACATCCCGATACTGCTGCAGCAGTTCCTCACTTCTACCCTTACCAACATCGTTACTCCCGGCACTGAGACAGATAATGGGGTTATCTCCACTATCTTCCAAGATGTGGTCCATCATCTCTAAAACCCTCCCAACTCCATGGCCAGGCAGACACACAACCTTCCTAAGTTTAGTGCGGGTAGCCCTAGCTAAATGTCTTACCATGGAGTCGCCCACAATCGACACAGAAAAGTCGCCCACAATCGACACAGAAGTCGCCCACAATCGACACAGATGATCTATGATCTTATGATCTTCATCATCATGATCTTCATCATCACAACTGTTGTCATCATCACTACAACTTTCACCATCATCACTACTACTGCCATCATCACCATTACTATGATCTTCATCATCACAACTAGTGTCATCATCACTACAACTTTCACCATCATCACTACTACTCACCATCATCACTAACACTCACACCATAGTCACTACCATCATCACTACTGTCATTATTATCACTACAACTATCATCATTACTGGTCACCATCATCACTACTATTATCACCATCATCACTACTATCACCATCAATCCCACTATTACTACCATCAATTCTAAAGCCAACTAAACTAACTTAACCTAGCGAATGCAGAGCGAGATGATTTCGCCCCCAGAACGAATGCGTTCATAGTGTGTGAGCCCCTTCGGGGTTCACACACTAAGAACGCCATCATTGCTGGGGGGGTGGGGGTGGGGGGGGGGGGGCCCCTCCGGGAGGGGGTAGGGGGGTAAAACCATATCTTGGACCTAAAATCATAACTATTGCATAAATTCAAAAAAACTTTTTTGACTGACGTTCGCATTCACGCAACAAATGTTCATGTGAAATTTGGTAAAAATCTGCCCAACGGTCTAGGAGTTTCGAGACAGACGGACAACGACAACGACAACGACGACGACAGACATTTTTTTCCAGTGGTACCCACTATTCGGGGGGGCGATACCAAACTCTGCTTACGCAGAGTTGATGATAAAGTAGACGTGCCGTTTTGCCCAAAATCAAAACGGCATACCCAACTCTGCGATGGGTTACCATCATCACTATTAATTCCATCATCACTATTACTTCCTTCATAACTACAACTGCCACAATCATCACGACTACTGTCATCATCACCACTACTACAATTACAATCATCACTACTACTCTCACCATCATCACTACTATTGTCACCATTGTCACTACCATCTTAATCACTACTAACATGATACTACAACTATTAACCAGCATTACTACTATCATCACCACCATCTTACACTCAGCATTACTACTGTTAACATCATCACTACTACTATAACCATCATCATTACTACTGTCACAAGTATTACCATCATGTATCCTACTGTCACCATCATCACTACTACTGCCATCATCACCATTACTATGATCTTCATCATCACAACTATTGTCATCATCACTACAACTTTCACCATCATCACTACTACTCACCATAATCACTAATACTCACACCATCGTCACTTCCATCATCACTACTGTCATTATTATCACTACAACTATCATTACTTGTCACCATCATCACTACAATAATGACCATCATCACTACTACTAGTACTGTCACCGTCATATCTACTACTGTCACCATCCTATCTACTATTGTCATCATCATCACTACTGTCAACATCATCAATACAACTACAACCATCATCACTACTATTATCACCATCATCACTACTATCACCATCACTCCCACTATTACTACCATCACTTCTAATGCCAACTAAACTAACTTAACCTAGCAAATGCGTAGCGAGATGCTTTCGCCCCCAGAACGAATGCGTTCTTAGTGTGTGAGCTACAGTGTGAACGCCATCATTGCTGGGGGTGGGGGGTCTGGGAGGAGGAGGGGGGGGGGGGGGGGGGGGGGGGGAGGGGGGGGAAAACCATATTTTGGACCTAAAATCGTAACTATTGCATACATTTAAAAAAATCTTTTTTGACTGATGTTCGCATTCACGCAACAAATGTTCGTGTGAAATTTGGTGAAAATCCGTCCAACGGTCTAGGAGGAGCTCCGAGACAGACGGACAACGACAACGCCGACGACAGACATTTTTTTCGTGTGGTACCCACTATACGGGGGGGCGGTACCAAACTCTGCTTACGCAGAGTTGATAAATATTATTCAACTTGGAACCTGGTGCTGATACCGACAAACGTAACAATGGTGCCGTGACCAAGGATAATCGAGGTTGTTTACTGTGACTGTACTTCTCATAACTACAGTGAGTGTGTGAAGTGAAACAATGAAACCGAGCCTTCCAATTGGAAACCGTTAGTTGTTTACCTACACTGCATTCGCTTCTCTCATCATCATCGTTAATATTAGTGAACCGTGATAATATTACTACTTGTACTAATTATAAATTATTTTGTGAACTCATCATTCAAGTCGGTTATATATATGTTAAGTGGTTGTATACAGCTCTTAACTCTCTCTCCTCACGTAAAAATTATTTTACGAAACTCTCTAAATAAATTAGCTCAAATGAATTTATAAAGTTCATAACCGTTCATATCACCGGCTTGTTTACCATAAGAAGCACTTTTCTAGACATTTCGTGCTGTTTCAAATAGCATCGTCTTTCATAGACTCATAACACATCTCACTATCATTCATGCATCAATTTCAAAACTAGCAGTTAATTTAATTCGTCTTGGATACGCTTGTGGGAACATTCTACCTCACTGGCTATCAAGGTACGTAATTTTCGTACATGTTTGGAGTTTGTCTTTTATTCTACTTCTGTTTTTTTATGATTAGCTACTATATTACATTAGAGAAGATGGCTACTTTTGATGTGGCGGACTTCATAGAAGATCCTACCATTGACAAAATCTTAAACAAAACACCAAAGAAAGATGACTGGAAGACTACTATAGCACAACATTATAAAGTAGAAATCGATGACAATATGAAAAAACAGGATCTTAACACCTTATGAGCGGCCTAGGCGGTTTAAAATATGTAGCCACCAGCGGGGTGTTTTTAGCCAAAATAGGGCTGTTTATGTGATCATTTTCATGCCTAAATAAGACCCAGAGCGTAAAACAAGTATCTATCCCTGAAAGGGTATAAACAGAGCTTTCCAATGACACCATAACGATCCTTTTATGACGGCTAGTTTTCTTGCAACAACCGCGCAACACGAGTGCGAAAAGCATGTAATTCGGTACTTTCCCCATACAATTCAGTATGTAGCGAGTGAGAGAGGGAGGGAGGAGGTGGGATTCGTGTCAGTAGGTTCGCCGCGGTGGTCTGGAGCAGTCATACGCTCGCTACTCTCCTGCCACCACTTGTCTCTCTCTCTCAGCAACATTACGTTCTGAAATTGCCACACGACCTATGTCGAGCGCCGCCAGATAGTCCAGATTTATTATACTCGACTTATGTTGCGCACCGACATTTAGGGGTTTTAAAACAGTACCGGTAGTAATGCAAAGACAAAAACAGAACAGCTAACTTTAGAAATAGAACTAGCTAGGTTGAGGAATAAAAATCCACCTACTCCTCCACCACAAAATATTCCTCCAAATCCTAGGTTTGAAGTCTCTAGAGCGAGTCGTATGGTCCCTTGTTTTGATGAGAAAGACCCTGAGACTTTTCCGACAGTTTGAAAAGACTGCTTCAACTCTAGAGTGGCCAGAAGACTATTGGACTATACTTATGCAGACAGTTTTGAAAGGAAAAGCAGCGCTAATATACTCCAATCTTTCCGTGGAGGAGTCGAAGGATTATAACTTTGTGAAGTAGACTGTCTTGACTACCGTTGAGTTGACAATTGAAGGGTACAGACAAGGTTTCCGTAACATGACTAAGAACCCTGACCTTACATTATGTAGAATTTGCCAATAACAAACTACGAGCCTTTGAAAAATGGCTAAATGCTAGTCAGGTGCGTGATTTTCATCAACTTAAAAATTTAATGATTATGGAAGAGTTCAAAAGATGAATTCCACAAGACATTTAATTATATGTAGAAGATAGAGAGATCACATAATTCCACAAGGCTGCTGTCACAGCAGATTCTTACTCCTTGATACACCATCACAACACTGTAAAAAGTGAGAGTAAGAAACCTGTAAGGTCTGGCTCTGGATTCATTCCCAGGTCTCAGCATGGTACTGGTACTGGTAGACCTTATGTAAGCTCAAAGTTCCCAACTTCCTCCAACAACACTGGTAAATCAGATGAAACCTGTACATACTGTAGAGAAGGACACAATATAACTGTGTGCCCTGACAAGCGATGTAGGTTATCTGTTAACTATGTGTCAACATTGACTAACCAAGGTACAAAACCAAAACCACAACTAAATGTAAGAGTAGAAAAGAAGTCTGTACCCACAAAAGACAGCCAGCAAGAAAAGCCAGTAGGTAGCTTCTCAACTGCAGGAAGTAGTGCTGGGGATCCTTTTGCAGGATTTAAATTTCCAGGAAAGATCTCCCTCCGTAGTGATCAGGCTAACACGGACATAACTATATTACGTGACACTGGTAGTTCTCAGAGTATCCTGGTAGGTAGTGTGATACCTGGAGTGGAGACTGTCTACACAGGTGAACACGTCTTCCTCAAAGATTTATCAGGATACCCCAGTGTACCACTTGCCAAGGTTTACTTGAAAGTGACCTTATTAATGGTCAGGTTATTGTGGGGGTAACTGATAAACCTCTGCCTGTGAAGGAGGTGCAGTTGCTTTTGGGTAATGATCTTGCTGGCACACTAGTACTTCCCAATCTAGTAGTTGTAAGTTATCCTCAGTCAGTCCTTCCCTAAGCCTTGAGCAGGAACATCCAGACTTGTTTCCTAGCTGTGCCGTCACACGAGCACAAGCTAAAAATGCACCATCTGAACCTGTAGTGGATTTTCAGGCTCCTTCCCCGGACAATTTTAGCAAATTGCCCATCTCTAAAGAAAACTTAATGAAGGCACAGAAAAGTGACCCTTCATTAGCTGGATTGTTTGGGAGGGTGCTTGAAAAGTCCACTCACAATACATCCCCTATACTCTATCTGTAAGAAGGAGTACTGATGAGAAAATTTAGACCTATTGATTCTCCAGCAGAGGATTGGGCGTCAGTAAACCAGGTTATAGTACCTACAGAATTTAGGGATAAAATCATTAGCTTGGCACATGATGGAGTACATGGTCACCTAGGTGTCAAGAAAACCTACCACAAAGTCATTGCTAAATTTTTCTGGCCTAAGATTAACAATGACATCTCCAAATTCATAATTTCCTGTCACATATGCCAGTTGGTAGGTAAACCAAACCAGCCAATACCACCTGCTCCTTTACAGCCTATACCAGTTGTGGACGAGCCGTTTGAGAAGGTGATCGTGGACTGTGTGGGTCCTCTGCCTAAAACAAAGAAAGGTAATCAGTATCTTTTAACAGTGATGTGTGCTACAACTAGGTTTCCTGAGGCTATACCTCTTAGAAATATTCAGGCAAAGACCATCTCAAATGCCCTGGTAAAGTTATTTACACAGTACGGAATTCCAAAGGTAATCCAGTCTGACCAAGGGACAAATTTCTCATCGGATCTTTTTTCTAGAGTGATGAAGGAATTGGGAATCGAGCAGTATCAATCTACGCCATACCATCCTGAGTCCCAGGGAGCACTGGAGAGATTTCACCAGACATTGAAGCAGATGATTCGTAAGTTTTGTCTTGAAAAGCAGGCAGACTGGGACGAAGGTATTCCCCTGCTTCTATTTGCAATCAGAGCTAGCAAACAAGAATCACTAGGTTTCTCCCCATTTGAGTTACTATTTGGGAGAGAGGTGAGAGGTCCTCTGAGGGTTTTGCGAGAAACTTGGTTTGAACCAAAACCCTTGGTCAAATCACGTACCGTCTCTCAGTATGTGGACAAGTTGAGGGAAACTCTATCCAAAGTTCATGAGATTGCTAAAGCTAATCTAAAGACTAGTCAAACCAAGATGAAAGCAAATTATGATAAGAAAAGTAAAGTCAGAAGCTTCAGTGTCGGTGAGGAGGTTCTAGTGTTTTTACCCATTCAAGGTAGTCCACTGAGTGCAAAATATTCAGGACCTTATGTCATTAAAGAAAAGAGTAGTGAGCTAAACTACATCATAGCCACGCCTGACAGAAGGCGCAAAACAAAGAAAGTCCATATAAATCTAATTAAGCAATATCATTCCAGACATTCACAGCCAGATTGCACAGTGAACTTAATTGTAGATGTAACAAAGCCAATGATGTTTGCTGGACCAAAATTTATCCTGTATAAATGTACAAACTAACACTGATTCTGTACACATAGATAGTCCTACAGGATGCGATCTTCCATTGGACAAAACTCTAGCATTGCAACAGTGGGAGGAAAAGCTGACACACCTTACTACCTCTCAAAAAGAAGAACTGTATAATATCTTGCAGAATCATCCATCCATATGCCGAGATCACCCTGGAGAATGTACCCTAACTGAGCATGATGTAACTATAGTGAATGATGCTAAACCTATTAAACAGTCTCCATACAGAGTCAGTCCTGAGAAGCGTCGACGTCTCCGAGAAGCTGTGCAGTACTTGCTGGACAACTACCTGGCCGAGCCCTCCTACAGCCCGTGGGCCTCTCCGTGCCTGCTGGTGCCCAAACCGGGTGATTCGGATCGACTCTGTACAGATTATCGGAGAGTCAACCAAGTTACTCAGGTCGACTCTTACCCTCTACCAAGGTTGGATGACGTTGTTGATTCAGTAGGATAAGCCAAATATGTCACAAAAATTGACTTGCAGAAGGGATATTACCAAATCCCACTTTCACCTGAAGCCAGAATTGTTTCTGCTTTTGTGACTCCAGATGGCCTATTTCAGTACATCAGAATGCCTTTTGGAATGCGAAATGCACCAGCAACTTTTCAAAGAGTAATTAATTATGTCATTCGAGATCTAGACGGAGTGTTTGCATACCTTGATGACCTTCTCATTGTTTCTGATTCCTGGGATTCACACTTAATAAGTCTTAAAACCTTGTTTACCAGACTGAGTGATGTGGGCCTTACCATCAACCTGCAGAAGAGCGTCTTTGAGCGAGGTACGGTGACCTACTTGGGACATGAGGTTGGCCATGGACGAACAAAACCAAGGGCTGCCAACGTCGAGGCTGTCCTGGGTATCCCTCCACCGACCACCCGAAAGATCTTGAGGCGGTTCTTGGGGATGGCGGGCTTCTACCACCACTTCTGTCCCAACTTCTCCGTAGTTGCAGCTCCCCTGACTGACCTCATCAGCCCCAAGCGACCCTACAAGTGGACTGAGGCGTGTCAAGAGGCATTCGACATCAGAGTACTACTCTCCAGCCACCCTGTTCTACATGCACCGGACTTCTCCAGGCAGTTTGAACTACACGTCGATGCCAGTGACCGGGGTTGTGGTGAAGTACTACTTGAACAGGATCCTGTTACAAATTTACAAATTTCAGAGAAGCCAACAGAACTACTCCGCAATAGAAAAGGAGTGTTTGGCCATTATCTCTGCTTTAGGAAAGTTCAATGTGTATGTCAAAGATACAGTACAACCTTTAATCATCAGGACAGATCACAATCCACATACATTCATTAATAGCATGAACAATCAAAATCTAAGTCTAATGCGGTGGTCCCTGTATCTACAAGAATATAATATAGTTATTCAACATATAAAGGGGACGCAGAACATCTTGGCGGACACCCTATCTAGAGTTTATAGTGATATTATTGAGATGACGGGCCCCAACCAACGATACACCGAGTGGCCAGCATAACCACTCAGGCAACCTCAAAACCCCAGGACAGACGACGAGGACGTTTACCCCCTACGAGTCTGCCGGAATCTACCTGAGTTGACCATGCCCAGCCGCCCATTCCACAGTTCTCTTTCACACCCACAGCCATCTAAGAAAACGGAGGACTCTCTCAGCCAGTCACAAGCCACCATCCTCAGCCAACCACAACTGCCCTGGAACCACCAATTAGAACCCTCCTTTTACGTAGCCTCCACCAGAAGTGACGCTCCCTGTATTGTTCCGCCAGATTTGGAATATGATGAGCACTCCCTTATGCAATCTACTAACCAGCACCCCGGACATTGCAGGAACAAATGGACCTGATGACGCCTGACTTCTCCAGGCCCCCGAGGATACAACTACAATCCCCTATGTGTATGTCTGAGTATAATTAAGAGACCTGCAAGACAGCTGCTCCAATTTTAGCTTTAAGTGTTTCCTATTTTTCATAGCAGCCCTGAACCTTCCAGCTGCCCCATTAAATATTGTAATATTACCTTGGAACCAGGCCCATATGATAATACCTGAGTTTCAAAGCTAGAATGTATATGTACCTCACAACAACCATTTTTCCTCTTTCCTCTATACCCCTTTTCCCTCGAGTTCATTGACACCTGAAGCAAGAAAATATTTGCATAGGACCTCAGAAAAACCTGAGGAAAGCACACACCGCCTCACTTACTGACTAGGCATTACCTCTCTGGGACGGCCTAGTTAAGGTCAGAGTTGCTACGGTGCCCCCCCCCCCCCCTCACCACCTCACTTACTGACTAGGCGTTGCTATGGTGCCACCCCCCCCCCCCCCCCCCACCTCGCCACCCCGTGCCCTCGAGAGTGCCCCCTGGACGTTGGCCCCCTTCCGGATGACCAGAAGGGCCACCTGTCTGTTGCCTGGCGCCCTGAACCGAGGACCCCTGCTCGAGCAATGGACGTAGGCCTGGACCTAGGACCCTTGCTCGAATTACGTAACCAGGCCTAGATCGAGGACCCCTGCTCGTGGAGGTAGCCAGCTGTGCAAGATTGGCTACTACCCTCTACGCCGGCCAGACCAGCACTCTCACCCCCCTGCCCTCCCAAATACTTAAGTGTTTCTGTGTCTTTCTCTGTTGGTTATTGTTGTGAGGTATTGATTATGTAAATATGTGAACCGTGTCGTGCCCTGATTTACTTGTGATCTGTGCCCAAGATCCCATGCTTGCGTAATAAGTTGCATCCTTCTGAACCTGCGTTATTCAGTGTTAATCTTGCTTTAATTCCTTGACCCTTGTTCAAGACTTTATTTAATTTATAACTTACGCATACGTTACATATCAGTGTCATTAACATATATTCAGGCCCCCCATGCTCGCAGATTTACTGACTACGTGTATGTTGATTTATTACTTGTGAGTTGAAGTTCCAATATATTCCGTGATCAATCCATTTATATAATCACTATTAACCTATAACCTACGCCCAATTTTCCAACGATTGCTCAGTGTAATTCCTAAAATCTATTCAGTAATCGCATATGAAATATATCTTATAGACGTGCTTTTATGTTCTTGTAAATCTTGATGTTGTGATATTTCGAATACCGTGTTTAGGAATTCTTTCCTCCGTGTTTCGTGTCACTTTCATCCACCATACACTAATTGTATCTGTGTATTTTATTCACCTTGCCCTGTTAACCCGTTCAGGCCCGAGCCTGGTACTGCCTGTTTTAAGTATCAATGAGTAGGATTTCGTCGCATACGTCCATGTACTAATTGTGCCTGTACATTTTATTTTCCTCGCCCTGTTAACTCGTTCAGAAGCGAATCTGATATCGCGTTAAATATCAATGAGCTAAACTTCGTCATTAGCGCCAATTTAATTACTAAGTACGATCTACCGATCGATATTTGTTAATCACTCAGTTCTCGCATTTTGAGATTAAATTGTAGTGTTCATTCAAGTCTGAGTCTATTGGAACTCAGTTAGTTATTTTGTTGGTCTTCGTGTGTTGTCTTAATCGCGAATATTGAAGGTTACATCTTGACCTAATTAATACCAACCAGTAGACCTATTAACCCGTACAGCCCCAGCGACGCGTCTGACGCGTCGGCGATGTATGTAACGCACAGCCCCAGCGACGCGTCTGACGCGTCACCCTAATTGCGCCGACCGTAACCTCAGGTGTAGCCACTCAAGAGGTCTCAGATTTGTATGGGAACTGTGTACGTATCCCACGCAACCGTGCCAATGGTTGAAAACTCTCAAAGTCCACGTGCGTGCACGTGAGCACGCAAGAACCTTGTTTTTTGGGGTAATTGCCTTCAATTTTTTACTCTTGTAAAATACGTTTTCGGGGGCTCTGTAGGACCATTCTTTAAGCTTTTTGAGCGGTTTTTCGTGGTTTTTCCTTCATTCCTAACCCATTCGCTATTGTTTCTGGAATAAAACCATTTTTTGAAAACCGGCCGGGTTCTGGTGAACAAACATTACAAAACTAACCGGGGCTCCACGGGTTAAACTACCTTTTCACTCTTGTTAAATTCACGTTATTAATTTGCTTTACCTAAGAAAAGTATAGAAACACGAATTCCTAAGTTCGGTTCGTTATTGTAGTATATGTTCAAGTAATATAATTCCGTAATAAGATATAACTTCCTTGAGGGCGATTTTGATACTTCTCAATTACTATAAAAAATAATCTCAGCCTTTTCCTGTAAAGTAAATTAACATCGCACTACAGCTAAGTTCATAGTTGCATTAACTAGAAAAAGTATTATTTACCATCTCAGTTCACCTGGTGACCTTCCCAGTGACATGACCAGAGGGCATGCTCACGCGGTCAGTTTTAAAAGGGTCAGCTGAGCCCCACGCGTGACTCACCTTGCCTCCTGTGACAGTATCTTTATAATCTCAACTCTTCTCATAGTCACCCTAGGATCATTATCTAGGGCATTGAAGTCTCTTTGAAAGCAGAAGATATTTGACTCTCATTTATTATTGCATTGAAGGTTAAACTTGATTCTTGTACATTATACCTCTTTGTATGTTTTTCCACATGATCTGATTTAACACCTTATTAGCGGGCTAGCGGTTTATTTATATGTACCGCCCAGCGGGGTGTGTTTAGCCAAAATAGGGCTGTTTACGTGATCATTTTCATGCCTAAATAAGACCCAGAGCGTAAAACAAGTATCTATCCCTGAAAGGGCATAAACAGAGCTTTCCAATGACACCATAACGATCCTTTTATGACGGCTAGTTTTCTTGCAACAACCGCGCAACACGAGTGCAAAAAGCATGTAATTCGGTACTTTCCCCATACAATTCAGTATGTAGCGAGTGAGAGAGGGAGGGAGGAGGTGGGATTCGTGTCAGTAGGTTCGCCACGGTGGTCTGGAGCAGTCATACGCTCGCTACTCTCCTGCCACCACTTGTCTTTCTCTCTCAGCAACATTACGTGCTGAAATTGCCACACGACCTATGTCGCACGCCGCCAGATAGTCCAGATATATTATACTCGACTTATGTTGCGTGCCGACATATAGGGGTTAATACTAGACTCACGATTGAGTTTTTCTGGTATCAGTAACATTGTTCTGAAATAAGGACAATATATATTGGCTATTATTGTGGGATTTTCCTTTATGATTATTACTCTCAACCAAATCTCATGCTTATTCAATAAAATATTTATGTGTTCTTCCTTGTGTTGTTATTGAGTATTATATTGAACCTTTGAATACCATTTTTACTGCTTATAGAACCTACTCGGGACGTTCCTGTCAAGTATATTTAAGTCCATCAAACCAGAATCGGATTGTTTTACGGACTGTATCAGGGGAACAAATCTATCAGTACCCGGCACAACAATTATGTAGTGACATTCTTCCCCTCCATAATATCACTCTAGGGGGGGAGGTGTCACGCATATCACTAATTAGGTAGTAAGGAATCGTAGTGGCCTTCTAATGTTTGTTTGTTGTCTTCCATAGCTGAGCTCAAATAGGCATTGGGAGGTCAATTACGCGGGTCTCAATGCTTTATTTCATTCAGGGTTTCGTTGGTTCATTTAGTTTCCTTTCTGACTACAATACTATTAATTCAGTATCTCATTTGGCTGTTCATATGTATTTATTTTCAGGTTCACTGTTTCATTCTGTTCATACCAAGTCAATCTTAGTTAAGTTGGTCGTTTGTTAAGCAGTTCACTCCAGTCCTACGCCAGGACATCATCAACTGTGCTTCTTACTCTCACCACGTGTAACAAGTAGTAACTATAAGTGTTTATTTCTGTTTGATCTCTCGTCACAATCACCATTAATAGTTACAGTGAACCTCGATTATATATCATTCTCGCTTTCCAGTAACAATAACTTTAATATTTGATTTGTTGTAAATAAGTTATATCTTCAGTTTTGTTTATTAAATTATAGAAATTGATTTCATGTTTATCTTAATCTTTTTTTGTTTTTTTTGTTTTTTGAGTGTCGGATTCAGTATTTCACTCTTATCCATACATCTGACCATCTAGAATATTAATGATAAATATTATTCAACTTGGAACCTGGTGCTGATACCGACAAACGTAACAAGGTGTAAAGAGCAAATATCCAGTGAAAAACGGTATTATTGTGACGGGAGGGTAAAAAGTGCATACGAGGCAGATTGACATAGGTATGCTCTCTCTGAAGTCTCTCGAGACACTGACGGCTCCAGCTGTTGTATCGCAAATGTATGGGGGAGGTAGAGGAGGGTGACTGAACACATTTGAGGTGGGAGGGAGAGAGTATACCTAAAATTTAGTCAATATGATATTAAGGTTACCAGTAACTTGTATAGTGAAAATGAAGACATTTGAGTAAAAATAAAAAAATATGAAATATTTACCTTATTTTTAACCTTGACCTTTGACCTTAACCTTTAAGTTAAATAGAAAATATCTTTTTAACTGACCATCGCATAGACCAAATGGATAAACCTATGAAATTCGGTGAAAATCCATTGAACGGTCTAGGAGGAGTTTCCGGACAGACAGCCGGACGACGACGACGACGACGGACGACGACAGACAGGCTGGCTGGTGGTGCACAGTATATGGGCAGGATCTGTTTGTGCGATACCACTCTGCTTCGCAGAGTTGATAAAAGTGAGGGGGAAAAAAAATTCAGCTTAGTAAGGATCCTTCAAAAAAAAATAGCCAAAATATTAGCGAACGAAATTTACCGAAATATACAGCCCTCTGACCAAATGGCAGAAACGAATACACTTAAATGAGCAAAACAAAAAATGTGAGGAAATATTCACTAAGAAAGAACTGAACGGAAAATAAAAGAATAATTGAACGATTCCAAAAAGAATATTCCATGAAAATGTCAATCAATCAAACTTCCAAAATTCAATTAAAATACAACTCGAAAAAAAAATCTTAGACGAGTGAATCTCGGCAGAGTCCACAAATTTTTGGACAAAAACAAGTTATTAAAACCCGAAAATGAATCTTTACAAAACTCGCAACCAATGAAAGACAAATAGTATCGACCATCGTGTTAATAGAAGAATACAATATGTCGGCGAGCGAAAGAAAAAAATTAAGATGGAATATTAAACTTGTTAGAAATCCAAAATTGATGTTAAGAAAAAGAAAAAAAATTACAATGTACAGTATGTATTTAAGAATATTGAAATAACGCACTTAGTAATAAAACACAGATACTCAATTACCTTGGCTGTCGCTAGATGAAATCGACAATTATGCCTAAGCACTCGAGCACTTGTAAAACAATTATATGAAATTTGTTTAATTAATGAATATTAGAATCACTTTAAAACCTCAGATGTTTCCAAATGAAAATTAAACCCAAATCACACAGTTCAACTTGCAGGGTGAAAGAAACTTGGAAAAATAAATGAGTACTGACTTGGAAAATCAATTCCCTAAAGTCCTAAAACTATTTTAACACTTATGAATACAAATTTAGGGATAACATCTGGAAATTACCGCATATCACACACACTATGCATATTGCCAGGGTGAAACATAGACTGACTGACTCACAGTGCGAGTGACTGTCTGTGTGTCTGTCCAGATAAAACTGGATCAATGGTAGATAATGGTAGATCAATGATAGAGTGTAGAATTCTTCGAAGGAACGTGGTGTCGTCGCCTCAGTTAACAAATCTGTTAATGAAGACCGATGCTTGCCACCATATGTTACAAATAACTTTTGACAGTCACTGCAAGTAAGGGGTTAACTTTAGGAAGACGTAGAAATGTACGATCCTATATTTATTATAAGGGTTAACTATTAACTCCAAATAAGGAAGTCTAAAGGTGACTATCTGTCCTTATGAGTTATATATTATGTTGTATAATTAACCATATTAGGGGAAGACGTTTTGAGGTACGTTCCTAATAGGTTATTATGTTGATTGTAGTTGAAGTTGTAGATAGATATCAGCTCTCCGTCCTCTGCTCGTTGATTGATAGATATGATAGATAATAGTACTTAAGGTAAAAAGGCCGCCAGCCAATCAACGCCCTCCCTTCAACCTTCCCTTTAAACCAGCTGAGTTTGACATTCTGGGCTCGAGAGGTAAACATGCCACACCTTCCTGGCCGACCAATCAGAAGCCTCCGTTTTCGGAGCTGACCGCTACGTGTACCTCCTCACATTTAAACTTGCTCTCGCTCTCTTCCCAGGCCGCTTCCTCTGGCTGCAATGGGTCTAATGCATCAGTGCCAGCCCTATACTCCCGTAAGCCACTAAAAGATATTCGCAACCAGCTTCCAGGAACGTATTATGGAGAGAGAAGAGTGGAGGGGAAGGGAAGGAATATTCAAGTCGCGCTGCTAGAACGTTGCGCGGCCGAGCGGGCGGCTCCGCCAATCACAGCGCCGGAGAGCGGGAGGCGGGACTATATCAAGGGGGTGGGGGAGGCTGCCGGGGTCATTCACCTCTCGGACTCCACTGGGCTAACTTCTTGCAACCCCCATTCTCTCTCTCGCTTGGGCACTCAGGGAAACTCGGATCCACTTATTCCAGCGTCCCAGCCCTCCCCACTTGTTCCAGTAAAGTTCACCTTGGGCCTAGCATCGCTCTCCCCTACTAGACGGATGCACCTTCAGTATCCGCCCGCCTGTCGTCACATCGCTGGCTTGCATACCTACAGCCAAGCGGTTCAAGAGGGACGACAGATAGTAGATCGGAGTGAAGATTTCCAGTTGAGCTATTGGCCAGCTCTGAGGTGGTGAAATTGTTCCAGTAAACACCTAGTAATACTGCATAGTTTTTTTTAAAGGACCCATATTGAGCCCGAACTAGATTTAAAGAAAGAGAGAAAATGCTTGACTAACCCAGTGGTTCCATAAATCATAATTTATGTGTTCTTATAGGACAAACTAAAGAGAAAGATACCAGACTTATGTACATAAATAAAATGATGATGTGTTAATAGGATAATAGTTATTCTTGATAGAGAAGGTTCCATGCCGATTAGCTATCAATAGTATAGGATCTGGTAGGACAGCCAATAGATATTAAAATTAAAGTAAGGGGGGATAATTCTTAAATAGATAAGCAACTATAAGGCTCAGGGGAAATAAAGCATAGTTGCAATTAGATCAGCTTTAGTTTGAGAAATAGGTAGGGAGGACACTAGTCCGTATGATCTACGAAATCTTTTGTTATGAAGGAAACATTATCAATTATATTGTTTGAAGGAATATTCGGTCAGTTTCGTGGTAAGCGTTACGAGCATTATGTCCAGGATAATAATGTAATCATAGAATCTATGTAGAGGATTAAAGCGGTGAATCTTGTTCTGGTAGGGGTTTTGAGGTACTGATCATATTAAGCCATTTACTGAGTTTTATTATTGAATAGGTGGTATATGTAACATATGACTTATTGGTAACAGGGTTAAGAGAACATATATTCTAAGAGTGCTATAGATAGGGTAATCGAGGTCAAGTGTAGTAACGCCCTGGTCTTGTGAGTAAATATATTGTATAGGGTTAAGAGATCATATAATCTAAGAGTGTTATAGGGCGATCGAGGTCAAGTGTAGTATAGCCCTGGTTTTTTGAGTAAATATATTGTATAGGGTTAAGAGAATATAAATATTTATTATAATCTAAAAGTGTCAGAGGTAGTAACACCCTGGTCTCTGAGTAGACACGGTAGGGCCCTGTAAAGTTATCTTATTTTGGAGTTTAGTTAAGAATAAATATCTTATTCTATATAGGGAAATAAAGGTCAGATTTATTAATGCCCTGGTCTCTGGAGTAGACACAGCAGGGCCCGGTAAAACTATATTATTTTAGAGACTAGTAACGTGACTTTGGATCGAAGTCGAAGTGAGTCAATACCTGAATAGCAGGATTCCAAATAGGTGGTAACGGGAGCTTTAGAGTTCCAATGTACAACCTATGGTGGGTCGACGAAATATTCAATTTGTGTCTTGAACTCATTTCGGCCCGAACAGAGAAATAGTTACTAGCTTAGTAGTAAGTTTTGTTAAATAAAGTATATGAACTTCTAAATGACTGTCGAATTATTACCCACCTTAGTAGTATATTTGGAATAAGAAAATAAGTACTACATTTTGGTGGCAAGCGGTGGGATTCAACAAATTGTTTAGATTGAGTATATTTATCTAACAGATCAGACATAATGACGGCAGTATTACTGTTCAGATTATGGGAAGAGGGGGAAGAAGAAATCGATTTATGGATCGAACAGTTAGAATGCCAGTTCACGCTACTTGACGTAGGAGAAGATGGAAAGAAGATCGCCTATGGAAAGGCACACTTAGGCAAGACCCTGAACGATGTAATCGTACGTCTAGAGGGACTAGTGTCATGGGCAGAAGTTAGGAGTGCTCTAATTGAAGAATTTGGCCGAGAAACCTCCACAAGGAAGGCCAGAGACAAACTAAAGAGTATGAAACTAGACGGCCAGAACGTGAGAACCCTGAGGAGGGAGATCACGAAAAACGTCAAACTTGCGTACCCCGACATGGACCAAGAGAGTCAGGAAACAGAGATCAGAGAGATTATGATCCAAGCATGTCCTGTGAAAGTTAGAAGGCACTGCATTATCCATGAAGTGACTACCACTATGGAACTCATGGAGGTGATTAAGAAAATAATGGAACCCAGAGAGTTAAGAGAGGAGAAAAAGAAAGGGGAGGAGGAGAACCCAAACAAAGGGTATCAGAGAACAATGATCTGATGCATTATATGCAGACAAAGCGGACACCTAGCTAGGAACTGTTCCAACTGTCTCCAAACCCCAACACCTAGATTTAACTCAAGGCCCACACCTCCTAATGATCGACCCCTACCAAGGGTGATAGATCCAACCCAGAGAGGAATGCTTCCAGTAGAATGTCTCCAGTAGAGACAGAAACCCAGCCAAAAATCACAATGACGGAAGGGGGATAACATTTTCCTTGAAACCTCACATAGAAGGGCGGTATAGTGAGGTCAATATATTAGAGAGACAAACGCCTTGTGAAACCATAGTAATAAATGGGAAAGCTGCGAACATCTTAATTGATACAGAGGCAAACAGAAGTTGTCTGTTGGAGAAGTTTGTGAGGAATAGTCCGAAAGAAATAGGGCCATTAAATCAAACTAGTATTCAGTTGTCAGGAGCCGGGGGTCAACCATTGACGATTATAGGGAGAACTAATACGGTGGTGGTACAATGGAAGGGAATTAAATTCACCACCAATTTTTGTGTTCTATCAGGAAAGTCTAATAGCAGAGTTGATGGATATCTGGGAATAGATCTCATGAGTCAGTTGGGGGTAACTGTATTGTGCGGGCCGAAAGACACGACGACCAACCTACGACCTCAAATAGTAGCTACCACAGGGAAACTCTATTCCCCCTAGATCTTGGAGAATGATAAAAATTCCTAAATCCCAGGGAATGACTGCCGGGATTTTTTAACCTGATGCACAAAATAAAGTGAGAATAGCTCCCACCTTTATTACTACCGATCAGAGGAAATTAGTTCTGGCTAACTTTGGCAAATGACACGATTAATTATCAAAAACGGAAACTGTTAGGACAAGTTACACCCACGCAACCCACCACTGTTGGAACTAACGGACCGTTAACTTACCTGAGATCCCGAAACCATTAACGTCAGATCAAGCCACTACCTTACATGAATTGCTCGGGACTTACCAAGACGTGTTTGCTCAAAATGAAGGGGACCACGGATCGGCCCGAACCCGACACACCCACGAGATACATACTCAAGGGCCCCCTATTAGACAACCTTATAGGCGACAAAATCCCATTATGAGACAAAAGGAAAAGGAACAAGTAGAGGAGATGATCAAGCAGGGGATAGTAGTAGAATCCTAAAGTCCGTGGTCATCCCCAGTAGTCCTGGTAACAAACAAAAATGGGTCCACTCGGTTCTGTGTAGAATATAGAAAATTAAATTATGCGACCATCAAAGATGCGCAACCCACCCTATTGATGATGAGAATCAGAGAATGGGTCAACATGGTTTTCTACCCTAGACTTACAAAGTGGATACTGGCAAGTACCGGTTAGGTCAGAGGACCAGGAGAAAACCGCATTTGCCACGAGCGAAGGCAAACTCTATCAGTTCACGGTTTTGCCATTCGGAGTTTGTAATGGACCAGCCAGTTTTGCTAGAGTCATGGACGAAGTACTGAGGGGATTAACATGGAGAACTTGCTTAGCTTACCTGGATGATATTATAATTTTTTCAAATAGTTGGGAGGAACATATCAATCGACTACAAGAAGTATTAGAGAGGATCAGGAGGGCAGGACTTAAATTGAAGCCTTCCAAATGCCAATTAGGGGCCCGCGAGGTGGCATACCTAGGGCATGTAGATTCAAGTAAAGGTGTCCAACCTGACCCCTTAAAGTGAAATCTATTGTAGAAATTTCACCCCCTTCCACTGTCAAAGAGATCCGAACGTTTCTGGGAATGGCGTCCTATTATCGGAGGTTCATACCAAACTTCTCAAAAATTGCTCGACCCATGACTAAGAGACTGGAATAAGGGAGGACGTTTGACTGGGATCAGAGTTGCCAGATAGCTTTCGATCAACTGAAACATTAATCGCATAGTTTGTCATCCGGATTTTACCAAGCCGTTCCAACTATACACCGATGCTTCCGATGAAGGGCTAGGGGCCGTATTGGCCCAGAAAGTGGATGGAAAAGAAGGCATAGTAGCGTGCGCTAGCCGGACGCTGAATAAGGGCGAAAAGAATTACAGCGTTACTAAAATGGAATGCCTGGCTCTAGTTTGGGCTGTAGAATATCTCCGTCCATATTTAGCCGGAGTTCATTTCGAAGTTATCACGGACCACCATAGTTTGCAATGGCTCAGGAAGATGAAAACGGAAGACGGATTATTTGGTAGGTGGAAGGGGATCCTGGAGGAATACTCCTTTGAAGTTAGACATAGACCGGGTAAATTACACACTAATGCCGATGGTCGTTCTCGATTACCGGTAGCACCAGTCCAACACACTCAACCTAACAAGGAACATAGTATGTTAGCATGAAGAACAAAACTACACCCAAACTAAGAAGCTAATGTAAATTGTAAACGTAATATAATCGCCAAAATGAAAGTAATATATTTGCTTCTTTCTAAAAAAAAAATAATTATAGAGTAATTGGTGAAATGATTAAAAGTAAACAAGTTCATCAGTATACTTTTCCATGCAATTTATGACTTAATATTTGTTACAGGAATTTCTGAGTTTTTCCTCTTAAAAAGACATAGTTATTAACCTAATTATCTTAAATCAAATATAAGAAGTTTATCAATGTTCTTAAATGATTATTGTTGCAAAAATGACTGTCAGAAAAACTATACAAATAAGAACCGTGTTTTTCTATTACAACCAACATTTTCAATTTCAACTATAAGTATGTGACTGTTAAGTCACGTTCTGCAAGTAAGTGTTTGTTTATATTGACACACAAGTAAAATTGTAATTAGCAAAATGTATCCAAATAAGACTGTAGGCTAGTTTTACTAAAACAAGTTGACAAATTAAACAAATGTATTTTATATCCATAAATTCTTGAATAAGGATCCGGCATTCCCTAAATACCATATAGGCTATTAGTCTGCTAGCCAACCTAGTGAACCTAGAAATGTTGAGTACTGTAAAGTGTTATGGTAGAAATGCAATATATGGGTCTTAACGGTAATTTATACGGTAATTTATATGTACCGCCCAGCGGGGTGTTTTTACCCTAAATAGGGTTATTTATGTGATCATTTTCATGACTAAATAAGACCCAGAGCGTTAAACAAGTATCTATCCCTGAAAGGGCATAAACAGAGCTTTCCAATGACATCCCAACCATCCTTGTACGACCACTGGTTTTCTTGCAACGATCGCGCAACACGAGTGCAAAAACCATGTAATTAGGTACTTTCCCTACATAATTCCCTGTGTAGCGAGTGTGAGGGGGGATGGAAGGGTGGTTTTCACTTCAGTTGGCCCACCGCGGTGGTGGGCGGCGGTCATAGCCTTACTATGCTCCTCACACCGCTCAGCTCTCTCTCTCTGCAACATTACGTGCTGAAAATGGCACACGACATAAGTTGTGAACCGCCACTTAGTCCAAATTTATTTCACACGACATAAGTTGCGCGCCGCCAAAGAAGGGTTAAGGACTCAGAAACTGCCGGATGCTATTTTGTAACTGTAGTATTTTGCATAATTGACCTAATTAGCATATTAATTAGGTATAATAACTAAATACGGAATATCTTGATAGAAACGCAACATATAGACTTCAAAATAATATCCAGACCTGTTTTCGACCTCAAGGAATCTAAACAACATGGTTTTAATTTCCTAAAATCCCTCTAACTATCCATAATCCAATATAGCCACCATGGATAACTAAAACAATCCTAAAAACACCCAAATTCATATTAATGATACATAAATCACTGAATGGGTCAACTGCACCTGTTAAACACAAAGAAGAGGGGAAAAGAGACGATAGTTGGACAAACAAGATCAACAGAATACCCTAGACAAACTTCAAAAGTACTCTCACCCACTTACTAATGACTCTATACCCTGTACAATATCCTTAATGGGCAAGTGGCAAGCTGATGAGAGCTATGTCTGCTTCATCTATGACACACTATACTGTTGTCTTGGCTCACAAGTTCAATGCTGTTACCAAGATCATGAGTGCAGAGTAGCTATGAGAGCTGCCTTTTGTTGTCCTTGTTTATCATTATGGCATCTCGACCAGCCAGAGGTGAATTCAAAGTTAGTTGATATATAGTGGATCCCTCTCCAGCTCTACTCTGCCTCTCATGGTCTTTTGCACTGATTCCTTCATGGCGATCCAAGATAATATAGGTTTCTGTTCCTTTCTAATTGATGAGGTGAAATTTCTTTCCTGTAGCAAGATCACCCATTGTACCTGAAGATGGCCAGACAATGTGGTAAAGCAGCTGAGAGGCATTCACCAACAGTTTTTAGGAGGAGGGGGGTTTCGTATAGTGACGCCAAAATGTTTTAACTAGTACAGATTCATTGTTCTTTCTTAGAAAGCCACACTCATAGAACACAGTGGACAACTCAAGGTTCCTCTTCTGCCCGACTATCATAAAAAGACCAAAGATGGCTTCCAGGTTATAGAACATTTTATGTTTCACTTTCACAACCCGTTTCAGCAGCTGCAGGGATTTTACTTTTATGCCCATTTACCTCATTGACTGATGCCACTTGTCCATTAATGATATTGTACAGGGGTGTAGAGTCATTAGTAAGTGGGTGGGAATACTTTTGAAGTTTGTCTGGGATCTTCTGTTGATCTTGTTTGTCCAACTATCGCCTCTTTTCCCCTCTTCTTTGTGTTTAACAAGTGCAGTAGCAGTAATACTTTCCCAGTTGTATGTGCTCATCAAAATATAATCTGTATCTTTAACAATTTCTGAGTTTGGGTGATATTAGGATTGTTTTAGTTATCCATGGTGGCTATATTGGATTATGGATAGTTTGAGGGATTTTAGGAAATTAAAACCATGTTGTTTGGATTCCTTGGGGTCGAAAACAGGTCTGGATATTATTTTGAAGTCTATATGTTGCGTTTCTATCAAGATATTCCGTATTTAGTTATTATACCTAATTACTATGTTAATTAGGTCAATTATGTAAAATGCTACACAGATACAAAATAGCATCCGGCAGTTTCTGGGTCCTTAAGACCCATATATTGCATTTCTACCATAAAGCTTTACAGTACTCTACATTTCTAAGTTCACTGTAGGACATATAGGAATGGCTAGTAGACTATATATTCAGCTGCCACCAGCGGTAACGGTTACAAAGCTGCTTTAAATTATACTTATTTTACTATTTTCCTCTGTACACTATAATAGGGTGACCTTCGAGTTTTGGTAGATACTTTTAAAAATGAAAAATACATTCACTGTGAATGAAACAAATGCTGAATACACATGTGTTTTTTTCAGTTATGGCCAATGAATGCCAGTATTATTGAGTGTTTTGTTTTTGTTTCTTAACGCAGCACGTTCTCCTCAATAATATACGTATATATTTTTCCTTTCCGTTTGGCGACGAGCTGAATATTACGGAAATGCCACACACACACACACACCCACACAAATCAGCATATCCAAATCGTCACTTCGGGAAGATTTTTTTTTTTTTTTTTTTTGTTAGAAGTATTAACACAATGTCAAAGCATAAACTAATTATTTCCCTGTTCAGTTTACTTACTTTAAAAGTTGGTTAACATTGTCAAAAGCAGCAATACACTTACAAAACAAAACTCCTTTTTGCTTCCCAGTTTGTCTGTGTTTTACCATGTGTACACCATTATTATCCTCAATATGGAAGAACAATAAATAGGTCTATATCAAAGTAGTGTATGATGAAGTATAATAAAAAATACTCTCAACATTTACAACAAATGTCCATGAAATGTTCATGCTACCCATGGCGTTACACTGAAAATGCCATTTTGCTATACTAGTAATAGGCTATTCAACTCATAAAAATTGAAAAGTTAATACGATATTTCATCCTACAACACGTATTTCCTTTTCTATCCCTTTCATTTGAAGGGTTAAATTGGGTTAACATTGCTAACATGTAAAAATGTCGACTTTAATGAGCAACTAATCCTATAACAGAAAATACAAAGTATACCGGTATACTGTATATGTGTATGGAATCAATGACAAAACTCATAATATTACAATCTTAATTATTTAAGTTTACAGTTGAACTTATTCGGTGGCACTTTGTACGTACATGCCATAACCGATGGCCATGCAGCTGCCCTACAAACACAAACTGCTCTTATGATATGGTAGCAGTGATAAGGTATTAATTTAAATCCATCGTGACTAAATTTTCTTGGGATTTGATTCAGTTGTTGAGTCTTTAAACAGTGTAGTAAATGAGGGCGTAGAACACCTGTGTCATAAGTGACATATGATGGATCTTCTCCTAAAGCAAGATGAAGAACATTTGCAATGGGAAAATTACCGCAGTTAAAACTACAATTTTGTTGTATGACACATCGAACATGAACTCTCACTTTGTCATCATTAGTTGGGGTAGGCCTAGTACCTTTGAAGAAGAGAGAAAACAAATTGTGGCTTTGGTCACCGAATTGTACAAAACATCATATATATTCAATTCATGGCTGGATTCTTCACCTTTTATAATATTATTATTATGTTACCTCCACCAACCTACTTTACTCCTAAACTCAATTATTAATGAAATCAACTAATACATGTGGCAGTCCAGGGATTCGAACCTAGGATTCTGGCATGCCAGAACGGCATATTTAGATTGTACATGAATATAAGTGCATTTAATTACACATGGTAGGCCTATACATGAAGATAGTTTGTCACTTATTATATTCATCCAGCCTTTTTGCAATCTGTTCTTGCCACTGATATGTTTGGGTTTAATTTCCTTCCATTATTTTGCAGTCAAAGATATCTGAAGCGAGTGCGGATATATCTGCTCAGCAATGTAGGTTTCTTCTGTTGGTGCTGGCTGATTGAATGATTTGTGACTATAAGCATCTGAAGATTCGCGATTTTCTGGTGCTGACGGCCGACTGTTTAACCCTGTTGACTAACTGTTTTCTGCTGCTGACTGTTTAACCCTGTTGACTGACTGCTTACTCTTTAAACCTGGTAACTGACTGTTTTCAGGGACTGACTGCTGACTGTTTAGACCTGTTGACTGACTGTTTTCTGGTGCTGCTGACTGTTTAACCATTGACTGACTTTTCAAGTACTGACTGTC
Source organism: Paralithodes platypus (assembly GCA_032716605.1). Taxonomy (NCBI): domain Eukaryota; kingdom Metazoa; phylum Arthropoda; class Malacostraca; order Decapoda; family Lithodidae; genus Paralithodes; species Paralithodes platypus. The sequence goes on along the minus strand of CM064567.1, from coordinate 33,853,493 downwards.
TACTCTTTAAACCTGTTGACTGACTTTTCAGGGGCTGATTGCTGACTGTTTTCTGGTGCTGCTGACTGTTTAACCGTTGACTGACTTTTCAGGTACTGACTGCCTACTCTTTAAACCTGTTGACTGACTGTTTTCAGGGACTGACTGCTGAATGTTTATCCCTGTTGACTGACTTTTCTGGTGCTGACTGCTGACTGTTTAACCCAGTTGACTGACTGTTATCAGGTACTGACTGCCTACTGTTTAACCCTGTTGACTGACCGTTTTCAGGGACTGACTGCTGACTATTTAAATCTGTTGACTGACTGTTTTCAGGGACTGACTGCCTAATGTTTAAATCTGTTGACTGATTGTTTTCAGGGACAGACTGCTGACTGTCTAAATCTGTTGACTGAGTCTCAACAGATGACTCTGCTCTGTCTGTGTGAATTACTTTGCTTTGTCTGAGGTTGAACATTATTTATGTTATCAGAATCCTTTGGTGGTTTAGGAATATATCTATTCATCCACACCCAGCGCTTTCGTTGGTTAGGTACAGTGTTTTTCATATTTATGCCCTCTTTTTTCAACTCCTTAAACATGTCGGACCATACATCATTGGAGTATAAGGATACATGCTTATTACCTTTACTCATGGCAAATATTTGAAGACGCTGTAAAATAACATGTTTATCTTTATTATGAAAAAGGGAGGACACATTTAGTTTGTATTTTAACTTTGCTCTGCTAACTTTTCCCATTGATTTGTAGGTTTAGGCTGGACTGGTGACCAACGAGCTTAAAACACCACGAGGGTCAAGCGAGCGAGACAAGTGATACCGAAAAATGGCCAAGTCTCATTTTCAGATGCCTTATTTTCGCACTTTCGTTGTTGTTGTTGTCGTTGTTGCCGAGCTCACGCCGCGTCCATACGCTTGATGGCACAAGTGTCGATCTGCATCGTCTTCATGTCATCAGCTTAGCTATATAATTCGACTATGCAGAACTTTTGAGCTTGAAATGCACACACATAAGTTTGGATTTCTAATTAAGATATCTATCGTAATAATATTGATGAATTATGTTGGGAGACAAAACAAAATAATGTTGACAAATAACTGAAATTGGAACCATTCATTTCAGCAGACGGACTCTCGGAGTGACGGAGGTAGGCTGTGTTGAGTCATCTGCGTAGGAATGTATTGGATTATGAGTGGTAGATAATTATGAGATCATTGATATGAATGAGGAACAGAGTTGGGGCCAAAACTGATCCCTGGGGAACACCAGCATGTATTGAGTGAAATTGAGAATAAAGGCCATCTACCATTACACATATTTTTCTGTTATGAAGATAAGAAGAAATTAGTGTAACTAATGATGCAAGGCCGTAGTAGTTAGGATTCGACAATACACTGATGCCAGATCACTGATTAATTTATTATTCTCAAGATGCTTAATTATGTGATTATTTAATATCATTTCAAAGACTTTACCAAGAGTGGAAGTTATAGCTATTGGTCTGTAGTTTGATGGATCTGAAGAGGCACCTTTTCTAGGAACTGGATGGATGTTTGCTTCTTTCCAGGGTACTGGGAAGCATGAGGTATGAGTACATAGACGGAACATTTTGCCAATACAGGAGCGAGCACCAAGGAGCAATTCTTAAGTACTATTGGAGGAATTTCATCTGGACCAGGAGCCTTATCTACTGAGAGATTCTGCAAAATAGTTTTGACATGTCTGGTGTGGATCTTAAGTGAGGGAATTTCAGGCGAATTAAAATTAAGTACAGGGACATCTTGATTTATTTCATATAAGGTTGAGTTGGTGGAGAAAATATCCGCAAGAAGGTTAGCTTTACCTCGTGGGTCACTTACAAGATTGCCAGTCGGAGATTTTAATGGTGGAATGGATGAAGCAGTTGTGAAGTTGGATTTGAATGAGTTAAGAGTAGACCAAAATATTTTGTTATCATTTGGATTATTTAGAAGTTTATTTGCCTGCTTGTGGAGAAAGTTTGATTTAGTTAGGTTTAATACAGTTTTGGCATGATTTCTGATGTTTCTAAAGTAATTAAAGGCTTCATGTGTTTTTGATCTTGTGTATGCATTGTAGGCTATTGGTTTTTGTTCAGTTACTCTAGCACAATTATGGTCAAACCATTTAGGTGAATTAGATCTTTTACTGTACTTTTATGAGGAATAAAAGTTTCCATTCCAATTTTTACAAAATCGTGTATGTGGCTCAAGGTGGAGTGTGCATCATTAGAAAAGAAAGAAGTCCAGGGAATATCAATAAAGAAACCCTGAAGACCCTCCCAGTCTGCCCTATCGTAATGCCATTTAGTCACCAAAACAGGTTCAGAGTGGGAAGGTGTGGTAGGTGATAGACAGGTGGCCTGTATCAGACAGTGATCAGAAGATCCAAGCGGGGACCTCACTGTAACATCATAATTTTCTGAATTGGTTGTTAAAAATAAGTCCAGTAGGTGGCAATTATGATTAGGATTATCTGGTACACGGGTGGGTTGGTTGACTAGTTGAGTGAGATTAAATGAGTCTTCAAATAGCTCACATTCAAGACCAGCATCATCAGTCCTGGCTGAATGAGTGAGCCATTCAACATTATGGACATTAAAATCACCCAACACAGTGATTTCGGAAGAAGCATTTAAGTTGAGGACACTGAGTTGTGAGGACAGAGAATCAAAAAGACTTTGCTCTGGAGGAGTATTTGGGGAACGGTAGATGCAACATATGTATTTAAATTTACATTTAAATGCACATCGTCTTATAACATCCATGCCACAAGGTAGTCTAATAATTACTTTATTGATGTAACAAAGGATATTCTTTACCATATAATCCTCTACATTTTGGTGCCCCGAGTGAGGAATTTCGATTGACGTGTAGGCTAGGAGTCGGGTTTGGGCCAGGTTACTCAAGTTATGGTCCCTGCTAAGTGGTACTGTACAAGGTCGCGTTTGTGGGACACAATTTGATCCCATGCCATTTTGAGGGCCCTAATTGCGAAGTAAGATGCTTTCGAGCCCCAGGTAGTAGAGCCCGTAATTTTGCGACGGACCGGAGACTTAATCGCGTATTAGATTGGCCTCACCATCTGACCATTCTCTATTTAGGAGGCAACGATGTGCACGAGACGGTCCAGGTGTCAGAGATTACGGGTAACATCGTCTCTACCATCAAACAGATAGAACAACGCTGTGGCTCTAAGGTAGCGGTTGTGTTGTTGGAGCCTCGAGAGATACCTCCCATCCCTGAGGGTGATGAAGGAGTAACCCACGGCCATTACCGCACTATCTACCAAGCTCTGAACCGACGTTTGCAGAGACTACTGTGTGGCTATAAAACCAGTTTGGAGCCAGACCTTATCGCCGCAATTTAAGACGCGACGGTGTCCAATGGAGCCGGAGAGGTCAACCCGCTCAAGTAGCTCGCTATCACGAGTACATCGTCGAGCAGCGGGTAGACTGGTTGATATCTCAGGCGATGGCCGTGGGGGAGTTGAGGTACACACTTAACTAAAAGATAAAATTGAGGTTTCAAACCAGTGGTAGAGGACTGGTAGGAGGGTCTGTAACGTTGCGTTCTCTGGCGTTTGTGAAACTCGGAGCTTGAGCTTCGTTCCAGTCCCTAAATTTTCCCCATATTTTGCTAATTTAGGCCATTTTTATGTTTCCGAACATGTGGGATAATAATTAATAAATAACTCAAAATTTGGAGCTTGAGCTTTATTCCGGTCCCTAAATTTTCCCTATTATTTGCTAATTTAGGCCATTTTTATGTTTCCGTCTTTAATGTCACCCGCGTCTGAAAGAGCAGGTAGACCAGCTAAATGCTCGGGACGGAGCACATACAAAATTGATTAAATAATATATAATTATATTCTCTCCCCCTACTAGCGTGGGTTCCCACGCATTAGGTAAATAATATTGGGGACTATAATGATTTTCAACTAATTATTCATCTGAATTTGTAGCAAGTATTGGTACGCGTATAATGCTAAACATAAACAGCTAAATTAAATATGATTTATATATAAATGTAAATTTTATTATTGAAAATTTAGTCTTCATTATTAACATTAATAATTGTTTTGAAAATAATGAACCATTTTCCAAAATGACTGAAAATCTATGGTGGGGAAATTACGCTGGGTAACTAGAGCATGAAATAATTGCCAGGAGGTAAAAAGACGTGAACCCTGTCCAAGGGAGCTGTTAAAGTCCCAAATCAAAGATCTTAAAACCCGGTGGGCTAATTATGAAGAATCTTTCAATAAATTGGAGGATTTTTACATCAACCACGAGCAATCTGAAAAGTTTGAGAACATACATCAGGCCTATGCAGATGCCCGTGAAAATTATTTGATTCAACTAGCCATGTTTGAATCGTTGGCGACAGATACAGTTACCGGGACAGGGAGTAATAGTACCAGTTCTGGTATTAAGGCTCCTCCGGGACAACAAAGCTTTAAGTTGCCACCTATAACCTTACCTGAATTTACCTTCGTGGTTACCTTTAATTGTTATGGTTAACCACGTTATGGTTATTATTAGTGCTGTCACAGAGTTGTTGCACTCTCTTGTTATATATATGTATCCTACTTATTGGTGTATTTAAGATACACGCTTTGGTGTCCTGCCCCTGCATTATTTCTGTTCTATATTAACGAGCATCTTAGAGCATCAGACCTTTTCAGAAGATTCCATATCTGTTTGCTGTAGGACTAGACTTCCAGTGTTTTCATAGAGCATTGAAGAGTTTAGTGTTGAGTACAGACTCACACTAAAGTTAACGTAAACAATTATTCCTTTATTAAATCTTATATAGTTTATTCAAGCATTGTTATTACTTAAGAGCATTTTCGTAACGTAAGTACTCCTGTTGTGAGTTGGCTTTGCCGTCACCGTAAAGCCTTTCTAGAAGTGCACTAAAACCCAGTTAATTGATACCCCGTTATCCAGTAGATTAACTCTGGAGGGTTTTAAGTGTTTTTGTTCACCGGCGTAATAGTTCGAGGGTTTGGAATTAGCGTACCGTTGTAATAGATATAACAAATGGCCGTAGTTGCAGATATAGCCTATCATCTAGTCCATTATTAAGTGCCCTTGTTTACTTCGTAGTGCCGGTCGTAACAAATGGCTATGTTAACGTGGTTAATTTACCTTGCCTTCGTGGTGCAATGCATAAGTGTGTTGATTTTCGGTGTGAGCATCCTAGGTTCGAATCCTCGGACTGCCACATGGGTTTGTTAATTTAATTAATCGAGTTTAGGAGTAAAGTTGGTTGGTGGAGAGAACATAATAATTAATTCAGGTTCAGTAGTAGTTTATCGAGAGGCCTTCCCTAGGGTTAAGTGCCCCATTAATTACTATTATTTCCTTTCACCTATGCCATAGCCTATGATAGCGCAGTTGGAAAGTGTGTACATGCTTAGATTGATATGCAAGATTCGAAACTGCATAATAAATCGTAGGCTTGTCCACCTTTCTTTAACTGTCTTCGTGGTGCAATGCATAAGTGTGTTGATTTTCGGTGTGAGCACCCTAGGTTCGAATCCCCGGACTGCCACATGTGTTTGTTAATTTCATTAATCGAGTTTAGGAGTAAAGTTGGTTGGTGGAGAGAACATAATAATTCATTCAGGTTCAGTAGTAGTTTATCGAGAGGCCTTCCCTAGGGTTAAGTGCCCCATTAACACCTTACGAGCGGCCTAGATGGTAATTTATATGTACCGCCCAGCGGGGTGTTTTTACCCTAAATAGGGTTGTTTACGTGATCATTTTCATGCCTAAATAAGACCCAGAGCATAAAACAAGTATCTATCCCTGAAAGGGCATAAACAGAGCTTTCCAATGACACCTCAACCATCCTTGTACGACCTCTGGCTCTCTTGCAACTATCGCGCAAGACGAGTGCAAATACCATGTAATTAGGTAGTTTCCCTACATAATTCCCTGTGTAGCGAGTGCATGAGGGTGAGGGAGGGTGGGATTCATGTCAGAGGTCCGCCGCGGTGGTCTGGAGCAGTCATACGCTTGCTATTCTCCTCCCACCACTTATCTCTCTCTCTCAGCAACATTACGTGGTGAAAATGGCACACGACATAAGTTGCGCGCCGCCAGGGAAGGGTTAATTACTATTTCCTTTCACCTATGCATAGCCTATGATAGCGCAGTTGGAAAGTGTGTACATGCTTAGATTGATATGCAGGATTCGAAACTGCATAATAAATCGTAGGCTTGTCCACCTTTCTTTAACTGTCTTCGTGGTGCAATGCATAAGTGTGTTGATTTTCGGTGTGAGCATCCTAGGTTCGAATCCCCGGACTGCCACATGTGTTTGTTAATTTAATTAATCGAGTTTAGGAGTAAAGTTGGTTGGTGGAGAGAACATAATAATTCATTCAGGTTCAGTAGTAGTTTATCGAGAGGCCTTCCCTAGGGTTAAGTGCCCCATTAATTACTATTTCCTTTCACCTATGCATAGCCTATGATAGCGCAGTTGGAAAGTGTGTACATGCTTAGATTGATATGCAAGATTCGAAACTGCATTATAAATCGTAGGTTTGTCCACCTTTCTTTAACTGTCTTCGTGGTGCAATGCATAAGTGTGTTGATTTTCGGTGTGAGCATCCTAGGTTCGAATCCCCGGACTGCCACATGTGTTTGTTAATTTCATTAATCGAGTTTAGGAGTAAAGTTGGTTGGTGGAGAGAACATAATAATTCATTCATGTTCTGTAGTAGTTTATTGAGAGGCCTTCCCTAGGGTTAAGTGCCCCATTAATTACTATTTCCTTTCACCTATGCATAACCTATGATAGCGCAGTTGGAAAGTGTGTACATGCTTAGATTTATATGCAAGATTCGAAACTGCATATTAAATAGTAGGCTTGTCCACCTTTCTTTAACTGTCTTCGTGGTGCAATGCATAAGTGTGTTGATTTTCGGTGTGAGCATCCTAGGTTCGAATCCCCGGACTGCCACATGTGTTTGTTAATTTAATTAAGCGAGTTTAGGAGTAAATTTGATTGGTGGAGAGAACATAATAATTCATTCAGGTTCAGAAGTAGTTTATCGAGAGGCCTTCCCTAGGGTTAAGTGCCCCATTAATTACTATTTCCTTACACCTGTGCCATAGCCTATGATAGCGCAGTTGGAACGTGTGTACATGCTTAGATTGATATGCAAGATTCGAAACTGCATAATAAATCGTAGGCTTGTCCACCTTTCTTTAACTGTCTTCGTGGTGCAATGCATAAGTGTGTTGATTTTCGGTGTGAGCATCCTAGGTTCGAATCCCCGGACTGCCACATGTGTTTGTTAATTTAATTAATCGAGTTTAGGAGTAAAGTTGGTTGGTGGAGAGAACATAATAATTCATTCAGGTTCAGCAGTAGTTTATCGAGAGGCCTTCCCTAGGGTTAAGTGCCCCATTAATTACAATTTCCTTTCACCTATGCATAGCTTATGATAGTGCAGTTGGAAAGTGTGTACATGCTTAGATTGATACGCAAGATTCGAAACTGCATAATAAATCGTATGCTTGTCCACCTTTCTTTAACTGTCTTCGTGGTGCAATGCATAAGTGTGTTGATTTTCGGTGTGAGCATCCTAGGTTCGAATCCTCGGACTGCCACATGTGTTTGTTAATTTCATTAATCGAGTTTAGGAGTAAAGTTGGTTGGTGGAGAGAACATAATAATTCATTCAGGTTCAGTAGTGGTTTATCGAGAGGCCTTCCCTAGGGTTAAGTGCCCCATTAATTACTATTTCCTTTCACCTATGCATAGCTTATGATAGTGCAGTTGGAAAGTGTGTACATGCTTAGATTGATACGCAAGATTCGAAACTGCATAATAAACCGTAGGCTTGTCCACCTTTCTTTAACTGTCTTCGTGGTGCAATGCATAAGTGTGTTGATTTTCGGTGTGAGCATCCTAGGTTCGAATCCTCGGACTGCCACATGTGTTTGTTAATTTCATTAATCGAGTTTAGGAGTAAAGTTGGTTGGTGGAGAGAACATAATAATTCATTCAGGTTCAGTAGTGGTTTATCGAGAGGCCTTCGCTAGGGTTAAGTGCCCCATTAATTACTATTTCCTTTCACCTATGCATAGCCTATGATAGCACATTTGGAAAGTGTATACATGCTTAGATTGATATGCAAGATTCGAAACTGCATTATAAATCGTAGGTTTGTCCACCTTTCTTTAACTGTTTTCGTGGTGCAATGCATAAGTGTGTTGATTTTCAGTGTGAGCATCCTAGGTTCGAATCCCCGGACTGCCACATGTGTTTGTTAATTTCATTAATCGAGTTTAGGAGTAAAGTTGGTTGGTGGAGAGAACATAATAATTCATTCAGGTTCAGTAGTAGTTTATCGAGAGGCCTTCCCTAGGGTTAAGTGCCCCATTAATTACTATTTCCTTTCACCTATGCATAGCCTATGATAGCACAGTTGGAAAGTGTGTACATGCTTAGATTGATATGCAGGATTCGAAACTGCATAATAAATCGTAGACTTGTCCACCTTTCTTTAACTGTCTTCGTGGTGCAATGCATAAGTATGTTGATTTTCGGTGTGAGCATCCTAGGTTCGAATCCCCGGACTGCCACATGTGTTTGTTAATTTCATTAATCGAGTTTAGGAGTAAAGTTGGTTGGTGGAGAGAACATAATAATTCATTCAGGTTCAGCAGTAGTTTATCGAGAGACCTTCCCTAGGGTTAAGTGCCCCATTAATTACTATTTCCTTTCACCTATGCATAGCTTATGATAGTGCAGTTGGAAAGTGTGTACATGCTTAGATTAATACGCAAGATTCGAAACTGCATAATAAATCGTAGGCTTGTCCACCTTTCTTTAACTGTCTTCGTGGTGCAATGCATAAGTGTGTTGATTTTCGGTGTGAGCATCCTAGGTTCGAATCCCCGGACTGCCACATGTGTTTGTTAATTTCATTAATCGAGTTTAGGAGTAAAGTTGGTTGGTGGAGAGAACATAATAATTCATTCAGGTTCAGTAGTGGTTTATCGAGAGTCCTTCCCTAGGGTTAAGTGCCCCATTAATTACTATTTCCTTTCACCTATGCATAGCTTATGATAGTGCAGTTGGAAAGTGTGTACATGCTTAGATTAATACGCAAGATTCGAAACTGCATAATAAATCGTAGGCTTGTCCACCTTTCTTTAACTGTCTTCGTGGTGCAATGCATAAGTGTGTTGATTTTCGGTGTGAGCATCCTAGGTTCGAATCCCCGGACTGCCACATGTGTTTGTTAATTTCATTAATCGGGTTTAGGAGTAAAGTTGGTTGGTGGAGAGAACATAATAATTTGATGGGCAATCTGATTGGAGTACCTTTTGGGATAAATATAATGGTTTAGTTCATGACAGATCAGATATTTCTGCGGCAAATAAACTTTCATACTTGTTGTGTCAACTTAAGGGTTTTGCATTGACTCTGATTAAGGAACTTCCCATAACAGATGACAATTATACAGCAGGTCTACAAATATTCAAGGAGAATTTTGAAGATATCGAAATGACTCTACAGCGCCTAGTTTATAAATTGCTGGATTTAACAGGACCTAAGCACACATACCAGTCTTCAATAATTACGGATCAGCTTGAATTGTGTTTTAAAATCACTTAGTACCCAGAAAGATCTTGATTCAGCTTCTTGGCTCCTGAACCACATTGTACAGCAAAAGCTCTCTCAGAAAACCTGTGATGAATTGTATCACAGGTATAAGAAGAACTACTTCACGTACCAAGAGATAGAAGAGGGCTTAAGAGAGCTGTGCAAACACATGCAGGTTTCTAAGAAGGATACCGGTACCAGGGAAGGAGACAACAAGGTTAAGTATACAAAAGCATCTACAACCGGGACTAAGGAAAAAGCAAAACCGTTCAAGAAGGAAGAGGTTAGTACCTATGTGACCTCCGTCCAACAGAATAATCCAACTAGTACAGTATCAAAAACACATGGTGTTTGGGAGTAAAAACTCACGTCTCAATTCTCCAGTGAACCAAGAAGTAACCAGAGAGATGAAGCTCACACCAGTGGTAAAACAAGAAACCCGGAAGGTGTGTATGTTATGTTCGGAACAAAATTCCACAATCCAGATCTTAAGGCTAGACTTCCACGACTCATCGAACTAGGTAAGTGTCTTGTTTGCCTGAGCTCTAGACATTCTACTGAGAAATGTGCTACTAAATTAAATATATGTTTTCGGTGCAAGACTGGTGTACATCATACAGCATTGTGTCCCAAGATCAGTGAAGTACAACCGAAAACTACAAGTGTGAATATGACCCTGACCACGGGAAACCCAATGCATACGCCGGCAGCTACTCCTACAGCCGAGGTTCAACTGATCAGAGGGAAAAAAGCTATGCCAGTCAAAGCACTCTTTGATACTGGAGCGCAAAAGACCTTCATTGCTGGAGATGTTGTCAGAACCATGAATTTGCCAACTGTGGGGAGAGTGAACATGCAATAACTGGATTCTTGTCAAATAAGGAAACGCAAAAATTTGATGTGGTTAATCCCCTGATTAGATTAGGCAAATACAAATGTAAGGTGACGGCAGTGGTTAAGGAAGACAAGAACATTTCTGTGTTAAATAAGGGTTTGAAGGAAGCATCTGACTACTTAACAAAGAGTGGTGTACAACTAGCAGACCGTAATATACTGTAGAGTCTGACATAGTAGGTCCAAATCAACTGATCATCGGCTCCGACTATTGTGGACGCTTCTTGCGAAAAATGACTCGGAAACATGGTATACAGTTAATTTCTTCATCAGGTGGATACATAATAATGGGATCTCTACCCACATGCGGCCCAAGTGAATCAGGCAACCGGATGGATCCAGTCTTTGTGACTCCTGCACAGTCTCTGGTGGTGGCTAGAATTGGTGTAGAATTAATTCCATCACAACTAGGAGATATTCTGGAGGAACAACAAGAACCTGTTCACAAACTTTGGGAACTGGACACTGTGGGCATTGCAGTAGATCTTCCCACCCCTGAGGACATGTTAACATATAACCACTACCTAGACACAATTGAGTATAAGGATGGCCAGTACTGGGTAGGACTTCCATGGAAGATAAATGCCCCTGAATTACCAATTAACTGCCAGAGTTCAAGATGTCAACTGAATAAAATGATGGAGAGGTTGTGTAACATCCTGAACGACTGGAAACTTATCATACAATTATTCAAGAGCAGTTGGAAAATGACTTTATTGAGGAGCTCCCAGGTGAAATAAACCACAAAGAGGGTCATTACCTTCCTCATCATGCTGTAAGTAAGGACTCCAATACTACCCCCATCAGAGTGCTATTTAAAACTGCAGTTCTTGAGCAGTGAAGAATGAAGCAAGTCTAAATGATTGTCTCTATGCAGGACCAAATTTGACTGAAATACTGGGTGATGTACTATTAAAATTCAGGACAAAGATATTTGGATTTGTGGCGGATATCTCCAAAGCCTTTTAGAGAATAGGGTTACAGGAGCAGGACCGCAAATTCACAATGTTCCTTTGGCCTGAAGATCCTTTTCAGCCTGGTGGGCGGATAAAAGAATACCGCTTTCGGTCAGTGTTATTTGGTTCCTGTTCTAGTCCTTTTTTGTTGTGCAGCACTTTGAGATATCATTTCCAGAAGACAGAGAAACCGGAAATGGGTCAACTGTTTTACATGGATAATCTTCAGGGCGTTGCCGACAGTGGAGAAGAGGTGATTAAAATCTACAATTTGGTAAGGCAAGAATGTAATAAAGCCAACATGCCATTACAAAGTTGGAATTCAAACTCTCATATTCTTTTAGACCAGATAAGAGGAGACTATCCTGACTACCAAATATCAGAATGTCAACCAGTATTAGGATTGCAGTGGAAAACGACTACTGATGAGATGTCTCTAAAGCCCCTCAAGTTTCCCGATGTAAAACTCACAAAACGCACGCTCGTAAGTCAGTTCTCTATTATGTTCGACCCATTGGGCATAATTAGTCCCATATCAATTAAAGGGAAGATTTTAGTTCAGGAAGCCTGGAGAGAAGCACCGAGTTGGGATACTCCATTACTCCATTAGTATACAGGATAGTGGAACAAATTGCAGGTGGAATATGAAAAGGTGTCATCAGTCAAGTTTCCTAGAAGATGTGATCCTACCTCTGATAATGAGTGTGCTCAATTGCATGTATTTTGTGATGCCTCATCTAAGGCGTATGGTGCAGTAGCTTATTGTGCCACTGAAGTCCGATCTACTTTGATTATGTCCAAGTCCCGAGTAATGTCATTAAAACAACGTACCCTTCCACAGTTGGAGCTGACCGCTGTTGAATTGGGGACTAGGTTAGCTACTTATTTGAATGGTATGTTTCCCTTTGTAGGCGAGACATACTGTATATATGGACAGATAGTGAGATATGTTTGCACTGGATAGCTAAGGATGATAGTCACATAGTTTATGTGCGTAACAGTGTACACAAAATAAAGGAACTACAAATGAATTATAAATTTATGCATGTTAAGTCCAAGGATAATCCGGCTGACTTGGTGAGCCGAGGTGTAAGTGTCAAGAAACTGATTAACGAAACTCTGTGGTTTCAGGGTCCGGTTTGGCTACGTCAGAGTGATTGGCCAGAACAAAAATCATGCCAGAAGGTTAATGATTATCAGGTTCATATGGACCCAATAATTATCTCAGAGCCATCAGTGATAGACATCACCAAGTTCTCCAATTTGGACAAACTGTAACTAAATGTGTGTTTAAGTTCCTGAGCAAGAAGGTAAAGATGGAGGAATTAGACCCACTTACCTGTAGGTAGTAGGGGTAGGCAGCCCCGCCCAGGGAAGTACTACCGCCAAGGTTTCGGGAGACTCAGGGAAAAGCCTGAATTCCATTTTCTCTCCCAGGCCTTGGTAGCTGGACACATATCTTTCTGCCTCAAACATCAGGGGTATCAGGAAAACCCTCTTTATATAACATACACATCCAACTTCACAACATTGCCCTACATCGCTATCCTCTATCCATAAAACACTACTCTTCCCACTATGTATCATACATGTAACACCATACACCTTTACCAAATAAATATGGCAGTACAATTGTTAAGAGCAAACCTGGTGGTCCCTCGGATATCCACCCCCGGCAGGGTTGGGTCATTGACACAGGGCCCTCCCGGTCGTCATCATGCGACTGTGTCAAGAGCATTGCAACGTCCCAAAGCTGCTCGTCGGTGCAGCTTTTTCTTTAGCAATATAAGGGGACTTCACTCTAACATCAATTCTGTACATCAATTTTTTCAAGCAGAATCCCCTACTCTCCTTTTTTTTTTTGACAGAGACTCAAGTAACATCCACATCTGACACGTCTAGATTTAATTTTCCAGGTTATCAAATGCTCCAAAATTTCAGACCTAAAGGAGGTGTATGTTGCTTCGCAAAATCTGAAATTGCCCTGGAGGAGGTTACTAGTTTCAATTGTCCCTATTTTGATTATTCTATATACAAATTAATTTCTGCTGGTAAATTTAAATACATATGTTGCATCTACCGTTCCCCAAATACTCCTCCAGAGCAAAGTCTTTTTGATTCTCTGTCCTCACAACTCAGTGTCCTCAACTTAAATGCTTCTTCTGAAATCACTGTGTTGGGTGATTTTAATGTTCATAATGTTGAATGGCTCACTCATTCAGCCAGGATGCTGGTCTTGAATGTGAGCTATTTGCAGACTCATTTAATCTCACTCAACTAGTCAACCAACCCACCCGTGTACCAGATAATCCTAATCATAATTCCCACCTACTGGACTTATTTTTAACAACCAATTCAGAAAATTATGATGTTACAGTGAGGTCCCCGCTTGGATCTTCTGATCACTGTCTGATACAGGCCACCTGTCTATCACCTACCACACCTTCCCACTCTGAACCTGTTTTGGTGACTAAATGGCATTACGATAGGGCAGACTGGGAGGGTCTTCAAGGTTTCTTTATTGATATTCCCTGGACCTCTTTCTTTTCTAATGATGCACACACCACCTTGAGCCACATACAAGATTTTATAAGAATTGGAATGGAAACTTTTATTCCTCATCAAAAGTACAGTAAAAGATATAATTCACCTAAATGGTTTGACCATAATTGTGCTAGAGTAACTGAACAAAAATCAATAGCCTACAATGCATACACAAGATCAAAAACACATGAAGCCTTTATAGAGACATCAAAAATCATGCCAAAACTGTATTAAACCTAACTAAATCAAACTTTCAGAAATCATGCCAAAACTGTATTAAACCTAACTAAATCAAAGTTTCTCCACAAGCAGGCAAATAAACTTCTAAATAATCCAAATGATAACAAAATATTTTGGTCTACTCTTAACTCATTCAAATCCAACTTCACTACTGCTTCATCCATTCCACCATTAAAATCTCCAACTGGCAATCTTGTAAGTGACCCACGAGGCAAAGCTAACCTTCTTGCGGATATTTCCTCCACCATCTCAACCTTAGATGAAATAAATCAAGATGTCCCTGTACTTAATTTTAATTCGCCTGAAATTCCCTCACTTAAGATCCACACCATACATGTCCAAACTATTTTTCAGAATCTCTCAGTAGATAAGGCTCCTGGTCCAGATGAAATTCCTCCAATAGTACTTAAGAATTGCTGCTTGGTGCTCGCTCCTGTATTGGCAAATTTGTTCCGTCTGTGTACTCATACCTCATGCTTCCCAGTACCCTGGAAAGAAGCAAACATCCATCCAGTTCCTAAAATAGGCGCCTCTTCAGATCCATCAAACTACAGACCAATAGCTATAACTTCCACTCTTGGTAAAGTCTTTCAAATTATTTTAAATAATCACATAATTAAGCATCTTGAGAATAATAAATTAATCAGTGATAGGCAATATGGTTTTAGACGATGTCGATCAACTGCAGACATTCTTTGCCTTCTTACGCACCAAATCAACCAAGCTACAGACCAACATGGTGAAACACATACAATAGCACTGGATATATCAAAGGCATTTGATAGAGTCTGGCATCAATCCTTATTGTCGAAGATGTCACACTACGGCCTTGCATCATTAGTTCCACTAATTTCTTCTTATCTTCACAACAGAAAAATATGTGTAATGGTAGATGGCCTTTATTCTCAATTTCACTCAATAAATGCTGGTGTTCCCCAGGGATCAGTTTTGGCCCCAACTCTGTTCCTCATTCTTATCAATGATCTCATATCTACCACTCATAATCCAATACATTCCTACGCAGATGACTCAACACTCCACAGTTCCTTCACATTTACCAATTCTTTCACCCAACCTGATCTTATAAATTAAAAAATAAACACTGCAATTTCTCTGAACCAGGACCTTTCTAGAATGAATGAATGGGGACAAAAGAATCTAGTTTCCTTTAATGCACAGAAAACCAAGTTCATTCAATTTTCTAACCGACAGAATCTCACTGACTCCCATATATTTTGTAATGATGTAAATATTCCCACTTCCCCTAGTATTGACATTCTCGGTGTAACATTAACTACTAACTTAATCTGGACACATTATGTTAGAAGCATTGCTAAGAATGCCTCTAAAAAACTGGGACTCCTGTACAGAGTTAGAGAATTCTTCACTGACGAGCAGTTGGCCGTAATATATAAAAGTCATGTGCGTTCTCAGATGGATTACTGTTCACCTCTGTGGAGTGGAAGTGGAGTGGTTGCATTGAGTCAGTTGGACAAAATTCAAAATAAAGCTATTAGATTAATCAATAACCCTGCAATCACACAGGACCTTCCTACATTATCCATACGAAGAAACGTTGCATCCCTTGCATTATTATACAGATATTTTCACGGCAATTGTTCCGAGGAACTTGCTTCAATTGTGTCGCCTCTCCACATCTTTCCCTGTAGAACTAGGGCAGCTGAGAGCGCCCATGAATTTACACTTTCTCCTTCACAATGCAGAACTTCTGCTTATCAAAATTCATTTATCCCTAGAACTACTACTCTTTGGAATTCACTTCCCTCGAGTTGCTTTCCACAAACTTACAATCTACAAAAGTTTAAATCCAGTTGTTACAAACATTTTATGAATGGAGGATGCCTTTAGGCACATGGACCTTTTTGTTTTATCTGTGCTTTTCCTTCCTCTGTTCATTGTCTCTTAAAAAAAAAGAAAAACAAAAAAAACTACTGGATCAAATGGACACAAGCTGAAAAGTATGAGGAGGAATTGACACAGCTACGTAAACCCAATCCCAAGCCAACGAAAAGAATGAAGGATCATGGGCTGTACCTAGACAATCAAGAATTAATATGTTGTCGAGGTCGTATTGGTAAAGCTGATCTTCCCCCCAAAACTCGGCATCCGATCCTATTGCCCAAGGATTGCGACCTCACCAAATTGATGGTTTTAAAAGCGCATGAAACCACTAAACACGGTGGGGTAGCAGACACTCTAGCCTATATGTGGCAAAACTATTGGATACCCCAGGGACGACAAGCTGTTACACGTTGTATCAAGAATTGCATTTGACGTATACAGCTATAGCTATTCTTTACCCTGGTCCACCAGTTCTCCCGCCAGACCGCATTCACCAAAGGAAACCGATTGAAGTAACAGGTGTAGATTATACTGGTGCCATCACTCTCACAGGAGATGATGGACCACCAAAGAAGGCTTATATATGTCTATTCACCTGTACCAGCACTCGGGCTATACATTTGGAAATAGCGGAGGACATGAGCTCGGAAACATTTATAGATTTGTTCAGAAGATTTGCCGCTCGGCGAAGTTGTCCCAGACGTTTGATTAGTGACAATGGGACAAACTTTGTGGGCGCATCACCGCTAGTTTCTGAAATATTAAAGAGCCACGCAGTACAGCAAATGCTAGATTCTAGAAATTGTTATTGGTCATTCACGGCTCTCCCGAGCCTCTTGGCAAAATGGATTTACCTAGAGAATAATAGGCATCGTGAAATCGTTCCTGAAAAAGCTTCTTCACAAGTCGAGAGTCACCTTGGATGAGTTGAGAACTGTTGTCACAGAGATAGAAAAAAGGGTTAACAATAGACCACTGATATATCAAGATGACTCCAATTTGAAAATTGAAGCCTTAACTCCGGCTCATTTGTTATACGGTAGACGACTGGACCCAGTACCCCGTTTGGACGTGACAGAGGAATTAGTGGATCCCACCGTTAATGAAGCAGACAAACACTTACGACGAAGCTACTATAAACTCTGCAAGATACTGGATGCCTGGAACAAACAGTGGGCATCAGAATATGTCTTAAGCCTACGT
Organism: Paralithodes platypus; assembly: GCA_032716605.1. NCBI lineage: Eukaryota > Metazoa > Arthropoda > Malacostraca > Decapoda > Lithodidae > Paralithodes > Paralithodes platypus. The sequence goes on along the minus strand of CM064567.1, from coordinate 33,836,143 downwards.
GAAAGGTATTATTGTGCAAATTCTGCTAGTAACCGTCGCAAACCTGAGATGGGAGACATAGTCTTGTTGAAGGTGGACCAACCTCACTCCAAATGGCCCTTGGAAAAGATCCTAGAAGTCTATCCTGATCCCGAAGGAGTTATCAGAACAGATAAAGTTTTATCTCGAGGACAAACAACTCTCCGAACTGTAGATCGGCTCATACCTATGGAGCACACCATCCCACCGGAGGAAGAACAGCAACCCTTTGTAATAGGGGGACCTAGACCACAACGAGCAGCTGCGGCTGGATCTCGAAGAAATTGGCGTGATTTGTTAGCCGCAGGTCACATAACATGATGCAACACATCATACTTCACCGGGCCCCAATCTGTGAGAAATAAATTGACTACACTGGTATCTGGGAAGTGTTGGCAACAGCCTTCCAATAGGATAACCTCATTAGAGTGAACCATTTCCTACCAGAACCTGGTGATTGTAAATATTGTAAAGAATAATTAATATTAAGTAATTTAGAACTGTATAAGATTACCTTTGCCAAGTTAATTTAGTTATAAAACCTTGTATGATTAGATTTAGAGGTACTGTATTAGGTATCAGTTTTGAAATTCCCATGATCGCAGGCGCGATCCACAATTTGCTGTAATACCCAGAACGCCTGGATAATATGTTTACTAAATCGTTGTGAAACGATATTTACATTGATATTTATACAATTAAACGTTTATTTGCATTTATATGATTAAGTGAAGAGAGAATGAACCCTTGGTAACAAAATCAGTATATAAGTTACTTAAGAGTCGGAAATTGCATTTCCGACCAGACGCCATTATACCTCGGGACAGTCAAGACGTGCTTCTTTGACCTCCTGTAACACTCCCCACGCCCGGTCCGGAGTACCGGGCTTTAACCCTACCAAAGACAGAATTCCTCTGAAACTACGCCAGGACCCTAGATAGCTAAGGCATTGATATAGATGGCCATGTATACAATGTTTAGTTAGGGCTTCTGTTAGATAGGCTATTATGGGTTATTAAGACAACTATTCCACCATCGACTTGCACATCATCTTATAACATCCATGCCATAAGGTAGTCTATTAATGACTTTATTTGTATATCTCTTTTTTTTTTTTTTTTTTTTTTTTTTTTTTTTTTGTATTGATGTAACAAAGGATATTCTTTAACCATATAATCCTCTACACATACTATGGTGTGTTACAAACTCATATTGATACACAACATTGCCTGACACGTTACCTACATGCAGTACCCATATAAATGCCCAAAGCTGCGGATTTCAATTTGTTTATAATTTTCTTAATCGTAAAATTATAGTATTGTTCATATCGATCTTGCTCACATACTATTGTATGTTACATAATCATATTGATACACAATATTGCTTGATACGTTACCTACATGCAGTATGAATATAAATGCCCAAAGATACGGAATTCAATTCATATTTTTCATCGTAAAATTATATTATTGTTCATATCGATCTTGCTCACATACTATGGTATGTTACATAATCGTATTGATACACAACATTGCCTGTTATGCTGCATACATGCAGTATGAATATATATGGCCAAAGCTGCGGACTTAATTTGTTGTCATAATATTTTGTATTGTAAAGTTATATTTTTGGGCAAATCGATCTTGCTCACATACTATGGAGTGTTACATAATCATATTGATACACAACACTTCTTGGTATGTTACCTACATGCAGTATGAATATAAACGCCCAAAGCTGCAGAATTCAATTTTGTCATAATATTTGTCATCATAAAATTATATTATTTTTCATATCGATCTTGCTCACATACTATGGTATGTTACATAATCATATTGATACACAACATTGCCTGTTATGTTACCTACTTGCAGTATGAATATATATGCCCAAAGCTGCGGACTTCAATATTTTGCATACTATTTTTCACTGTAGAATTATATTATTGTTCATATCGATCTTGTTCTCATACTATGGTTGTTACATAATCATATTCATACACAACACTGCCTTTTACGTTAGCTATAGGGAGCATGAATATATGCCCAAAGGTGCAGACTTTTGTTTTCAGATTAGTTTATTTTAAACTATATTATTGTTCATATTTATCTTGCTCACATACTAATGGAGTGTTACATAATCATATTGATACACAACTCTGCTTGTTTACGTTACCTACATGTTGTATGAATATAAATGCCCAAAGCTGCGGACTTCAATGCGTTATACAATATTATTTATCGTAATCTTATATGATTGTTCATGTCGATCTTGCTCACATACTAATGGAGTGTTACATAATCATATTGAAATACAACACTGCTTGTTACGTTACCTACATGCTGTAAACATATAATTGCCCAAAGCGCTGGATTTAATTTTGTTTATATTAGTTATCGTATAATTTCAGTATTGTTCATATTGATCTTGCTCACATACTACGGTGTGTGACATAAACATGTTGATACTCATAATTGTCTGATACGTTACCTACATGCAATATGAATATAAATGCCCAAAGCTGCGGATTTCATTTCTTTCATATTTGTGTTCATTGTAAACTGTTAATATTGGTCATATCGATCTTGCTCACATACTATGGAGTGTTACATAATCATATTGATAAACAAGACTGCTTGTTACGTAACCTACATGCAGTATGAATTTAAATGCCCAAAGCTGCATACTTCATTTTTGTCTTCATATTATTCATTGTAAAATTATAATATTGGTGATATCGATCTTGCTCACATACTATTGTGTTACATAATCATATTGATACACAATGATGTTTACGTTACATACATGCTGTATGAACAGTACTACGATCACCAACATCACAAATATCATCACCATAATCACTACAATTGTCACCATCATCACCATCACTACTATCACCATCATCCCTACAACTGTCACCATCATCATTACAACTTTCACCATCATCACCACTGCTGTCACCATCATCGCTACTATCATCACCATTATCACTACAACTATCATCATCATTACTACAACTGTCACCATCATCACTACTACCATCACCACAACTGTCATTATCACTGCTACTGTCACCATCATCACCACTACCACCGCCATCATCACTACTACTGTCACCATGACTATTATTACCAATTATTGTGATAATAGCCATGATAGTAGTGATAATGGTAATAGAGATGATGACAGTAATGGTAATAATGGGTGCATTACATTTGCACATATGTTGTTCTTTATCATCTTGCTATTATAAACAAGCAAATAACGATTAAAATTGCATAGAAGCTGAATTTCGAATATCGAACTAACTTCAGCCTACTATCCTCCCTTGGTCCTCTTACATTGCTTCGGTCCGAATATCGAATATCAAACTAGTTTCAGGCTGCTCTAACTTCAGCCTACTATCCTCCCTTGGTCCCCTTACATTGCTTCGGTCGGAAAATCGAATATCAAACTAACTTTAGGCTGCTGTTTTAGATAGGGTTTTACAGGATGGTAATGTTGAGGTATGGGAGAGGTATAAGGAGAAAAGGAGAGAGGCAAAGCCGAAAAATAGAGAAGCGAAGAAAAATGCAAACGAAAGGTGGGGTCAAGGGTTGAGTGAGAGTTTTGAGGTTCGAAAGATGTTCTGGAAGGAGTAGAGGTAAATAGAATAAGAAAGGGAGGACAAAAGAGGGAAGAGTTGGTGAAAGATGCAAATGGAAAGTTACTAGTGGAAGGAGTGCAAGTGAGGAAAATATATGCCGAGTATGTTTAATCTTTGCTAAATGTAAGAGATGGAAGGGAAGCAGTGGTTGATGGAGATAGGTTACCCAAGCCACCCAGGTGACACGGAATTAATGGAAGTATTGGGGAAAATTAGGTGCAAGAAGCAGTGAGACAAATGAGAGCGGGAAAAGCAGGAGGTATGGATGGTATTGCTGTGGAGTGGAGATGTGATAGTAGATTGGCTGGTGAGACTATTCAATGTGTGCTTTGTTGTGTAAATGGTACCACTAGACTGGAGGAGTGCATGTATTGTGCCATTGTACAAGGGGAAGGGAGACCGGCAGAAGTGTTCAAGTTATAAAGGTATTAGTTTATTATCAGTGGTTGGAAATCTGTATGGCAGGGTTTTGATAAAGAGGATAATAAAGGGTACGGAAGGTGCAATAGGAGAAGAGCAGTGTGGTTTTAGGAGGGGAAGAGGGTGTGTGAATCAGATTTTTGAAGTAAGACAGCTATGCGAGAAGTATTTAGAGAAGCATAAGGAGATTTGTTGGGCTTTTATGGATTTGGAAAAAAACATAATATTATGATCGTGTGGATCGAAAAGCAATGTGGAAGGTGCTAACGATTTATGAAATTGGAGGATATTTGTTAAGAGCAGTTAAGATTTTTTTTTTTTAAAGAGCAGACCATGCATTAGAGTAGGAAATAATGATTTTAGTGGATGGTTTGAGGTAAATATAGGTCTGCGACAGGGTTGTGTAATGTCACAGTGGCTGTTTAATGTATATATTGATGGTGTGGTGAGGGAGGTGAAAATGAGAACTATGGGTAGAGGATTGGGTTTAGTAGGAAAGAATGATAGAGATAGAGTTGAATCAGTTGCTGTTTGCTAATGACACAGCATTGGTGGCGGATTCAGAGGAGAAACTGCAGCGAATAGTCAAAGGGTTTGGTGTGATTTGTGGGAGGAGGAAGTTGAAGGTGAACGTCAATAAAGTAGATGTGCAGTTTTCGCATCCACCCCCCAAAAAAAATAAAAATAAAATAAACAAAATCATAAACAAATAAATAAAATGCATACCCAACTCTGCGACCTAGAATTCTGCAAGTAATATTGAATCTCCTAGGTAAAAACGGTATATATACAGTATATATGCAGTATGTATATAATATATATATATATATATAAAATGTTCACATTTAACCCCTTCTGTACCGGTGACATCTTTTTAACCCTTGTCTAGCTGGGTGTTTTGGGCTATTTTGGGCATATTCAGGCCCTCCTGAATGACCAATCAAGTATCTGCATGAAAATAAATTTATTCAGCAAAAAACTAGGCGCTAAAAGCTTCAAAATAGGACCAGAACGAGCTATGTAGCACTCGTGGTTCTCATGCAGTGGTGCCACCAACATGGGAGTTTAGCGTATAACGGCATATTTTTTCCCACTACGCTCACTACTGGTAGCACTGCCGGCCTCTCAAGAACAGAGGGAGCGTGAGTCAGTGGGTGGCGGTAAGCCCTGGGTGTCGGACGTGTGGCCTGCTGCGCTCCCGGCCATTTGCACTCTATTTTAACCCTTTAAAAGCCTTAATAATGCTCCTAACTTCCTGCAAATTGGTGCACGACTTAAGTCGAGCTCTGCTCTTTAAGGGTTACTAATAGTATAGCTGTATTCAGAAGCATTTATGTAGTTTAACCCTGCTCAGGTAATGTTCCAGAAGTGTAACGAAATTAGCAATGTGGCCCAATATGGGTACCGGCACTTTAAACGGCTCTCACCCAAAAACTGATTGATGGATTTTAAATTTCTTGTTACCAATAGAAACTACAATTAATGCTTAATATTATGTTAAGAGCAAATTACACTACTGTAAATATTAAGTCATATATAAAAAAAAGAAACAAGTAGTGAAAAAAAGGGTCAACAAAAGGGAGGCATATCTCATACATTACATAAGCTGGATTAATTTGGTTGCAGGGCTGTGGAGGGTATGGCTGAGGGTCTTGGGTGACAACAAGGCAGAACTCTGGGGCTAAAAAAAAGTTCGATAGGAAGGGGAAATTTGTAGTACACATTTGGGATTATGGACCCCATATGGTGACCAGACAGATTGGTACAGGAAAGGGGAAGAGAGAGAGAGAGGCGGCTCACACCCTCTCCCAGTTGTAGGACGATGCGGACTGACTGCTCGTCTTCAAAACCTCTTGCCATCGGCCTCCGGCCGTGAAATATTCGCGAAAAACCTGTTTTACGCATATTTTTTTGCCCATATGGGGCCAATATGCCTGAGCAGGGTTAAGAAGGATCTGTGGTAGCAAAAGGGTCAAGTTAGATAGTTCAGAGCATGTTAATCGCTGGAGGCCCTTTTCAAACTGAATAAAATCACTTATTTGTGGTCAGATTAAAGTGAAAAAGACGTCGCCGGTACGGAAGGGGTTAATCTTAACAATTGGGTTTATTTATCTATAATTTGGTCAGCGAAACACTATTTTGAAGCGTTTTGAATATGGTGTAATTCAAATGTATAATATTAAAGAAAGAAATAGTGACCATAATCTGTGACCAGCACCATTCACCTTGACCATTGAATAACAAAAACATAATATTTGGTCAATCGTTGCATTGACCAACAGAATATGCAAGCAAAATTTTGTAACGGTACATTGACCCGTTCAGTACCAGTGTTGTCCTTTTCATTTTATACTGGATGATATATAGATGATATTATTCAGATTAAGAAGGGCCTTCAGAAATTTAGCAGGCTTTCAACTATCTTAATTTACCATTTTTACTAACACAGTGAAGTTGGGGAAAGCACCAGGAACAGATGGAGTGTGTGGGGAAATGTTGAGGTATGGTGGTGAGATAGTGATAGAATGGGTATGGAAAATGTGCAAACTAGCATGGGAGAAGGGGAGTGCACCCGATGACTGGAAGACTGGCATAATAGTCCCCCTATATAAGGGCAAAGGGGAAAGAGGAGTGTGTGGTATCCACCGAGGAATATGTCTTCTAAGCGTAGTAGGGAAGGTATACAGTAGGGTAGTGATTGAGAGAGTGAGAGTGAGAACGGAGAAATGGATAGGCGACGAGCAGGGAGGTTTTAGGAAGGGAAGAGGATGTGTAGATCAGATTTTTACCCTGAATTGTGTTGTGGAGAAATATCTGGAGAAGAAACAAAAGGTGTATGTTGCCTTTATGGACTTGGAGAAGGCATATGACAGAGTGGATAGAGAAGGTTTGTGGAAAGTACTTAGAATATACGGAGTAGAGGGCAAGTTGCTGAAAGCAGTGAAGAGCATGTATGAGGGTGCAAAGGCGGCAGTATGTGTGGAGAGTGAGCAGAGCGAGTTCTTTGACCTGAATGTTGGTTTGAAACAGGGGTGTGTGATGTCCCCGTGGTTGTTTACTGTATATATGTATGGAGTCATGAAAGAAACACTATCAAGAGCAGTGGATGTTGGTGTATCGCTGAAAATGGAGGGAATTGAGTGGAAGCTACCTATACTGCTGTTTGCGGATGATACAGTTCTGATGAGTGATAATGAATGGGAGTTGCAGGGTCTGGTAAATGAGTTTGGAACAGTGTGCGAAAAACGGAATTTGAAGGTAAATGCGGGGAAGAGCAAGGTTATGGTCTTCGAAAAGGGTGAAGTCACAGAGTGTGAGGTGAAGCTGAACGGTCAGGCTATGGAGATCGTCAACTCTTTTAAGTATCTGGGCAGTGTGTTGAGTAAAGATGGGACAATGGATGAAGAAGTGCGGGAGAGGGTACAACAGGGGAAGAGGGTTGTAGGAACGCTAGAAGCAGTAACAAGAAATAGGGTGGTCAGTATGGAAGTGAAGAAGTCCTTGCATGACAGTGTGGTAATCCCGACACTGACTTACGGAAGCGAAGCATGGACGTTGGTTGAGAGACTCAGACCAAGAGTGAGAGCAGTGGAAATGAATTACTTAAGGAGTGCGTGCGGAGTTTCATGGAAGGATAGACAGACTAATGAGGAAGTAAGAAGGTGTGGTGTGGAGGTAGATGTGCTGGAAAGTGTGAAAAGGAACAACGTGAGATGGTTCGGCCATATGGAACGTATGGAAAGTGAGAGAATGACTAAGAGGGTGTACGAGAGCGAGGTGGAGGGACAGAGAGGGAGAGGTAGACCGAATGAGAGGTGGAAGGATGGAGTGAGGAAGTACATGAACGAAGGCGGTGCTGGTTGGGGGGAGGGGCGTCGACTGACTGGGGACAGAGGTGTATGGGGGCGGTTCGTTCGTGGCCACCCCTGCGGGGATCACGGCGTCAGGCAATAGATAGATAGATAGATACTAACACAGATCCTATGTAAGATCCACAAAATCGTCTTAATTATATCTAGAATACAATTCAAAAGACGTCGCCGGCACAGAAAGTGTTAAACAGTCTAGGAAGATTTTAGGGGTAATTATTAACACTTTTTTTTTGTACTTTGACCTTGACCTTTAACCTTATGTATTATAATATATATATATATATATATAGTCTTGCTAAGGCAGCCTCCCAGAAGCTGGGTGTGCTCAACCGCCTTAGGGGGTTCTTTTCCCCTGCACAGCTTCTTGCTCTGTACAGGGGCATAGTGCGCCCTTGTATTGAGTATTGTTCACATGTGTGGGGAGGTTCCTCTCACACCGCTCTCCTAGACAAAGTTGAAAGGAAGGCCTTTCGTATCATTAACTCCCGTCCACTCACCAACTCTCTGCAATCTCTCTCTCTCCGCCGCAATGTTGCATCTCTCTCGCTATTCTATCGCTACTATAATAATCAGTGTTCCTCAGAGCTATCCCAGTGCATACCACCTCCTTTACGTAGGGCACGTGGTACCCGTCTTGCAACTCAATCCCACCCCTACTCTGTGCAACTCTCCAACCCAAGAGTGAAACGTTACTCTCAAACTTTCTTCTACTCAACAGCTGAGCTCTGGAACTCTCTCCCAGAATCAGTCTTTCCCTCTTCCTATGACTTAAATTGCTTCAAACTCCGTGTGTCCAGGCATTTTGGCTCGAACGTCCCTTGATTTTGGCCCTGTCACTCTTTCAACTATGGGGGAGGCACTCGCTATAGGCAATTATGCCTTTTGCCTCCCTCAATCACATAGAAAAAAAAAAAAAAAAAAAAAAAAAAATATATATATACTGTATATATATATATATAATTGATATACCGGTATATGTTATTTGAGTAAAATGAAACTAACAGTTAGCTTATCGAAAATTGAGTGTTTTTTTATGGTGAAGGTTAACTTTTGACCTTGGCCTGTGACCTTGACCTTTATGTAGGATTACATTTTTGTTTGCTTTGATGTAACCCTGGAATATCAAATAAGCGTGGCAAATTTCATTAAAGATCATCAGAGGTATTAAAATAATAGTTGACCTTGACCTTTGACCTTCATGATGTCTACAAAAAAAAACATTATAATTTTCATTTAAAGCACAACTGTCTCAACGAATGTTGTGAAGTTTACATTAATGGTAATTTTGTTTACCATATTGACATTATATTTAACCTTGACCTGTGACCTTGATGTATCAAATGGAATTATATTAGTCTTGTATGACCGTGGCGTAGGTATCCCGAATATATATGATATGCCTAGTGAGAATCTTACAGTATATATAAGATTATGAACTACTAGTAAAAATCTTATTTTAACCTTTAACCCTGAGCTTCGACCTTAAAAATTCTTATCGAGGATTTAGTCAACTAAACACCAATGTTCGTATTAACTAACATTATGAATATGGTGTAATTCGTATAAAAACCAATAGACTACAATTATTGATCATATACTGTGACCTTGACCTTTGACCTTTGAATAAGAATGTAATACATATATTTGGATGGTCGTTGCATTGACCAACTGAATTTGCCTGTACAATTTGGTGACAATACATTAAACATTCTAGGAAGAGTTTAGGGAAAATGACAAACACTCTTGTTTTGACCTTGACCTTCGACCTTAACTATTACAATATGTATGTGAAATTGGATATGTATGATATTTAAGTAATAACCAACTAACACAGCTAGTTTTTCAAAATGTGAGTAATCTTTTGTAATTAATTATAAAAGTTGACCTTTGACCTTTACCTGTGACCTTGACCTATATGTTAGAGTACATTTTTGTTTGGATTGGCATTGCCCAAATGCCCATGACAATCAAACAAGCATGCCTAATTTCCTTAAAACCCATCAGATAATTTTATATACATTAATAGAATAGTTGACCTTGACCTTTGACCTTTATGTCTCAAAATGTGCTATTTTCCTATTAACCCGTGGAGCCCCGGCTAGTTTTGTAATGTTTGTTCACCAGAACCCGGCCGGTTTTCAAAAAATGGTTTTATTCCAGAAACAATAGCGAATGGGTTAGGAATGAAGGAAAAACCACGAAAAACCGCTCAAAAAGCTTAAAGAATGGTCCTACAGAGCCCCCGAAAACCTATTTTACAAGAGTAAAAAATTGAAGGCAAATACCCCCAAAAAACAGGTTATTGCGCGCTCACGCGCACGCACGTGGACTTTGAGAGTTTTCAACCATCGGCACGGTTGCGTGGGATACGTACACAGTTCCCATACAAATCTGAGCCCTCTTGAGTGGCTACACCTGAGGTTACGGTCGGCGCAATTAGGGTGACGCGCCAGACGCGTCTCTGGGGCTGTGCGTTACATACATCGCCGACGCGTCAGACGCGTCGCTGGGGCTGTACGGGTTAATCTAAAGTGCAACTATCTCACCAAATTGTGCAAAGTTTGCATGAAAAGTAAAGAAAATATCATATTGACCTTTTATTTGACCTTGACATGTGACCTTGACCTTTCATATGGACTTGTATAGTTTCTTGTATGACCTTGGCCTAGGTAGTCCAAACATACATGGTATGCCTAGTGATAATCTAACAGAATAAGAAATACTAGTAAGAACTTAGTTTGACCTTTGACCTAGACCTTTGATCTTACCATTTCGAATATATATCTAAAACTTGGGCAATGCGATATCAAGGTCACCAGTAACTTGCATAGTCAAAATTAAGACATTTGAGTAAAAACAAAATAAATAGTAAAAGTTGACCTTCGACCTTGACCTGTGACCTTGATCTTTATGTAAGATTACATTTGTTGTTTTCATTGACATTGCCCAGGAAAATCAAATAAGCATGCCTAATTTCATTAATGCCCATCAGGTAGTTTCATATATATTAATATAATAGTTTACCTAGACCTTTGACCTTTATCTTGACCTTTATGGTATGTCTCAAAATTAATTATTTTCCTCTTCATTTAAAGTGCACCTATCTCACCAAATTTTGTGAAGTTTGCATGAAAAGTAAAGAAATTAGCATATTGACCTTATATTTGACCTTGAGCTGTGACCTTGACCTCTCATATGGAATTGTATAGTTTCTTGTATGACCTTGGCCTAGGTGTTCCAATATATTTGGTAAGCCTAGTGAAAACCTAACAGTTAGTGTAAGAAATACTAGTAAAAATCGTATTTTGACCTTTGACCTTTACTTTTTACCTTATCCTTTAGAATATTTTCTGAAATTTGTTCAATAAGATATCAAATTTACTAGTAACTTGTATAGTGAAAATGAAGAAATTTGAGTAAAAACTAAAAAATATGTAATATTGACTTTTTTTTTAACCTTGACCTTTGACCTTAACCTTTAACCCTTCCTACCCGGGCTGCCTTAGGTAAGGACAGCGCGGCAGAAGGGCCGCTACCCGGTATGCCTTACCTAAGGCATTTGCTTTAAAGCGTGCTTTAAATTTCGCGCGGGCAAATTTTACTTTGCGTGGGCGATCGTAGCGCCACCAAGCCTCAACTACCACGCTTATCAGTTCCTACTTTGCCGCCATTGAGAGCTACAGCAAAAAAATGAATTCCGACGCGTCCGATACTGTGCAATCTCCTGCACGTCCCAGTGCTACCCCGCTTGCAACATCTACGCCTCTGCCAACCGAGAAGAAAAAGAAACTAAGGAAAGTGAAACGGTCGCAAAGTGAGAGTGCAATACACCGTGAACTTTTCAACCCGGATTTGAGCAGTGGTGAAAGCTCTGTGGACAAAAACCTCTATATTCAGAGTAGAAGTGGGAGCGAAATTGACGATTTTGTGGGATTTGGTGCTGATGACAATGTTGATTTATTTGAGTGGGGTGATAGTAGTGATGATCCTGATGTGGAAGTGGTGGAGGAAGGTGCTATTGAAGTACCAAGTGTGCTAGAGCCAACCCCTTCGCCTAGTTTCGTAGGTCAGGGTAGGCCTAGGCCTAGCCCTAGCCCTACGCCAGGACCTTCCCCTTTGCCTGCCCATACGCCCTTGAAAGTGGGTAAATACTTCTATAAACAGTCTTTAGTGAAAAGTGCAGCCAAGAAAGCACGCAGGGAAGCAGAAAAAGTGAGGGAAGGCGTAGATAGTGAGAGTGACGCCGACCCAGGCCTAGCAACCACCCGCATTCCTTTGTCCCGACGCCTTGACCCGGGACGCCGGGAGGGCCACCCACAGCCCTCGGCTTCATCTGTCCCTCAGGATGACCAAAGGGCCTCTACAAGTGCGTCATTGGCCTCCCACAGTGTGCCACCACAGGCCCCGCATCTTAGGTCATTATTTCCTGCGGAAAAGTCCACGGCTAGCCGCAAAAGGAGCCCAACTCCCGAGGCTGAGGCTCTCATTGCTCAACCTCCCAGAGCCCCACGCCGCCGACCCCCGGTCTATTCTTCACCAGAGTTGTCTCCTGAAGAGGCTGCTGACGACCCCAACATTGCCCCAGATGACCTGACGTCGCCTAAGGAAGAGGAAGAGGAAGAGGAAGAGGAAGTCCCGACAAGAAGAGTCAAAGGGCGAGGTCGTGGACGTGGTCAGCCTGCCGACGCCGCTGCCCCTGGGCCTGGGCCTGGGCGTGGGCGTGCAGGGCGTCTGCCTGGGCGTCCGCGTGGCCAAGGGCGTGTGCCAGGGTGTCCAGGGCGTGTGCCTGCTGCAGCTGCACGTCCTCGTCCTCGAGCTGCTGAAATGTTTGTGTGGTCAGATGGGGCGGATTTTGTGCCAGATTGTCCTGCCTTTGACGAGGTACAACAGTGTTCCGGGGTGTCACCAGCATATCCCTGTGGCGCAAATGCCACCCCCAGTGAACTTTTCTGTGGCTTCTATGACAATGAAGTCATGGAGTACCTTGTCAAAGAGACAAATAACCACCAGGCTATCTGTTCAAACTTTCTTGGCAGGAAGACCAGTGCCAAGATGGTGGCATGGAGAGCTCTCACTGTGGCAGAATTATATGTGTTCTTGGCACTCACAATGCTGATGACACACATAAAGAAGCACGTTCTGGCCGACTACTGGATAACTGGCGACCTCACAATGACTCCAGCATTTGGCAAATTCATGTCAAGGGATAGGTACTTCGACATCCTCTCATATTTCCACCTGACAAATAACATGCATGTCCACGAGCCCGACACACTTTGGAAGATCAGGCAACTGTATGACATGATACGTCATCGGTTTTCCACCTACCTGATTCCATTTCAGAAGCTGTGCATCGACGAGTCTCTGGTCCTGTTCCGTGGTAGGCTGCGCTTCCGACAGTATATCCCGTCAAAGAGACACCGCTTCGGCATCAAGCTCTTCGTCCTCTGCGACTGCAAGACGGGATATGTGCTCAACTTTATAGTCTACAGCGGCAAGGTGGTGAGGTGCAGATTGACCCCCTCATTGGTTTTGGCGGCGCTGTGGTAAAGAGGATGATGGAGAGGTACTTCCATGACAACCACGTCCTCTATACCGACAATTATTACACGTCGCCTATCCTCGCCAAGTACCTCCATGACCGCAAGACCGGAACTGTCGGCACAGTGAAGGGGAAGAGGAAGGGCATGCCAGCCTACCCCACCAAAACTAAGAAGATGGACATCTTCCATAAGAAGAGTGGCCCCATCCTCTCCATCCACTGGCACGACCAGCGCAAGGTCAACCTCCTCACCACATGCCACAAAGCAGAGATAGTCCCCACAGGGAAGCTGGACCGAAAAACGAAGAACCCTATCACGAAACCAGCTGCTGTTCTGGACTATAACCTGAACATGCGCCTCGTCGACAAGTCCGACATGCAGAAGGGCTTCATAGACTGCCTGCGAACATCTTGCAGGTGGTACAAGAAGTTTGTCCTGCAGATATGTCTGTCCTCAACGCGTACAACATCTAACGTTTGAGGAGTCCAGTCATCATGTACAAGAGCCTGCAGACCTTCCTAAAGCAGCTGATACATGAGCTCCTGGTAAAACATGCGGGTACACCAGGGAGGCCACTACAAGGACCAGGCATGATGGACAGAACAGGGTGTGCCGAGTTCTTCAGAAAGCACCAGCTCGTCGCCCTTCCTTTCCAGGGTCCTAACAGCAGAATAAGAATGCAGAAGAGGTGCTATGTGTGCACCTGCACAACTCGACGACCAAGCAAACCCACAAAAACCACTTGGCAATGCCTCGAGTGTCAGGTGGGACTGTGTGCTGGCACCTGCTTCAATGATTTCCACACTATGACAAACTATTGAAGTGTAAGTGACAGTGATAGTGACACTCAATAATAATAATAATAATATAACTAAGTATAAGTGAAAGAGACACATAATTAATAATAAGTGCCTTCAGAACTATATGAACAAGTGAAAGTGACACTAAAATATATATTCCTAACAATAAAGAAGTGAAAATGACTATCAATTACCATAGTCCAGTATAAATAATCATAACTACTATAATAATGACTATAAAACTAAGTCTAAGTGAAAGAGACGTCTCACACATAAGTAATAATAAGTGCCTTCAGAACAATATGAACAAGTGAAAGTGACACTAAAATATATATTCCTAACAATAAAGAAGTGAAAATGACACTATCAATTACCATAGTCCAGTATAAATAATCATAACTACTATAATAATGACTATAAAACTAAGACTAAGTTAAAGAGACACACATAAGTAATAATAAGTGCCTTCAGAACAATATGAACAAGTGAAAGTGACACTAAAATATATATTCCTAACAATAAAGAAGTGAAAATGACACTATCAATTACCATAGTCCAGTATAAATAATCATAACTACTATAATAATAACAATAAAACTAAGTATAAGTGACAGAGACACAAATTACTTCAGAAAAATAAATTTATTGAGTGAAAATAACATAATAACAATAATATATGGCATAATAAACAATAAAACACTAAAAAATCGCTTCCCGCCATAATTCAAGGTAGAGCGACGAGTCAAAACGTTCGTCGTAGCCTGGGCCGCGGCTGAGCGTTCGGACGCAGCAAGGTAAATACGCGGCAAAAGTTACCTCCACTTCCATCACCATAACTCCGGAACTACATGAGCTAGAAAGCTCTACTTAACACCATTCTACGTGGCAAGGTAAGGCACCCATTTTGACATATGTTTGATTAATGTAGGTAGTATATTAAGCGAGATTAGCCTTACTTTACTTTTGTTGTGTTTTCAGCCAAATCGCCCGGATACAGCCTCCGTCCTTAAGAAAGGCTGCCCGGGTAGGAAGGGTTAAGTTAAATTGAAAATGTCTTTTTGACTGATCATCGCATTGACCAAAAGGATATACCAGTGAAATTTGGTGAAAATCTATTGAATGGAGGAGTTACCGGACAGACAAACGGACGAGGACGACGACAACGTACGACGACGACGACGGACGATGACGGACAAGCTGACTTGTGGTGCACAGTATACGAGCGGGATCTGTTTGTGCGATACCACTCTGCTTCGCAGAGTTGATAAAAGTAAAGTGATGGTGTGTCATAGGGGAGATCGTTGGGCAAATCTAGATGTGAGGCTGGATGAGGAAATACTACAACAAGTGGAGTGTATTAAATATCTAGTAGGGACGATTAACAGGAATGTAGGTATGGAAATGATGAAACTCAGAGAGTATGGGAAGGGAGGAAGATGTGAAATCTCGGAATCAAAGTTAAAAGTGCAATGTATCAAGGGATTGATGTACCAACAGTGATGTATGGGACTGAGACATGGGCTCTGAAGGCAAAGGAGAGAAGAAAGCTGATTGTGATGGAGATGAGCGGCTTGAGGAGTATGTGTGGAGTGACTCGTAGAGACAGATTGAGGAATGAAGAGATATGTAGGGGAGGGGGGCAGTAGGAACATTTGTCGGCCAAAGTGGACAGAAGGATGCTGAGCTGGTATGGTCATGTTGAACGAATGGAAGATGAAAGGCTTACAAAGAGACTATGTGAGTCAGATACAAGGGGAGGGAGAGGGGTATGAAGCAAAACTTTTATAATATTGTAAGTATATTATATTCCTACATCTTAACCCTTGTCTAGCGGGACCGGACTTAAGTCGGTCTAGAGAACAATGGACTATGTGGCGGGGACCGGCTTCAGGCGGTGTGCAATTTTGAGCAATATTTGGCTCTGAGAGAGAGACGAGCGGTGGGAGGAGCATAGGTCGGCTCTGACCGTTCAGTACGGCTCACGCGCCAGCACTGGGCCCAGCTTCACACACACCCACACTCACTGCCTCGCTACACAGGGAATTATGTAAAGAAATTACCGTATTTTAGGGATTTTTCCTTCGTCTTGCACGATCGTTGCAAGAGAACGCGTGGTCATAGAAGGATGGTTCTGGTGTCATTGGAAAGCTCAATTATCGCCCTTTCAGGGATACATAATTGTTTTACGCTCTGGCTCTTGTTTATGCATGAAAAAGAGCACGGAAACAAGGTCGTTTAGGGTAAAACCACCCGCTTGGCGGGTAGTAGAAGTTACTGACGGGCCCGCTCGTAAGGCGTTAAAGGCTATTACTTTGATTATATTGTGTCAGAAAAACAATGAAATCAAAGTCATTTAACCCTCGCCGAACAGCCATTTAAACCTTCCCGCCAATGCTGAATCTGGATGAATCTTCTCAGGATTTTGGCGCGCTTATAAATACCCCAAAAAATTACCTAACCTAGGTTATATATATATATATCCAGAGGCAGTGCTTGTTATCTCGCGATGAGTCAAGACTAAAAGTCTGTAGACCAAGGGGTTCAGATTTTATTATGAAAATTAGGTCAGTTTTAGCCGCTGCGAGCCTTGAACCGTTTCAATTCCCGAGCTTCAAAATTTACAGACACTCATATATCTGCAAATAAATAGCTTAACCCTTCTTGCCCGGGCTCGCCTTCTAAATGACAGCACTAGGATCCGGGTAATCTGGCCAAAAAACGTTGTAATAGGCCTAGCCTAATCTTTATTTTAATGGCTAGAGAATTCACATACATCTCAAAGTTTAGCCCTGTTTCATATCTGTAGACTGGCGTTGAGTAGAGCTCTCTAGTTCAACTGGTTCAGTTGTGATGACGATTTCCGTGCAGAGAGTTTTGATGCAATGTTAGCAATATCGGACATTTACAGACACTATTTTCGTTTTAGCAGACAATATCAATGTCAGGTCAGGTGAAGGTATTGAGGGATAAGCCTTTACAACGGCGCCTCATTTCTACATTCCACTTTTTCCTATTTTTCTGAAGAGTGTAGAGAGGCAAGAAGGGGTGTTGGAGAGAGAGGAAGCTGTTGGAGTGGCTTTGTTATGTGTTATTAGTCTGTATACGTCGTCGAGGTGTCCCCCGACTGGGTGCAAGCATATGAAATATGCTAGGACATACTACAACACCCACTAAATGTCCGCCTGGGCTGTGATCGAACCCAGGTCAAGCAGATTCACACGTAAGCGTGCTCACCACTCAACCGCCGCGGCTCCGAATTCTCCTTCTTGTTTTAGAAGGTGCGCGTCGGTCCGACCGGCTTTGTTTACATACGGTTCAACGCACGGCTTTCAAACCACGCTTAATAGGCTTTCAAGCTTACAGATTTTAAAAGGACACCTGGGCTCCTGCCCTTCGCATGTGGTGTCTTTTTAAAATGACACCCGGGTGGGAGGGGTTAACCTAGGTTATATACATACCAGAGGCAATAGTCGGTGATTTCTTGCGATGGGTGAAGACTAGTACACTATACATTAAGCGGTTATTGTGTGAGGTGGGAAATAAGACCGGCTGTTTTGTGATGCTACTGAGAACTGTTTGAATACGACGATGCAGTATCTGCAGCCACGGCTACGATCTATTTACATTCCCTCAACAATTGATTATTGATTCTGTATTCTGTATTAATATTGATTATTGATTACTGATTAATTTCACCATTGTAAGCATTCCTATTTCACTGTCGACTGCTTTCATGCATCGTTTGAGACTCAAGAATTCAATAGAAGCTTTCGTTAGGCCTGCAAGCAAGCAGGAGTCACCTGACTGACTGTGTTTTTGTTCTTGTTGGTTATACGAACCATCCTCTAGGACAACACAACTTTCTCAAGTGCAGTTTTAAGTGGTTTTAAGCCATAAAATAATGCTATGGATATAGGCCAGCCGGGCGGTACGGGGCAAACTCGATATGGAGCTATTGAGTCCAGCCTTGCAAGGAGGGTTAAGGAGCAAATAAAATTTATTTTCTATGAAAGAACCCAATTTATTTAATTTCTTAAATTCTTGAACTAGTGCAAAAGTTTATTAGAAATATGGAAAATATTGTTGATAAAGGTTAATATATAATGTTTAAGAGGGTAAAAATGTTGCTAGACTATTAAGATTAGCGCAAAATGTCTTAGAATTACTTGGAATGTGATATTTAAAAAAAAAACACAATTTTGATTTTAATCAATGATTTGTTTCTTTGATTATAATCGATTAAAATCACTGGATTAAAATCGTTTGATTTTAATCATGCCAACCCTGCTAGAGGAATGACTATGGACCAGGCAAGAGAAGTGGTAATAAATAGGAATGAATGGAGAATGCTAGTGAATAGATGAGTGTAACCGCAGTCGTTTGGTAAAGAGGGTCATGCGCCAGTTGGACTAGATGTAGTCTGTCAGGCGCCTGGCTCGGGGAGCCGGTAGTAATGAAGGGTACGCCTGGAAGCATGGTGGGCGGGTTTGTGGTTGGCTATTCGCTGCGGGTCTGCCTGCGGAAGCCGGAGCCTCTCCAGGAGATCTGGGACCTAGGAATCTAGCTGGAGACCCCAAATGGGCCTGGGTCTCTGGGTATTTCTCCTGGAGGACCTAGATGTGTGTGATTTTGTATTTTGTTTTGTTTTTCCGTTGTGTTGTGATGTCTCTGTTCGGGCTCTGTCTCCAGTCCGCCACCCACACTTTAAAAACAAAAAATAATATAATATTATATATATATATATATATATATATATATATATATATATATATATATATATAAAGGTGGGGTATGTGCCAGAGTATATACATACATACATGATACAGTACAATACTGTATATTGCTGTTTTTCTTGTACTGTGTTCTATGTATATTTTTGTTCGCTATCTTTTAGCTAATAAAACCCTTTGTTATACCTATGTTACCATTTGTTTCTGTTATCCAGCTGAGCAGGAAGTAGACCCCATTCCATTAGAATTGCTATCCACGTCACACCAGTTAATTGCTCGCTACAAATCACTGTTATTACTCTCTAATAGTGTATCCCACCTATTCTGTGAATTGTGGGTTATCAAGGGTACACTGGCCTTGCTTCACTTTTGTTTCTATGTGAGTGTGAGAGGCAAAAGGCAGAACTGCCTGTAGCGAGTGCCTACCCCAGAGTTAAAAGAGTGACAGAGCCAAAATCAAGGGACGTTCGAGGCAAAATGCATGGACATACAGAGTTTGAAGCAGTTTAAGTCATAGGAAGAGGGAAAGACTGATTATGGGAGAGAGTTCCAGAGCTCAGCTGTTGAATAGAAGAAAGACTGAGAATAACGATTCACTCTTGGGTTGGGGAGTTGCACAGAGTAGGGGTGGGAATGTGTTGCAAGACGGGTACTACGTACCCTACGTGCCTGGACACACTGAGTTCTAGACACTAGTACTGCAGAGTCAAAAATTACAAAACGATTAGTGTAGCACACAAATCGTCATCGTGTTCAGCACCAATTTCCGCAGGTTTGTGTACTTTTAAAACTAGCCTCATAAGGGTACATGGATTAATTCTCTCAGCAAAATCATTCCATATATCGAAAATAGTTTGTTGGTATTCCTTAGCCGTTTTTCATTGGTGTCTTTGTAACTTTTCTTCAGAGATAAGTTGGCATTGTGCACTAATTGACATTCAGCATGAAAAGCTATCCTTAGATCGTGTAAATTGATATGATTAGGTTACTTCCGTTGTCGTATATCCTGTTTAATCCATTATGGTACCCTTCCACATCGTTATCGGTGCGTATGGACATTCTAAATACCGACCAATCAGATGGATGCCACCTTCCTGTTATCCAGGTATCCTCAATATAATGTAAAAAATAGTTGAGAGAATCTGGATGAGAAGGTTGGAGAAGGTCTAGAAAATCTTAAAAAGTTGATCAACTTTGTTCAGGTGGAAGAAATGGTAGGCACATAATTGTTTTGAGAAATATAGGAGTATTTTTGGTAAGGATGGTGTGAGCGGGCGAATGCGTCACCTAGTTTACACAAGTTGTATGCTAGCAGTTATGTTTGCATCTAATTTGACTGCATTATTAAAAAAAAAAATATCCCACGGACCACTGTTATTTGCCCCCTCCTTGTAATATTTATAATGATGACAGTAAGGCATAGGGGTTGAAGTGGGCAAAGCCCCCCTCAACCTATTATTGTATCCCACACTACGCTGTTGGGTAAATTGCTTTGTTACAATAATAGGTAGTGTGGTGCTTTGCCCCTCTCACCCCCCATGACTTATAATCATATACATTACCAATAGGAGGCAAATAACATCTGGTTGTGGGATAATTTTGTAATAAAAAAAGTCAAATTAGATGCGAACGTAACTGCGAACTGCGAGACTGATGTAAATAAGGCAACAGCTACGCCCGCTAACACCATCCTTACCATATTTTTCTTTGATCTGTATGTAGGTGTGAGTCGCCAAACAGCAAATACAAAATCAAGGACAGCACTATGAAAATTAAAATACACAAAGGATTCTTTTACAAACTCAAACACTTGCTTCTAGTGTTTCGCCCCTCTCCTTGAGATAAGGACAAAAACAAGTGGTACTTGCTTCATTGAGACATTTTATTTAAGAAAATCATGGATACTAAATAATTGTGTAAATGGCTTTTGCACAGCTTTCAAGGTGGCATGCATGTACCATGTCTTAGCATACTTTAGGATAATGGCAATACAAATATTTCAACATGACTGGCTTGGTATAATCCTGTGTAGCAGGAGTACGGTCATTTTATCTCAGGAATTTGTCTTTGTCACAGTATAGTTCCTTTTTGTACTTGTATATCTATTATGTATGTTACATTGGAGATCACTAGAAATGGTTAGAAGTGGAAAATATACTTATTAAATGAATGTTAAACTCTTAGCCTACTTATTTTAATATTGTGGTACAGATCTAGAATGTTTAGGTGGTTCCCGTTTCTGGATTTGTATATTTTATCACACAAGTATTATGGCATAATTAGTGCACTGTAATTCTCATCTTTAGATTCAAACAGGCTATAATCTAGTTCATTGCTGTGTTTCAACTCCTCTTTTCCCTGCTATACTTCATGTCTTCCTCCACACCTATCGGGAGTAATATTGTTGAGGTAAGTGATGAAAATAACTAATAGGGGTTATAAATAAAGATTGTTAGCTCAATGGGAATATGAAATAGTTACTCCCACTACACAGGATCTTACCAACGAGTTGTTCCAACATGTTTTGTTTTTGTTTGGAAGGTCTATGTGCACTCACTCAAAGTAAAGATCTATCGGCTGTGAATGACGGTGTTGCTGTCTAAAGTCTGTCATTTACTTTCATATACGACAGTATCAGAGAGGGAGAGAGAGAGAGAGAGAGAACCTGAAGAGGGCTCTACAAGTCTAAACATGTGTCTTAATAAATATAATAAAATTGTTTTCTGACATGTGGGTTAATTACTCCAGAGAGAGTTCTAATTTACTGTATATGTGTTTTAATCATGTTGTTTTCCATGTGTTACAAACTTACTAGATTATCATGTAAATAGAGTATCGGATCATTATATTAGATGAAGAAAACTGATGAAAAATGTTATCCCCTCCTTCCCCCACCTTCAGACCCCGAACCATAGAGTACAGAAGCATAAAGGCGAAAGCGTGACGTCACACGGTTATTTTGCCGCGCGTCCTAGGGATTTGGTGGCAGGACTGTTGTAGGGCATACAACCAAAACACCTCGGTCGTTTTTCCTTATTAGATACTCCTTGATATCTGTGCGCCTGGCTTGTCTGCAGGGTTACCGAAGTTAAGGGAAATTCCGCAAAATAAGGGGGCAATAGATTAAAGAGGGAACGTCTTTAAGAGTGATTTAATGTTGGTAAACACACTTGTAAATTATTTAAAATAAATTAGATATATAAAAGCAAGAGGAAAATATTAGGAATACATATGCAATATAAAAAAATACTTACATATGATGTAAGCTGTATAACTACAAGCAACACAACAAGAATTAAAATGTCCTTTTGAATATATATTATTAGTTACGGTACATGTTTGTAGAATTGTAGATGTTAATTTATAAAGGTGCACTAAAACAGGACATTTCACGAAATACGTTGTTACGATCCAGGTTCTCAAAGACACAGGGCTCTTCAACATTGGACTAGATAATGGCAAAATGCAACAACGGTAACACTAGATCCAACCCCTGCCTTAAGGGGAGCGTCCGGTTCATACTCGTAAAAGTGCTCAAAACGGCAATATTGCGCAACCCGATATATGGCATCATCACCCATCCCTCTGTCTTCAGTTAAAATCCTGAGGCAATATTCCGTCTGGAAGCATGTTATTTCTGGGCTAGTTTAAAGTTTTCGCGGGTCGCGGGTCGCGCAGACGCGTAGAAAATGCATTATGGGTTTCGGATCTGCAAAAAAAAAAAACGAAAACCATGAATTTTTGGTGAAAATATGACGTTCTTAGATATTTTGCCTAACAGTATCTGTTACTCAACCCTGGTAACAACGAAGGGTGTGGTGGTGGTGGAGGAGAAAGAGCAGTGTGGTCCAAGCCGCAAGAGAGGTAGGGTGCGGCTGGCCGGCTGGCTTGCAACAGCTCTCGTGCCTTAGTACCTCACGTAAGAAAGTTAACTTGTCGGCGCAGTTCTGATGTAACCAAACATGCTACAACAATGTTTCTGGTGTCATTGGAAAGGGCATGAAATTCTCTACAACTCCACGTCGCCATTTTTTGTTATTTCTTTCCCATTTCGACACAGCACCCCGAGACATTTGTCACCTAATTTGTACCTAATTGTAAATGCCCTAATTCTACAATTAGATACAAAATGGAAAAAGTATCAACGTACAATTGAAACTACACCTATTGTTAGTACCCCCAATGCATTAAAACAATCAAGCAACAACATTTAAATGAGATTCTGATTTTACAAAAAGTCATAAATTTACACAATAATTCTCACCTAACTCAAAAAATAATTGTCCTAGAGAATTAAAATGTTTGGAAATTTCTTAGTTGTTAGGTCCCCTATACGTGTACAAAATCTTATGAAATACAGACAAAATCCACTGACACGTTCTA
Organism: Paralithodes platypus; assembly: GCA_032716605.1. Classification (NCBI taxonomy): domain Eukaryota; kingdom Metazoa; phylum Arthropoda; class Malacostraca; order Decapoda; family Lithodidae; genus Paralithodes; species Paralithodes platypus. The sequence continues at coordinate 33,812,728 of CM064567.1, read as the reverse complement.
GAGTAAAAGCCGGACGTTCCCATTAAACACTGGAAAACAAAACACCATTACCGCCCTGAGTTGTGCCTGGACAACGAGGTATCCTATGACTCGGTAACTGGTGCACACACACTAGGCTGACGCTCGATGAAACAGCCCATTCTCAAACAGTAAAAGATTACTCGATTAGGTTACACAAAGAAAAGATAGTTAACGTGATTAATTAACGTTACGGTAGATACTCAAATAACTGGCACTCCTGTATTAAAGAAAGTGCAATGCTAGTCCTGCAACATCAACTGGAAACTTCTGAAATAAGTCTGATGCTGGGAAGATGTTCGTAAAGAATCTTGAACAATTATAATGCAGAATACGGGTCACAATAAATGCTAGGACATATAGTAATAATAGGCAGGCGAATAATAAAGACTGCGCAAAGGTAGTAATGCTCGACAACTAAAGAAATGCTTCGTGACACAACGCAACAGCCTACTAGGGTTGTGCAATTCAACAACAACCTCGGCTCAAAAGTGCAGTGAATAATAATGTTGCATACATATAATAATGGGGGCTTATCTCTAACCAGTGTCTGCTCAGTTAATAAAGTCTAGCTGGGGTATCAAGGCAGGGCAACAATGGGCGAGCATGCGGCTCGTAGCCTAACGTTGTTCGAAGGTGGTATAATGAAGATTACGTTATTTGACGGGGATGCTCTCTTGATAAATCTAGGTCTCTAGTACCTAGTTCTATCCTGGCGATCCCTCAGAAGTCAACACAAAGAGGCAGCACTATGTTGTGAGGGATAGGCTATGGCTCTCTCACACCACAGCGCTATGCTCGCAAAGTAAACCCACCCGAAGACAACTTAGGCTCCCACAGTACCTGTCGATGTCGTGCAGGGCTTAGCTAACACTGCACACATCGGAGACAACGACACAGTAACCTTACCCCTAGTCTAGCTTTAGATAACCAAGCAGAATCACTCAACACCTTGTCAGGGAGACATATACCGGTCTACAACCTTCCCGAGAGAGGACACATAAGGAAAAGTCCGTCTCTCTAACCCTCAATAAAGCATAATACCTCCTTAACCTAATACATGGAAATCTCTGAGAGCTTCGCGTACAATACGACTGGTCGACGGTGAACATCTATGCTGAAACCAGAAGGGATGTTGAGTTTAATAAAGATTAGAGAATGAGAAAGGAGAAGTCGAGAGAGAAAAATAGTATGCAAAGTGGCGAGTATGGGGGACAGAATTGCAAAGGATGTAGACGATACGTGTGTCAGGCAAGCTCTGAGCTGGTAAAGAACACGCGGCCTCAATGAGAAGGGACTAGTTGACCACCCGGCCGCCAACGCCGTCAGCGCCCAAGCGAGCCACGTCATAGCTCACCCCGCTGCCAGGTGTACCCCCTCACCCTCTCTCGCTCGCCTCCCACACAAGCAACATTTATATTATAGCGAATATAAAATATAAGGCGCGGTCACAGACCAAAACAAAGACCATTTCTAGACTGTCTGTGGCAACACGACACTAATAAAATAAAGCAGATCATTCAAGGACAACTGTAGCCTATCCCCCCATCCTGGCGAGCGCACGCGAGCTGCAATGCCCCACGCAACCATTCTGTTAACGCCGGGAGGCGTCACACCCCCCCAAGATATGGGACACTCAACCATGGGCCCATATCTGAACAGACAGAATGTCGCTAGAATCTGCCACTCCTAACCACTCTGCCACTCATGGAATGCAAGCTCAGTCTCCTCAAAAAAAATACAACAACATTTTTATATAAAAAAAATCTTATTACCCTTCCCAAATATAATACATTAATTCATAACATTGTGCTCCCAGAGCGAGCTTTAACACCTTACGAGCGGCCTATGCGGTTTATTTATGTGTACCGCCCAGTGGGGTGTTTTTAGCCAAAATAGGGCTGTTTACGTGATCATTTTCATGCCTAAATAAGACCCAGAACGTAAAACAAGTATCTATCCCTGAAAGGGCATAAACAGAGCTTTCGAATGACACCATAACGATCCTTGTATGATGGATAGTTTTCTTGCAATAACCGTGCAACGCGAGTGCAAAAAGCAGGTAATTCGGTACTTTCGGTACATAATTGAGTATGTAGCGAGTGAGAGAGGGAGGAGGGAGCTGAGATTTGTGTCAGTAGGTTCGCCGCAGTGGTCTGGAGCAGTCATACGCTCGCTAGTCTCCTGCCACCACTTGTCTCTCTCTCTCAGCCACATTACGTGCTGAAATTGCCACTCGACCTATGTCGAGCGCCGCCACATAGTCCAGCTTTATTTAACTCGACTTAAGTGGTGAGCCGCTTTTTAAGGGTTAAGAAGCACAGCCTACTGAGGGAAAATCATCTGCCCTCAGTACTCAGCTACTATATTATCTTTAACCCTTAAATGGCGGCGCGCAACATAAGTCGAGTATAATAAATCTGGACTATCTGGCGGCGCGCTACATAGGTCGAGTTGGTATTTCCCGCCGTAATTTAAGTGGAAAGCAAAATCTAGTGGTCAGGCAGTGTACTACTAAGTCCCACCCACACATCCCCACCACGTGAGCTTGGCTCAGTACCGCTCTAGCCGCCAAAATGGAGAGACAAGATTTGCCAGTGTTCGATTCGGTGCCCGGCCCCAGTACGTCGCGCCAGCCAAGGCGTAGGGCCCCGCTCTCAGCCGAGGAGTTAGTTCTGCTGATGAACTCTTCAGCGGTATCTAGAATATCATTGAATGAAAGCATGGAAGGGCTTGGTGAGAGTGGGGGAAGTGAGGAGGAAGAAGAACTGGAAAATAACCCTGTCATCGGTTTTCACAGACGCCATAACTTGCGGGGCGAAGATAGTGACGAGGAGCTTGGTGAACACACTGGTGTGGGTGTTGGTAAGTACAATGTACATTTATATTATTTGAGAGATTGATAGAGATTATATATATTATATATATCGGCGTACAGTAGAATACATTTCTTACGCATGTGACTGAAATTGCTTGCAAGTTTGATTGCAAGCGATTGAAGATTGTGGTGCTGGTCTTCATATATTACGTTTCCATTCATTATCTTAGGCGTAGGCTATATATCATATAATACATATATATCGGTGTACAGTAGAATACATTCCTTACGCATGTGACTGAAATTGCTTGCAAGTTTGATTGCAAGCGATTGAAGATTGTGGTGTTGGTCTTCATATATTACGTTTTCATTCATTATCTTATTATAGGCGTAGGCTATATAATACATATATATCGGTGTACAGTAGATTACATTCCCTACGTATGTGACTGAAATTGCTTGCAAGTTTGATTGCAAGCGATTGAAGATTGTGGTGTTGGTCTTCATATATTACGTTTTCATTCATTTGATAGGCGTATATCACGGTGTAGGGTTGATTTCATGGTATGAAATCAACCCTACACCGTGATATATACGCCTATCAAATGATGGTATTGATATTATTATTTCGTGTTTGCGAGTTTTCATTCATTTGATAGGCGTATATCACGGTGTAGGGTTGATTTCATAGTATGAAATCAACCCTACACCGTGATATAGACGCCTATAAAAAATGATGATATCAATATACGGTATATATATATATATATATATATATATATATATATATATATATAAATATAAATATATACGTATATTTATTGTTCTATATATGATATTTTGGAGAAATTTACTTTCTCTCTCTCTCTCTCTTTCTTTCTCTCTTTCCTTCTTCCCATCTGTTTGTGTGACTCACTGTTTACCAGGTCAATCCCCAGAATACCCTTTTGACAATTAGCCCCGGGCACTACCATCATGTAGTATATTCTTTCTCTACCTTCATGTATTCATGTATTTATTCATTTATTCGCGTGACTCCATGTTGCTTGCAATCATTTGATAGGCGTATATCACGGTGTAGGGTTGATTTCATGGTATGAAATCAACCCTACACCGTGATATATACGCCTATCAAATGATGGTATTGATATTATTATTTAGTGTTTGCGAGTTTTCATTCATTTGATAGGCGTATATAATATAAATATACGTATATATATATATATATATATATATATATATATATATATATATATATATATATATATATACCGTATATTGATATCATCATTTTGTATAGGCGTATACATCACGGTGTAGGGTTGATTTCATAGTATGAAATCAACCCTACACCGTGATATATACGCCTATCAAATGATGGTATTGATATTATTATTTAGTGTTTGCGAGTTTTCATTCATTTGATAGGCGTATATAATATAAATATACGTATATATATATATATATATATATATATATATATATATATATATATATATACCGTATATTGATATCATCATTTTGTATAGGCGTATATATCACGGTGTAGGGTTGATTTCATACTATGAAATCAACCCTACACCGTGATATATACGCCTATCAAATGATGGTAATGATATTATTTATTGTTTGCGAGTTTTCATTCATTTCATAGGCGTATATCACGGTATACGGTACATTTGTTTCCTTACGAAGGTGACCTTGAAATTACTAGGACTCTTCTCTCTCTTTTCGTAATGAAAGAAATGTACTGTACACGTGATATATACGCCTATCAAATGATTGCAAGCAATATACACCAATATACAGTATATATATATATACTGTATATTGGTGTATATTGCTCGCAATCATTTGATAGGCGTATATATCACGGTATACGGTACATTTGTTTCCTTACGCAGGTGACCTTGAAATTGCTAGGACTCTCTCTCTCGCTCTCTCTCTCTCTCTCTCTCTCTCTCTCTCTCTCATGTCTTAGTTGTCAAGTTTGAGTCTGCACATCCCTCATACGAAATACCATTCCCACAATTTTTATAGGCAACACAAGACAGGCCAAACGACAAAGATCGTCATCCCCACAGCCACGCCCATCCACATCCAGTGATGCCCGGTGAGCTAGGGAACATCTCGGGGGTAGTGCAGCTACCACTAACCCCCGCCCATGGACAACCAGGACCAGCGACGTCAACACCAGCTGTTGTTGCTCCTCCCAGGTTGTCAACGCCACCCGGGCTGCAGCGGATGAGGAGGATCAGGAGGACCAGGCGTCGGCTGACGATGTCTGAGAGTGATGCCGGCACCGGCTCAAGCTCTCCCGATTCGCCTGAAGCCAGGATATCGCCCACGCCAGCAAGCGATTCTAATGGCGGGCAGGCACAGCCACAGCCACAGCAGGGACCGCCACAACAGGCACAGCCACAGCCACAGCAGGGACCGCCACAACAGGGACAGCCACAGCAAGGTGCCTGGGAAAGGGCCCGAGGAAGGGCCCGAGGAAGGGCCGGAAGAGGTGCTCGGGTACGTGCTCGGGGAGGTGCCCCAGGAGGTGCCCTGGGAGGTGCCCCTGGAGGTGCCCCACGAGTGGTCGGGAGGGGCAGGAGGCCGGACGAGCCACCTATCTTTCAGTGGGAGCACTGCGAGCCTCGGGATATGCCTGGGGTTCCACCCAATTTTGATAAGGGGCCAAATGGCGTCCAGCCTGCCTTTCCCTGTTCCGAAAATGACACCCCTTATGACTACTTCCGAGCATTCTTTGACGATGAATTGCTCGGGGACATGGTAAGGGAGACAAACCTCTACGCAAGCCAGCACTCCGAAGAGATGGCCTCGCCCCACATGAGGAGATGGACGCCCATCGATATCCCTGAGCTCCTCGTGTTTTTGGCCCTCACCATGCTAATGCCCCACATGAGAAAGCACAACATGCTGGATTATTGGCTGATGCATGACATTAGATCAACGCCAGTCTTCAACATGTACATGCCCAGGGACCAATACCGACAAATTCTCAAGTGCTTGCACTTTGTCGACAACACTGCCGCACACGGAGCTGACAAGCTTTGGAAAATCCGGCCATTCCTGAACTCCCTCCTGACCAGGTATCGCCGGTTTTTCAAACCTTTTCAGAATGTTGTGATCGATGAGTCCTTGATCCTCTTCCGTGGACGTCTCTCTTTCAGGCAGTACATTCCGTCGAAGCGTCACCGCTTCGGGATCAAGTTCTTTGTACTGTGTGACTGCGAGACAGGATACGTGCTGGACCTCATCATCTACACCGCTACTGATGTGGACATTCCAAACGACCCACTGGGTCTTTCAGGGGCGGTTGTGAAGACACTGATGGAGCCGTATCTGGATGCCAACCGTATCTTGTACAGCGACAATTTCTACACCTCTCCTCTCCTTGCCAGGTATCTCCTTGCAAGGAGCACGGGAAGCTGTGGAACTGTCAGGGCAAACAGGAAACACTGGCCCAAGTTTCATGCTACACAGAAAGGAGACATCTTCCGGAAGAAGAGCAGCAGTGACAGTATACTGGCTATTTGTTGGCATGACACAAAGCCAGTCAATGTCCTCTCCACCTTCCACAAGTCCACAATGCGAGATAGCGGGAAGAAGAGATACCACATGGACCCTGTCACCCGAGAGAAGCATCTAGTAACTATCTCCAAACCTGACCTTGTTATGGACTACAACATAAACATGCGGTTGGTGGATAAGAGTGACATGCAAATCACTGCTGTTGACTGCCTCAGGAAGACGTGTAAGTGGTATAAGAAGGTGGTACTCCATCTTGTTGATGTCACTATCCTGAACGCGTACAACCTGTGGATGACGCGGACAGGAAGGAAGAGCTCGGTAAGGCTGTTCGCGAAGGAAATCATCGACTCCATCTTCAGGAAGCACGGAACCACACGTATGCTACCACCTCCGAGGCCGATCGTGAATATGCCTGCCCGCCTTGAGAGCCGGGACTACTTCTCGACCCACATGCTTGTGTTTTGCCCCCGCTCAGCATCACAAATCGCAGCCAACCGGATGCACGGACTGAAGCAGTGCCACGTCTGCAGACACACAACAAGGAGGAACCAAATCAGGAAGGAAACCACGTTCATGTGTAGTTACTGCAATGTGGGACTATGCGCTTCTCCATGTTACACAGAGTACCACACACTGGAACACTTCTAGACCTCTTCCAAGACCTCCTCCTCCTCTAGACCTCTTGCCAATCATTCATAAGTTCATGCAATCATTCATTCATCTATTTCAAACTACCTCATGAATTCATGTCATTCAATCATTCATATGGTGGAATAGCACACTACCCAAACACAAGTGCATTCATCATCATCAGCAACATCACCCATTACATCCATAAGTTTCTAATCTCATCCATCCATCTGCTTCTTGGTCTACCTCATACATCCATGTCATTTGTCTACCTCAATCATATAACTGCCTTTTATCTACCTCAATCCTATAACTGCCTTTTCTACCTCAATGAAATGTGGATTACACCTCCTGGGAACACCACAAACAAAAAATGAGTCATCAACACTACCCCATAGGGTGATTTGGAAATGTGTTGAAATAATATTATTTATAAAACAAAACAAAAATTCCTGCAAAGCAAGCGAAACAGAGAGAGAGAGTGAAAATGCACACCTATATATATGTGTATATATATATATATATATATATATATATATATATATATATATATATATACGCCTATCAAATGATTTCAATCAATATACGGTATATATATATATATATATATATATATATATATATATATATATATATATATATATATATATATATATATATATACCGTATATTGGTATCAATCATTTGATAGGCATACATATCACCATGTACGGTACATTGTCGGGACAGAAATGTACCGTATACCGTGATATATACGCCTATCAAATGATTGAAATCAATATACACCAAAATACAGTATATATATATATTGATATCAATCATTTGATAGGCATACATATCACCATGTACGGTACATTTCTGTCCTTACGAAAGGAGAGAGAAGAGTCATAGCAATGTCAAGGTCACATGTACGGTACATTGTAGGGACAGAAATGTACCGTATACCGTGATATATACGCCTATCAAATGATTGAAATCAATATACACCAATATACAGTATATATATATTGATATAAATCATTTGATAGGCGTATATATCACGGTATACGATACATTTCTCTCCTTACGAAAGGAGAGAGAAGAGTCATAGCAATTTCAAGGTCACCTTCGTAAGGAAACAATTATACCGTACATGGTGATATATATACGCCTATCAAATGATTGATATCAATATTCACCAATATACAGTATATATATATATATATATATATATATACCGTATATTGATATCAATCATTTGATAGGCATACATATCACCATATACGGAACATTGTAGGGACAGAAATATACCGTATACCGTATACCGTGATATATACGCCTATCAAATGATTGATATCAATATACACCAATATACAGTATATATATATATATATATATATATATATATATATCAGATATATATACCGTATTTGTACGGTAGCTTGTAAGGAATGACATTTATTAGTGATAAATGAAAGAGAATACAGAAACTGAACTGAAAATAGAGTGAAAAAGATATAATAATACAGAAATATTACAAGCAAATAAAGAAAGAGGGATTAGAGAAAAGAATAATGAGAATTACATATACGAAAGGGAGAAATATAGAGAAGAGAGAAAGGGAGGAAGGGAGACAGCGCGTACGAAGGAGAAGGGAGGAGAGAGAGAGAAAAAGCGAGCTAGCCAGAGAGAGAGAGAGAGAGAGTCAGACAGACAGACAAGAGGAGTGAGAGAGACAGAAAGAGAGAGAGAGAGAGAGAGAGAGCGAGAATACAGAGAATACAGAAATAAGGAGAAACAAGAAAAAATAAGAGGGCTTACCGAAGGAATAATAGACGCGCGTGAGGCCGAAGTCAGGACAAAGCGAACGCATCCGAACGCGCCTGGGAAATAGACCAAAAAATAGCCTCTCTTCCTCACCTCCTCCCACCCTCCACACTCCCTCACTTCATTCAGAATAGACTTCTATGGGGAGACGGAGAGTGGCTCGTTCCAAAAATGATCGTTTCGTTCCGATTGGAGCCATAGTTACGGCGCTAGGGCGAGTGAAAGTGAGCGAATATTTCGGGATTGTGCCCGCTGGGCGGCTCGGTGTAAAATACCGCCTAGCCCGCCAATAAGGTGTTAAATTAATTATCAAAAAGAAAGAGTTTTTATTTAATTTTTCATATTTTATTTTAATGTTGTTTTTGGCGGCTACTATAGATGTAGCCTAATTTTCATCGAATCAAAGCCAACAACTCCTGCCCTGCGACCCTACGCTGATGCTACACACGCGAGCCAACAAGCACCAGCGCAAAAATACACCGCGAGCCAAGACAGGAGGCTATACCAACATACTGTGGTAGCCTACCCCGGATCCTCCACCCGCGACAAACAGTCCGCAATCACATTCTCACAACCGGCAATATGGCGAATGTCTAAGTTGTACTCTTGCAACATGAGCGACCATCTGGTCAGCCTCATATTCCGGTTGTGGAATTGATTGAAGAATTTAAGCGGGTGGTGGTCGGTATACACTACCACGACTGGCCCATAGGCAGGAACATAGACCTCAAAGTGTCTGAGCGCTAACACGATTGCCAGCAGTTCCTTTTCAACAACCGAATAGTTTTTCTGTGCTGAATTAAATTTCTTTGAAAAGAAACTGACTGGATGCGCAAGACCTTCCTTGTCTGTCTGCAAAAGTACGGCACCAGCCCCTACTCCGCTGGCATCAGTCGCCAACTGAAATGGTCGTTCAAAGTCCGGGGCCCTGAGGATAGGGTGAGTGCATAAAAGGTGGTTAACTACTCGAAACGCCTGCTCACACTCAGGTGCCCAGCGGAACTTTTTATCTTTAGCTAGTAGATCTGTCAAAGGAGCTAACACAGTAGAATAGCCTCTTATAAAGCGGCGGTAATACCCAATCATGCCCAAAAATCTCATGATCTGCCGCTTGGTGGTCGGCCTGGGGAACAAGTCGATAGCCTGTATCTTCTGTTGGGGCGGGCTCACCTGCCCTAACCCAACCACAAACCCCAGATACTGCACCGTGGCTTGCACAAAGTCACACTTGCCCAGATTAACCACCAAGCCTGCTTTACTAAGTTGACTAAATAAGGCTTCTATGTGCTCACAGTGACTTTGGAAATCGTTGTCATAAATGATCACGTCATCAAGGTAGACAGTACAGTTTGGGATGTCTGCTACGATGTCGTTCATTAAGCTCTGGAAAGTGGCCGGTGCATTTTTCAGACCATATGGCATCACGTTGCAACGGTAAGTACTGCCATCCACCACAAACCCGCACACCTCTTTAGCCCGCTCAGACAGTGGTACTTGCCAGTAGCCTTTGACAAGGTCTACCTTGGTCAAGTACCTTGCTTTCCCGATCTTATCCACACTGTCATCCACCCGGGGAAGAGGATAATTATGCATTGGTGGGGGTCAACCCGTTTTTCCATCAGGTTTGGGCTGCAGAGTGACAGGAGAAGTCCACCGTACTGCCCCCTTCTCGATCAAGCCTCTCGCCAGCATATACTCCAGCTCATCCCTGAGCGCTGGGAGTTTAATGGGTGGCACCCGATAAGGTATCGACTTGAAGGGGGGGTGCTCTCCTACATCGACGTCATGGACCGCTTGAGTAGTGAGGCCTGGGTGCTCGGCAAATACAGAGGGGTATGAATCGAACAGGCGCTGCACTGCCACCTGCTGTTCCTCCGGCAGGTGCGCCAGAGCATCATGCGCACATTGGCTCGAATTCCCCGCCCACTGATCAGCCGAGACATGACAATCCCAGTTATCATCCACCTGATCATTGCTGCCCCCCTCTCCTTCTCCACCATGACCGCAGCAGGTCAACACAGGGACGGCTAGTGACTCAGGTGGGCGCCTCACATACTCCTTCAACAAATTAATGTGGCATAGTTGGTTACGCTTCTTCCGGTCTGGAGGGCAACGAGGTAATCTAGATCGGAGATCTTTGACACCACCCGATAAGGCCCAGCGTACTTGGCAGCCAGAGGATGACCGGCCAAAGGCAACAGGACCAACACCTCTTGACCTACCTGAAACTCCCGGAGTTTCGCCTTAGTATCGTACCTGTCCTTCATACGGGCCTGCGAACTCACCAAATTACGCCCGACCAGCTCCAGACTTCTAAGCATTCTCTCTCTTCTCTCGAGGATGTATCTCAACATAGAACATGGCTTAGCGGTACCCTCCCAAATCTCCTTCACCATGTGGAGAGGGCCCCTCCCCTGATGCCCGAAAACAAGCTCATTCGGACTGAAACCGAGACTCTCTCCAGGTACTTCTCTTGCCGCGAACAAAACATACGGCAGACCAAGGTCCCAATCCTTTCCGTTCTCTGCGCAATAACATCGAAGCATGCTTTTTAGCGTGGCGTGCCACCTCTCCAACACCCCTTGACTCTCCGGGTGATACGCAGAAGAGACGACAGTGCTGATGCCATGCTGAATCATAGTTTGTTTGAACAGATTAGAGGTAAAATTAGAACCTTGGTCCTATTGCACCTCTTGCGGGTAACCATACCGCGAGCAATACAAGAGCAGGTTCCGGACAACAGTTTTCGCCGTGCCATTTCTCATTGGATATGCATCAGGATAACGAGTGTCCACATCCATGATAGTTAATTGAAATTTATTACCGGCACTAGTAGGGGTTAGGGGTCCGACCATATCAATGATGACCTTACTGAAGGGCGGTCCACTGACAGGAATTGGGTGCAACGGGGCTCTCGGAATTGTTTGGTTAGGTTTTCCAACCCTCTGGCACGTATGACACCTTGCTATCCAGGTTACCACCTGCCCCTTCAACCCCGGCCACCAAAACAATTTTTCTATAGCCGCCACCGTTTTTCTTACCCCTAGATGTCCTGCCAGTTGTATGTCATGCGCCAACCTCAGTAGGCTATCCCTGCACTCCCGTGGCACCACCAACTGGTCCACTACTCCGGACCCCTCTTGCCAACTACGTTTAGGGTCTTGAAAACGCCTATAGAGGATGCCTTCTAAATAAAACAAATCTCCTGGCTGTGCATCGCCGTCCTCGTCGAGCTCTACAGCTCCATTAGCACACGTTTGGAGCTCAGGGTCCTCTAGTTGCAACCGACGTATATCTGAGGGTGCCAAGCGATCCAACTGCTCCCGGAGCAATGCATGACCTTCCCCGATACTGGGCTGCTCCCTCTGTCTCTCTCGATGTACATAACGTTGCTGTCGTGGAGACTCGTCATGCCCAGCCTCGTCACTCTCGATGACAGGCCCAGGGGCTACTCCAGAATTAAGTAATGGTGCTAATACTGAATCACCCAGGAGAGCCGCCGAGTCAAAACTCTTAAAACCAACTCCAGCTTTAGCCTCCTCCTGTTGATCGTTCCTCCGCTGATCTGAAGACGGAGGACTAGGCTGTGACACTTTAGCTGCCCGAGCTCGGGTGACAACACACGCCATGGGATGTGTCTGGCACCGCTCGACCCACTCTTGCTCTTCCCTACTCACGTCGGCCGGCCTCTCGGCAACGACTAAGGGTAGAACCTCAGAAGCGGGCATTGCAAAGTCGTTGCCGAGAAGAAGGTCGACGCCCTCCACTGGCAGTTTCTCCACAATCCCGACATCCAATTCACGTGCCACACCATCCACCTCCAACTCCAACCGCACCAGCGGGTATGACCGAGTTGCATTAATACCCTGCACCACAACCACCCGAGCCGCGTTTATAGGGTAGCCAGTCAAGTTTTTCATCAGAGTCTGGGAAGCACCTGTATCACGCAAGACCTCTACTCCATGCTTGCGCCCCGCCCACATCACGCAACCCCGCCCTCTATGGTCGTAAAAAACATCCTGAGCAGGGTTCGAGCCTCCCAGGTGCTTCTGCATTGGCTGTGCCTCAGCCTCTGATGAACTGCCCCGGGCAAACTCAGACGACTTCGGAGACACACCAATGTTGCAGGCCAAAGACACAGCTGCTGTAGGTGGTTTACTAGGACAGACTCTTGCAAAGTGCCCCTTTTTATGACAATGATAACACTCCAACTCCCCTTTGGGCTTCCCTTGGTACTGGGAAGGGCCCGGCCCCTTCTTAAATGGGATGGTGCTAGTCTTGTGGTCAGTCTTGGTATCATGGCTCTTGTACTTGTTTGCATAAGGTATATCACTAACTCGGGGGGGTGGGGCGTCACGCCCCTTGTTACCTGCCTCACTACGCTGGGCAGACCCGCACCCACGAATTAGTGATAGCCGGAGGTCAGCCATCTCAGCTGCCTCCTGTAGAGTTTTTGGTTTCTTTTCTTTAAGATTTAACGTCAGGTCGCCGCCCGTGCATTTGAAAAACTGCTCTAAAAGCACCAACTGTTTAATGTCGTCAAACGTAGTAGCTTTCTCCGACCTCAGCCAATTCCCAAAAGCATCAGACAGCTCCCGGGCATGCTCCAAAAAGGTGCTCTCCCGACCCTTGGTAACACCCCGGAACTTCAACCTGTACGTCTCTGGTTGTAGTTCGTATGCTCTCAGGACAGCCTCCTTGAGTTCCTCATAGATAATACAAGACTCTATCGGCAATGCATCATAAGCCCTGAGTCCCTTGCCCACAAGTCTAGAGGAAACAAGGGCTGCCCACTTCTCCCCAGGCCACTGGTGAATCTGGCACTTCTTCTCAAAGCGTGTGAAAAATTCTGTTACACCACTCTCATCAAACACCGGAACCAGTTTCAATAAGTGCGAGAGAGACTGCTCATGAACACGGTTACCAGCCCCAAATCGCTGTCTCGTTGCCTCTACTCGCGACTTCTCTACGTCCATGTCGGCACAGTACCTAGTCGACTCAGCTTGAATTTTTGCTAGCTCTATGTGCTCATGACTGATAGTTTTTCTCTCTTCTATCTTGGCTAATTCTATTTGCTGCTGGAGCTCACCTTCCCTGATAGCCTTTCTCTCTTCGATCTTAGCTAATTCGAGCTGAAGTAATAATTCTGGAGATAACCCTTGAGGAGGTGAAGGTGCTACAATGTTTGAAATTACCGGTGGTCCCCCCAGGGGCAACCCACCCTGCCAGTCACCACCCAACTGCGGAAGCGTACCCGGGGTCGGCAAACTACTGGGATGGCTGGGAGTCGAGTGTAGGGGAAGCATGGCCGAAGGGCTCTGAGCACTAAACCCATCTCGCTCACCAGTAACCCTGCCCAGTACACACGTTATCAAGTTATCCTTGGTCATGCTGCTAGTAACCGCATGACCGATAGCTGTGGCCAGGCATTGAAGACCGTACCGATCCATACCCTCCAACCGCTCGGCAGTAACAGGCCATTGCAAAAATATCCTAGCATCCTCCTCACAGTTCACCCGATTAACCCTTTCATCATGCTGTTGTTCCTCAGTTTCGACATTACGTACTGTCTCCATTCTCCTCTGACCCGGTATAAGACATGATGCTCACAAAAATTTCTCACCACAATATTCAGAAAAGAAGTACCCCAAACTCTTATGTAGCACTATTCACCTGCCAAAAATGTCTGAAGACTCTCAAGTGCTATACTACTTTGCTAAAAAAAAATTAACGTGCCCACTATATTCCTCAATAAAACAAATTACCACAACAATCCTGCAATTATCTCTTAGTTCACAAGATCCTGAGCTAGGTCGCCATTTGTTACGATCCAGGTTCTCAAAGACACAGGGCTCTTCAACATTGGACTAGATAATGGCAAAATGCAACAACGGTAACACTAGATCCAACCCCTGCCTTAAACACTGGAAAACAAAACACCATTACCGCCCTGAGTCGTGCCTGGACAACGAGGTATCCTATGACTCGGTAACTGGTGCACACACACTAGGCTGATGCTCGATGAAACAGCCTATTCTCAAACAGTAAAAGATTACTCGATTAGGTTACACAAAGAAAAGATAGTTAACGTGATTAATTAACGTTACGGTAGATACTCAAATAACTGGCACTCCTGTATTAAAGAAAGTGCAATGCTAGTCCTGCAACATCAACTGGAAACTTCTGAAATAAGTCTGATGCTGGGAAGATGTTCGTAAAGAATCTTGAACAATTATAATGCAGAATACGGGTCACAATAAATGCTAGGACATATAGTAATAATAGGCAGGCGAATAATAAAGACTGCGCAAAGGTAGTAATGCTCGACAACTAAAGAAATGCTTCGTGACACAACGCAACAGCCTACTAGGGTTGTGCAACTCAACAACAACCTCGGCTCAAAAGTGCAGTGAATAATAATGTTGCATACATATAATAATGGGGGCTTATCTCTAACCAGTGTCTGCTCAGTTAATAAAATCTATCTGGGGTATCAAGGCAGAGCAACAATGGGCGAGCATGCGGCTCGTAGCCTAACGTTGTCCGAAGGTGGTATAATGAAGATTACGTTATATGACGGGGATGCTCTCTTGATAAATCTAGGTCTCTAGTACCTAGTTCTATCCTGGCGATCCCTCAGAAGTCAACACAAAGAGGCAGCACTATGTTGTGAGGGATAGGCTATGGCCCTCTCACACCACAGCGCTGTGCTCGCAAAGTAAACCCACCCGAAGACAACTTAGGCTCCCACAGTACCTGTCGATGTCGTGCAGGGCTTAGCTAACACTGCACACATCGGAGACAACGACACAGTAACCTTACCCCTAGTCTAGCTTTAGATAACCAAGCAGAATCACTCAACACCTTGTCAGGGAGACATATACCGGTCTACAACCTTCCCGAGAGAGGACACATGAGGAAAAGTCCGTCTCTCTAACCCTCAATAAAGCATAATACCTCCTTAACCTAATACATGGAAATCTCAGAGCTTCGCGTACAATACGACTGGTCGACGGTGAACGTCTATGCTGAAACCAGAAGGGATGTTGAGTTTAATAAAGATTAGAGAATGAGAAAGGAGAAGTCGAGAGAGAGAAATAGTATGCAAAGTGGCGAGTATGGGGGACAGAATTGCAAAGGATGTAGAAGATACGCGTGTCAGGCAAGCTCTGAGCTGGTAAAGAACACGCGGCCGCAATGGGAAGGGACTAGATGACCACCCGGCCGCCAACGCCGTCAGCGCCCAAGCGAGCCGCGTCATAGCTCACCCCGCTGCCAGGTGTACCCCCTCACCCTCTCTCGCTCGCCTCCCACACAAGCAACATTTATATTATAGCGAATATAAAATATAAGGCGCGGTCACAGACCAAAACAAAGACCATTTCTAGACTGTCTGTGGCAACACGACACTAATAAAATAAAGCAGATCATTCTAGGACAACTGTAGCCTATCCCCCCATCCTGGCGAGCGCTAGCGAGCTGCAATGCCCCACGCAACCATTCTGTTAATGCCGGGAGGCATCACATCGTTCATAGGTTATACTTATGACACCTTGGGATATTTTGGCCCACCATGTTTGACGTTGGCAACTCCCCACTCTCACAACAACAATGGTGGGGGTAGAAGAGACGTGGCTATGAACCTCCTCATAATGACGACAATTTCACGATGATCTGGCCTTTACAGTAGCCTCAACTTATGTCTATTTAACTCTGTCATGTCTATAGATAGGGTAGAATTGATTATTAATGTTGTTATTAGTACAAGGTAGGGATTATTACAACTTAATGGGGACCTTCCCGTTTTCCATTGCGACCGAGCTGCCATCTCTCGAACACGCGGCTCGCTATTTTCATATTTGTAGCGTCTTTCTTTCCTCTCTATCCAATCTGTACTCTATGCCCGAACAGCTCTAACCCCTCCTCCCCCTCACGACCACACAGGGAGGGGATGTACGCAGCCAGATACCTTACCCTCTACGCATGCGCGAAAATGTAAGCCTCCCTTGGCCCCGCCCCCCGTTCCCCGCGTTTAAATAAACCCTTCAAACCATTCCTGCCAGCTCGCTCTGTGGTACAGTCACTAGAGCTCCCGCCTGGCATCCAGATATCCAGTGTTCAATCCCACTCGAAGTTTAGTATATTTTTATATTTTTATTTTGTTATTTGTGTTATATTATATTATATTATATTATATTATATTATATTAGGGTTAGGTTAGGTTAGGTTAGGTTAATCTAATCTAATATAATATAATATTTGTACATTTTCGGCAGTGGGCGGGGCCTGGGGTAAGGTATCCGGCTGCGTACAGACCCTCCCCACCACACACCTCGCAGTGTGCCATCTGGTGGTAAACATAATTATGCACTTAGGCTCGAACGTCCCTTGATTTTGGCCCTGTCACTCTCAACTATGGGGGAGGCACTCGCTACAGGCAGTTCTGCCTTTTGTCTCCCTCACATAGAAGAAAAAAAACCATTATGGAATCTATGATTATCGCGGGTCACGGTGAGGCAGGAGAGGCGAGGCAGGAGAGGCGACAGGACTTTTGGCGCCGACTTGACCACGAGTCGACTTCTTCCAATTAACATTCTACCCTTCCCTCGAAAGAGTTGACTCTGCGTACTTGTCAGAGACCCAGGGTACCAGCTGGTTAATGTTTTCCTGGTGGCTATTTATGGAGAATATATATTGCGGCCAACATGAGGGCTTAAATATTTTAGAGAGGGAGAGAGCGAGAGATAATGTATGGTACCTCTACGACCTTGTGGTTCATTCCAATGACATCATTTACGTACACAATAGATTGCAATACAATCATCGCAGATTGACATTTCTTCTAATCTGGCTTTGTCATTCTCCATGGAAAGTTGTTTTACGTAGAGCAAAATTATGTACATGGAAATGTTTCCAAATATGTGTTTGTAATAATATGCTTCTTCAGAAAGGATTGTTTTGTATGCTGAGTATATTTAGGTAAGACAAGTTTTAATTAGCGTCGTCAAACCATCAGTATCTTGAATACTTTAAATGATATCGTAGTCCATATATTAATATAATAGAACAACCATACTGTATAATATACAATATAATAGAACAACCATACTGTATAATATACAATATAATAGAACAACCATACTGTATAATATACAATATAATAGAACAACCATACTGTATAATATACAATATAATAGAACAACCATACTGTATAATATACAATATAATAGAACAACCATACTGTATAATATACAATATAATAGAACAACCATACTGTATAATATACAATATAATAGAACAACCATACTGTATAATATACAATATAATAGAACAACCATACTGTATAATATACAATATAATAGAACAACCATACTGTATAATATACAATATAATAGAACAACCATACTGTATAATATACAATATAATAGAACAACCATACTGTATAATATACAATATAATAGGTATATGTCACAAATACACGTGAGCTACTAAATGTTATACTTTCAGCGGGGTTCGAACCACCAACAGTCAGGGGGATTGTCCATGCCGTGGTAGAGTTGCTTAAAGCATGGACAATCGTCCTTTGTCGGTGGTTCGAGCCCCGCAGACAGTATTATAACTTATCTTAATTTATTTCTTTATTTATAGTTAAAACAAATATATATTTAATTATTACACTTAAAGTTATGACTTCGGCAAAATTCAATCGGTGTTTATTGCCACATTAACAGGTATTATGGGAGCCAGTTGGTTATTTATAATTTATTTTATTCCGCTGGTTTGTTTATGTCCTACACTTTATAGTCGGTTAGGCAAAGTTAACTAAGATCTGTCTAATAGTAGGTTTGGTAAGATGTGAAAATATTTCGAGTATTTCTACTTTCTTACATCAGTATACCCCATTATGACGCTTACCACTTTATTTTCCCATTCGTTTACTGGTGAGTCCTACGTCATCGTTCTCTCTCTTGCACAACTGTGTATCTTATTATCATATTACCCAGGTGTACGTCTTTTTTTGCATATCAATAATCCCCTGTACCACACTTGAATTATCCTTCACCATACAATTACGCCGTCCCACATATTTTACAATTATCATCCACTCACAGACTTTAAATATCCCTTTGTCGCACCTTATGCTAACAAAACACATGTTTTCCCTCCCACATAATTATTTTACTCTCCACATATATACTGTATAAATTATATTGTTGTACATTTCCTCGACTCTGTTATCTAAGACCTAACCCTTTATTTCCCACACCCACACCTATAGTTTACCTTTTCCATCGTCTGTATTGTGCTGCATCAACACATCTTTACTTCTTCTACAGCAGTATTTGTTCAACCCTACTCACACATTTCCTGCCTTACCTGAGCCTACCACACACACCTTCCCACACGTATCACCTCCCCAGTCCTAGGTGATGGCTCTGTCAATACTGCCATTAATACTCTCTCTCTCTCTCTCTCTCTCTCTCTCTCCTGGAATAGTAATAATCAAGTACCATACAATATAATACCATACTTTCATTGACTAGAGTGATAAACGAGTTTTTAACACAAAACCATTCACATTCATTAATTAAATATCCATGTGAAAAAATACAATTTATTATATATACAAATATATCTGGTGAAAGTATCGATGTGTAAATGCTCTACATACTGTTTATATACTGTAGCGATCGACACATTGATTGCAATCCTATGTTCAAGATGACACTACTGAATCCCATTTCAGATCTTAAAAAAATATACTGTACTTGTGTGTGTATATATATATTGTGTGTGTGTGTGTGTGTGTGTGTGTGTGTGTGTGTGTGTGTGTGTGTGTGTGTGTGTGTGTGTGTTTGTATGCTTGTGTGTGTGTGTTGACATACGGCATGGTCATTTGAAAAGTCTGCCACTTACATTATGGGTGTAAGTTAGAAAATAAGCCTTACAATTATGATTTAGGCCTACCAATATATAATGAACATGATAAATTAACGATAGCATTGGTAACTACTGACGTCATATTGAATATGTATGATGTATTAGTATATAGTTTGAATCTCTTCTATATTTGCATTTCAAGGTTTCCTGGATAAATATTGCAAATTAATCTCTAAACCGTTATATATACAGGGTGTTCAGAAAACATGTGTACAAAATGAAATGGGTGATAGGGAACACAGAATTAAACATTTTGTACTCCATGGAGGTATGTCCATAAGTGCTTCCTTGCGGTGCTACAGGGTAGACAGTTTCAACGTAATTTCCCTAAATTTGTACCCTAACTTCTCTGTGAGTAATCCGTTTACATACAAACATGGTAATTTAATCCTCACAGCATTTCTGGCATTTCCTCCAGCAGCACCATACACAAGGTGCCTATCAGCCAATTCAGCAAACAGTGAAGCCCTCCATGTTACACTATGGAGTTTACCTCAAGACTAAGAGGAGAGTGTAGGTGAAGACCAGCACATTACCTTGTCGACTACTAAACAACCACTGCATGGTGCCGAAATGAAACTGCTTCGTTTACTAAACGATTCTGAATGATTGTTAATGATTGTTAATCTTCACTTCAGTTTCAAATGTACTTTTGTTTTTGCAGTGTACTGACATTAATTAAGTAATGTTCATACTGTTGTGTACATTAAATTACCATGTTTGTATGTAAACGGATTACTCACGAAGAAGTTAAGGTAAAAATTTAGGGAAAGTACGTTGAAGCTATCTTCCCTGTAGCACCGCAAGGAAGCATTTATGGACATACCTCCATGGATTACAAAATGTTTAATTCTGTGTTCCCTATCACCCATTTCATTTTGTACACATGTTTTCTGAACACCCTGTATATATATTATATATAATGTATATACACACACATATACAGGGTGATTCAAAACTCTACCAACAACATTAGATGGTAAATTCAGTAAATAAGAGGGAACATAATATCTTATGTGATTTATTGCCTGAAAATGCATATATCGTAAGAAATAAATGATTGAAGTCAAATTGCATACAAAGCCAGTCATTCCTACTATACAGTGTTGTAGCCGACAATATGAACACTATTATTCCTACTCTCTCGCCGAACCTCGAGTGATCGAGGTAATTGTTTTAAAGCATTCCATGCGAGGTGAACATACTAAATTAATCTGTGTTCTCACGGTAGCCTAGCCAGCATCGAACGTTGGCTTTAGTAATTATGTATGATGATTTTGTTTAACCAATGTTTTACAGTACTGTAATAATAAGTAAGATGAATCAATACCTAAAAGTTCATTCATTTTTGTGGTTGACAAAACTGTGGTGTTGTTCAGTGAGATATGCCATAAGGATTTATGGTACCCAGTACATGATTGTCAAATTTTATATAACCACTGAGTAAAAGTCAGATTCGTCTGTGACTGGAGAGGAAGGTCATACACTTTCAACACTACCTAAATCAAGAGAGTCGAGTACCAGAAATTGATAATTTAGGTATGATTCAAAATTATAATACTTCTCTATTTTGTATATCATATTTCAGTGATATCTTGAACCGTAGATATCTCGCCACCCACCCTAGCCAGATATATTTATTTCTGAGCGTACAGTACATACCTAAAATATAATATTCTGTCCCTCCAGTTACAAGTAGGCCTACTACTCGTGTGAATGTTAAATTTCATGAATAATTTAACAAATTCAATTTTGTTATTATTTAATACACATTACCAAGTGAATAGTAACAAGTAGCTTATAAAATACGACGGTGGTCGGACGGTAGAAATAATCTCCTCAAGCCTCGGGATCATCTCGAATCCCGTGATTGTTAAGTTCTTAAGTGTTCGGACAGTTGCCCAAGGTGTTGGCTATATCATTGCCTATAATATCCGCGTTTCCATTTCATAATAGCGAGTTGAGCTAAAAATTGTCTATAAATTGTTACGTCAATCCGATGTAACAATCATACTCAATATGTTACATCAATATGCCTTCCATATTATTACCAACTTAGCCATAGTATCTAATTTTTAAAGACAGTTAGTAAAGACCTCAATATCCCATCTCCCGATGTGTAAGCTTGAATGTAACACTGTTTCTTCTAAGAACATATCAAGTCTTCTAACTCATTCATAGCTCATTTTGATATTTTCTTCCTTTGACATTTCCATTTGGGATATGATCATCTGTTTCCTCAAAATGTTTGTCTGTACAGTTTTGTATCACCCTGTATATATATATATATATATATATATATATATATATATATATGTATATATATATATATATAATATATATATATATAATTGTTTTCTATGGGAGTGAGGGAGACAAAAGGCAGAACTACCTGTATTGAGTGCCTCCCCCAGAGTTGAAAGAGTGACAGGGCCAAAATCAAGGTACGTTCGAGCCAAAGTGCCTGGACACACAGAGTTTGAAGCAATTTAAGTCATAGGAAGAGGGAAAGGATGATTCTGGGAGAGTTTCAGAGCTCAGCAGTTGAATGGAAGAAAGTCTGAGAATAACGTTTCACTCTTGGGTTGGAGAGTTGCACAGAGTAGGGGTGGGATTGTGTTGCAAGACGGGTACTACGTACCCTACGTAGAGGAGGTGGTATACACTGGGAAAGCTCTGAGGAACATTGATTATCATAGTAGCGATAGAATAGTGAGAGAGATGGAACATTGTGGCGAATAAAGGAGTACAAAGGAGTACAAAGGAAATCAAGCAACAACATATCTAGTGACCCTTCTAGGCTGCTTGTCCTCCAAAACACTGAGGATCAAGTGTCCAAACAGTGGTTTAGAGTGGGTAAGGGAACATTGGAAAGGGAACTACTGCCCTGCCACTAACGTGGCAGGACTAGGAAGTTAGTAGGGGACATATGGGTTAGTAACTGAGGGGAGGATAAAGTTATTCATTTACAAACGCAGTCAGTCGCGGGTTTGATGCGAGATATTTGTCTAGGCGGAATTTAAATGAATCAACGGTGCTGCAGTCTATAACGTCTCGGGGAAGCCCATTCCACAAGTTGACAACTCGATTGAAGAAGAAATTCTTAGATTCGTGCGAGTTAAAAGATTTACCAATAATTTTGCAACCGTTACCCCGCGTGTAATTAGATTGGTCGATAGTGAAGTACTTACTACAGTTCATATTGTCGATGCCTTTGATGATTTTGAACACTTGAATTAAGTTGCCTCTTAATCTGCGCTGGGTTAAAGGAAATATATTTAATTCTCTAAGACGCTCTTCGTATGGTTTGTTCTTTAGGCTAGGTATCATTTTGGTAACTCTACGTTGAACTCGTTCTAGCTTGTTTATATCTTTTTGGTAATAAGGGCACCAGGATTGAACGCAGTATTCCAGAAGAGGGCGGACTAAGGAATTGTAAAAGGTTAGGATAACTTCTTTGGATTTATGCTCAAATGACCTGCCTATAAAGCCAATTATTTTGTTTGCCTTCTTAACAACTTCTGAACATTGTTGACTCGGTTTTAGGTTACTCGATATTGTTACTCCCAGATCAGTTTCTCTGTTTACATTCTTAAGCTGAGTGCCATTCATCGAATAGTTTGCTTTCTCATTTAGGTATCCGACATGTAGTACTTTACATTTATCCGCATTGAAACTCATTTGCCAAATTTGGGCCCAACATGACAATTTATCTAGATTGTGTTGCATATCGCCAACTTGTTCTTTTGAGAGTACGCTATTTGCAATTTTTGTATCGTCAGCAAATTTTGAGATTGTGCAGGTGAGACCCTCATCTATGTCGTTGATGTAAATTAGAAAGAGAATTGGTCCTAGTACCGATCCCTGGGGTACCCCGCTACTTACATTGGTCCATTTAGATGCCTTACCGTTTATGACTACCCTTTGCTTTCTGTTGCTGAGCCAGTTTTCTATCCATTTCAACACACCGTCTTGTATTCCATGCGCTTTTAGTTTTAGCAGTAAACGTATGTGGGGAACTTTGTCAAAGGCCTTTTGAAAATCAAGGTATATAATATCTACAGCTTTACTCTCATCGTAGAGGTTGAGGATATCGTGGAAGAAGTCTAAGAGGTTTGTTAAACAGGAATGTTTTTTACGAAAGCCGTGTTGAGTATCTTTAAGTATGTTATTTTCCTCTAAGTGATTTACGAGTCTGTCTCGTATGACTGTTTCTAGCATTTTACATACAACTGAGGTTAAGCTAATTGGACGATAGTTACGGGGTAGGGATTTGCTGCCTTTTTTGAATATCGGTGTTACGTTGGCTAGCTTCCACTGATCAGGCATAGTTCCAGACTGCAAGGATTTATTGAATAGTAATGTCAGTGGTTTGGAGAGCTCATTCTTAGCTTCCTTTAGAACTCTAGGCGAGATTGTATCAGGTTCTGGCGTTTTATTTACCTTGAGTTTATCTAAACAATTCAATACTTCTCTCTCTGTAACGGTGATATTGCTTAGAACATCTGAATTATCAATCTGAATCGGCGATGGTGTAGGGATATCACTGAGGTTTTCTGTTGTAAAAACTGATGCAAAGAAGGTATTGAGGGCATTACTCATTTGTACTTCGTCTTTGGTGTATTCTCCTTTTTCATCGACTAACGGTCCAACAGTTGAAGTAACTACTTTTTTCTTTCTGATATAACTATAGAATTCTTTCGGGTTTGTTTTACTTTGATTCGCAATATGTAACTCTAAGGTCTTTTTACTTTGCTTAATTAACTTTTTGGCTTTGCGTCGTAGCTCTACAAATTTCAGCCGTTCTTCGTCATTTTGTGAGGATTTTAATCTATCATTAGCAAATTTTTTAGCAAGCAGGCAGTTTGAAATATCTTTATTCCACCCTTTGGGCTTATTATTATGGCCTGGACGCCGTATTTTCGATGGTATGCAGTCTTGCACTGCTTTTAGGAAAGTGGTTTCGAATAACTTCCAAGATGTATTTATGTCGTTATTGTTAATTAAAAAGCTCCAGTCAGTTTCTTTAAACATAGCTCTAAGTTTATGAAAGTTTGCTTTCTTGAAATTAGGGACTTTTTCGATGCTACTATTTGGTTCGTTACTAGTAAATTTTAAAGTGAAAGTTATCGTACGATGGTCGCTGTTACTGAATTCATCACCAACATTCAAATTCTCTATCAATTCTTCTTTTGTTGCAAGTACAATAGAGAGAGATTGCAGAGAGTTGTTGAGTGGGCGGGGGCTAATGATACAAAAGGCTTTCCTTTATCCTTTGTCTAGGAGTGTGGTATGAGAGGAACCTCCCCACACATGTGAACAATACTCAATACAAGGACGCACAGTGCTCCTGTACGGAGCAAGAAGCAGTGCAGGGGTAAAGATCCCCTTGAGGCGGTTGAGCACACCCAGCTTTAGGGAGGCTGCCTTAGCAAGACTTGTAATATGGTCCTTCCAAGTGAAAAGAGACACCGAGAATATTGAGAGAAGATGAAGGATTTATTTTTGTATTGTTGAAGTGTAAGGGATAGTCCTCTGTGAGTTCTGAATGGGTAGTAAGATGAAGAAATTGGGTTTTGGAAGCAATAAAGGTAACAAGGTTTTCTCTGCCCCAATTGGAAATAGTAGTTAGATAAGCAGATAAGTGTTGCATGGCTTCATTATGTTTGTCTTTGAGGGATTGCTGGCTGGGGCATTCAGGAAAACTAATTGAGTAGTATAAGATAGAATCGTCTGCGTATGAATGGATGGGCCTGGAGGTACAGTTGATAAGATCATATATGAAAATTAGGAAGAGAATGGGACATAGTACAGAGCCCTGAGGAACACCGGAGTTGATATGATGAGGAAGTGAGCGATGGCCGTCCACAACCGCAGCTATGGTACGGCTGGAAAGGAAATTAGAGACAAAGGCACAGATGGAGGGATAAAAACCGAACGAGGGTAGTTTAGAAATTAAAGATTTGTGCCAGACTCTATCAAGGCCTTCGATATGTCTAGTGCAATAGAAAAGGTCTCACCGAAGTCCCGAAAGGAGGATGACCAAGAGTTAGTAAGATATGAAAGAAGATCACCAGTAGAGCGACCTTTAACACCTTAAGAGCGGCCTGGGTGGTCTATTTGACCGTACCGCCCAGCGTTTTTTTTTTTACCCTAATAGGGTTGTTTCCGTGCTCATTTTCATGCCTAAATAAGACCTAGAGCGTAAAACAAGTATCTATCCCTGAAAGGGCGTAAACAGAGCTTTCCAATGACACCCGAAGTATCCTTGTACGACCACTGGTTATCTTGCAACGATCATGCAACACGAGTGCAAAAACCCTATAATTAGGTAATTTCCGTACATAATTCCCTGTGTAGCGAGTGAGAGAGGGGAGGGAAGGGTGGGATACAGTTCAGTTGGTCCACGGTGGTCGTGGGGAATGGACATAGGGTTGCTACGCTCGTCCCACCGCTCAGCTCTCTCTCTCAGCAACATTACGTGCTGAAAATGGCGGTCGACAGATGTCGTGCACCGCCACATAGTCCAAATTTATTTCACTCGACATATGTCGCGCGCCGCCAATAAGGGGTTAAGGAAGCCATACTGGCGATCTGAGAGTAGATTATGAGAAGAGATATGCTTAACCCTTTCACGTTTTCATGACGAAGAGGTTGCCAGATTATCAATAATAAATAGAGTTCTCTCACTCATATAATTACCTCAACAAAATTAGTTTTCTGCCCACAGCTAACTCAAAGACAACTGCAGAGGTTGAAGTAACTAAACTAAAGGTTTCTAAATACCCCTGATGGTAACAAAGGCTTTAAAGTATCCCTAATAGGCTCAAAATTGCGTCAGAAACGTGAGAGGGTTAAGAAATTTGGAAGCAAGAATAGTTACAAAAACTTTAGTAGTTTATCGAGAGGCCTTCCCTAGGTTTAAGTGCCCGATTAATGACTATTTCCATTCATACATATTCATAGCCTCCGATAGTGCAGTTGGGATATTGTACATGCTAAGATTGGTATGCAGGATTCGAAACTGCATAATAAATCGTAGGCTTGTGCAACATTCTTTAACTGTCTTAGTGGTGCAATGCATAAGTGTGTTGATTTTCGGTGTGAGCGTCCTGGGTTCGAATCCCCGGACTGCCACATGTGTTTGTTAATTTCATTAATCGAGTTTAGGAGTAAAGTTGGTTAGTGGAGAGAACATAATAATTCATTCTGGTTCAGTAGTAGTTTATCGAGAGGCCTTCCCTAGGGTTAAGTGCCCTATTAATTACTATTTCCATTCACACATATTCATAGCCTCCGATAGTGCAGTTGTGATATTGTACATGCTAAGATTGGTATGCAGGATTCGAAACTGCATAATAAATCGTAGGCTTGTGCAACATTCTTTAACTTTCTTCGTGGTGCAATGCATAAGTGTGTTGATTTTCGGTGTGAGTGTCCTGGGTTCGAATCCCCGGACTGCCACATGTGTTTGTTAATTTCATTAATCGAGTTTAGGAGTAAAGTTGGTTAGTGGAGAGAACATAATAATACAAGAGATGAGAGCAATTGGACGATAGTAGGAGGGTTGAGAGTGGTCACCCTTCTACAAGACAGGTTGAATGAAAGCAAACTTCCAGCAAGAAGGGAAGAAATTAGAGGAGAGACAGAGACAAAAGAGTTTGCCTAGGCAGGTAGTCAACACGGAAGCACAGTTTTTGAGTACAACAGGAGAAACACCATCCGGACCATACGCCTTCTTAGTATTAAACCCAGAGAGGGTAGAAAATACCTCTTTAGAAGAGATTAGGATATTAGGTATAAGTAGGAGAGAGGGGGGTGGAGAGGGAGGAATAGCACCGGAATCATCCAAGGTGGATTTTCTAGCAAAAGTTTGAGTGAAGAGTTCAGCTTTGTCAGAGGAAGAAGTGATGGTTGCGCCATCAGAGTGGAAAAGGGGAGGGAAAGACGAGGAAGAAAAATTGTTGGAGAGGTTTTTTGCTAGATGCCAGAAATATTGGGAAGAGCTAGAGTTGGATAGTTCCGTGCATTTTAATTGTTAATGAAAGTGGCAAGTCGAAGAACAGATTTGGCTTGATTACGGGCAGAAACATAGAAAGAATGAGATTCTTGAGTCTTAAGGCGTCGGTACCATTTTAATGCTTCCTCCTTGTTACGGACAGCAGTAGAACCAGCATGAGTAAACCAAGATTTTTTTTGCATTAGACTGAGAGAAAGAAAATGGAATAAATGCTTCTATGCCCGAGAGGATTACCTTGGTAATGCGTTCAGCACTCTCCGAGGGTCCCCGGCCACGGAAGGAAAAGGCATTCAATGGAAAATCAAAGAAGTACTGCCGAAGAGCCTCCTAGTCGGCAGCGCCAAAGTGCCACAAGCGCCGTCGGTTGGGAGGATCGGGTGGCCGTACTGGAGAGATAGGAGACGTGACAGATTTTAGTTTATGGTCGGAGGAGCTCAAAGGAGAGAAAATATTTACAGTATAAGTAGAAGGGTTAGAGGTTAGAAATAAGTCAAGAATGTTGGGCCGATCTCCGAAGCGATCCGGGAAACAGGTGGATTGCTGGACTAACTGCTCTAGGTCGTTTGAGATAGAAAAGATGTAGGCTTGTTCACCTGGTCAGTGGAAACAGAGGAGAGCCATTGGTGGTGGTGAACATTGAAATCTCGTAAGATGGAGATTTCTGCGAAAGGAGAGATGGATAGAATGTGTTCCACTTTAGAAGTTAGATAGTCAAAGAATTTTGGATAGTCAGTAGAATTAGGGGTGAGATGGACAGCGCAGAAATATTTAGTTTGAGTGACAAGAAAGTTTTATATATATACCCCCTCAGGGGGTACTTAGGGGGCCTTCATCTAATGGTGGAGGAAAAAATGAATATGCCTCATGCATCTTACTGTGTGTGTGTCGTATAAGGCGACTAATAGGGGGGATGGCAATAGACTTGTGGATCAACAGCCATACTATGGCAGTGCTGTGGCGGGACTTTATTGTGCTAAAGTACACTCCAACTACTGAAAAGAAACCCAGTCTGAGCCGTTACAATGCATGTAATGGAAAAATTACGTTAAACTATTGTATATATTGTCACAATGACCAGGGTCTTTTAGGAGTAGCTAGACTCGAGTGGCGCCAGACATTCATGAAAGCAGCTGTGCCAAGTCTATTAGAAAGACCTGGTATTGTGAGTTTCATTCCGATACCCTTCCAATTGCACATGACTAGTTTTGCCGTACCTCTAAGCATTTTTGTCTCAATAAACATTTGTGTAGAATGAGCCAATAGAGTGTTACTAGTTTCGTATAATTATGAAGTTGTTTTTTTAGTGGCAACGTTGGAATTTGCAAGCTGGAGGTAAGTTGGGGAGGGAGGAACATTGCACTCATCTCGGGAGGGGGGGAGGGGGCGGCGAGTTTGCCAGCCCCACCAGTTTCATTTAATTATGTGACCATTGCAAGTTTAGTTGTGTTGCAATATCAAGATGTACTTTATTTTATCTGCCACGCTGTTTTAGTCAATATGTTAACACAGGAATACGTTAGTATAAGTAATTCTTGTGAAGTGTCTTAGTATTTTCATATCGTGTGGTAATATATTGCAACCCCATTAGTTTGAGGCTGGATCCCGCTAGCTTCGCCAGGGCTAGGCCTCTTTATTTTCTCGTTGGCGGCCAGAGTAGATAGTTGGTGTCCTCTCTCTCTTGTGACCCATCAGTCTGCCCCTTTTGTGTGTCGTTGCTTGCATAATAGTAACATAACGTAATTAACAGAGAATCCTAGACATTCATTCATTCTTTAATAAATTATTCTTTTCCTCTGATCAATATTTTATTATATTTCCCTTTGTTTTATATATTCTGTACCTCCGGTGGCTGACTTCGGAATCCGTGATAAGGAAGAGCTGGAAGGCTTGCCGGGGTTCATACTAATAAGCACTGTTAATCCCATAGACAGTCCACACACACACACATCCATACCCCTACATATTTTTCCCCGTGTTTGTGCTTAGGACCCGGTAACAACCTTGACGGTTCTGCCCCAGCAATTCTTTGTTCCCTATCTCGGGTTTCGAACTGAGGCAACGGAGTGTTTAATATTAATTAGGAATCCAGCTTCAGTCTGGACCCCCCCCCCCCCCCCCCCCCTCCATAGTTAAGTATGTGTGGAAGGTGGACTCTAAGAGTTCATTGTTTTGGGCGGTAACTCACTGGGGGGCCCAGGTTGAAGCAGAATATATTGGTGTGATATTTGAGGTGGTCAGGGCACCCTGCTTCTACTAATATCACCCCGAGGTTAGTAGTCATATTAGGACACTGCCTTTTATTGTTAGTTCATTATATGTATGCAATATTATTACGTGCAACTCTCTTGGGTTGAGAGTGGATTACCGTTGGCTGGTTTGCGCACGGTTTAGTACTGTCGAGGGCGCGCATAGCCTGTTATGCTCGAAGTACACCTGCACTCTTGTTTCGTTGATGTCTGCTGGTAGCCTATGTATTTAACTATTCAGATTATCCAACCCAGCATTGCTAATCCCGGTGTTGGTTTCGAGTTCTTGTAGCTAGTAAGTTACATGAGTATTTCTGTTCTACTTATTATTCAGAATAGGAGCAGGGCAGTGTGCACCTTAAGCCCTGAGAAGAGCCTGGAAGCGTTCATAGTGCTCTTACCTGTTGCGTCGTGGTGTTGTTTGGTAGAGAGACAAGGTGCATTTCTGTTAGTAATTATTTGTGTATACCGTCTCTAAGCAACTGAGGTCCAAAGTCGTAACAGTGGCGACCTTGTCTAGGATAATCAGAATAGTACCAGCAGTATTACAAATATTTATTTTGATCAGAGGATTTTTTTTAGAATAGGTGTCTAGCATTTTATTTTACTATATCTGAACAACAAGCAAGAGAGGAGGGGGAGAGTGTCTTGCTGTTGCATATCACCAGTGAGGAGGATGCGAGAGTGTTCCTTCGGAGCTCTCCAGAATGGGCACAGATGCAGTTGAGAAGGGTGGAGGAATTGAGGTTGATAGCATCAGTGTTGGGAGTAGAGGGGTCTCTTCTTATGACAGGGGAAGCATGTCAGCAGTATATATGGCAGTATTATTATGATGTTCGAGAGGAGGCCGAGCTAACAACTGTGCCGGCAGGAGGCTATATCTCACCTGCACGCTCTCCGCCGCGCACACCCAGTCCTTTTAATGATAGCATAACGTCTTCCCAGTTGACATGTCCTACTGTTATTCCCCCGTTGTTGCCTGACGTGCCCCTTGGTGTGCCCCAACTTACTCAACCCAATTTTTATCCTTTACACTCTACTCCTGCTGCTGGCTGCTGGCTGGGCGGCACAGAACCAGGTTACACCCCCCCGCCCCCATTTATCCCAGCCGGACTTTCTACGATTCAGCCACGTTACCGTCCCGCTTATGTTCCTACACCACCCCCTACTTTTTCCCCGGTAGGGCTATCGAGTGATGCTCTAGTACAATTAGAGTTGAAGAAATTGGAAATGCAAGACAGAGAGAGAGAAAGGCAGGAGAAGAGAGAAGAGAGAGAAAGGCAGGAGAAAAGAGAAGAGAGAGAGATGCAGGAGAGGTTAGAAACAGAGAATGACAATGGAGTTACAAAGAACCAAAGTTGAGGTAGACGGGGGTAGGTACACAAGGGGACAAGTGGGCACGGTACACAGGGAGGAATCTAGCGAGTTAAAGTTGTCTCGTAGCCTGAAGCTCGTTGCCGCTTTTGGCGAGGAAAAAGTCACTGAATGGTTCCAGCAATTTGAAAAGAAAGCACGGGAGTTCGAGTGGCCACGGGAACGCTGGGCGGCATTGGTGGCAAATGTTCTCAAGGGAAAAGCGCTCGAGGCATATGATAGGATGTCAGTGGAGGACTTAGCAGAGTATGATCATTTAAAGCAGGCTATCCTTAAGGCTTATGAACTCAGACCAGAAACCTATCGCCTTAAATTTCGTAATGCAAGGAAGAAGCCTAATCATACTCATGTTGAGTTTGCTAAGTACCTCCGTGATTGTTTGTCTCGTTGGCTTTTGAGTGAAAATGTAACCTATTTAAATGAGGCAGTTGAGCTTTTCCTGCTAGAACACTTTACCAACAATGTCGACAAAGAGATTTGCCAAAAGATCCGTGAGAAGCGCCCCGGCAAGCTGTCTGATGCTGCCGTGTGGGCTGATGATCAAGTGTTGGCAACCAAGGGTTTTACTGATTGTGCCAGATATGCCCCCCCACCCCCCCCACCCCCACGAATGCACGTGATGAGAAGTACCGAGCAGGTGGAAGTGGAGGGTACAGTAATAGTGGCCCTGGTCCCACACGTAATAATAACGGTGGAGACAAACAAAAATCACCAAATTCAGCCCGACCTGATTCCAGTGTTGTTAGGTGTTATGGGTGTAAACAGACTGGACATATTAAACCAAACTGTCCCAAGGCAAAGCCTTCTGCAGCGCTTGCTAAGCCTGTGTCGTTAGTGGTTGGTATCCAGGGAGGAGGGGATGAATCTTTGTTACCGAGGTTGGAGGCAGACCGAAGGGTGAAGCATGGGGTGCCAACGGCCGTGGCACAGCCTGCCCCCGACAAAGTGTCTCAACTAGGTACCAATGCAGGTCCAGAAGCCTCGCACGCTTGGTGCCGGGCTTTCGTTCATGAGGGTGAAGTAGAGCTGTGTGGGAAGGTGTATCCAGTCAAGGTTCTTAGGGATTCAGGAGCTAAGCAGTCCATGTGTTTGAACTTGACGGGGAAGCCAATAAAATCTGATGAGTTTGTGTTATGTCGAGGTGTACACACTGAGGCCTGATATAGACTCGTTCCTATTCATCTTAGATGTCCTGTAGTCACGGCGACGGAGAAGGTAGCGGTCATGGACACATTACCTGTGGAGGGGATTGATTTTCTGCATGGAGCAGACATGGCAGGGAGTAGAGTCTTTCCACCTCCGGTAGTGGTATCGGAGCAGGTACATACGGAGGAGAGAAAGAAGGAGGCTAAGAAGCTGCCTCCCGATTTGTTTCCGGTGTGTGCGGGCACGAGAACTATGGCCCAGGTTGCACAGCCGGAGGAATTGTTTGGGGAGGAGATAGATCTGATCGAGGGGACGTACAGTAATGAATCTGCATCACCCATAGATTCGACTGATCTGCAGGGTGCCGAGGGTGTGCAGGACGAGGAGGAAGGCTCAGCGGAAAGCTCCTCACTCGTTTCGCCCGGTGCCAGAGGTGATACTGATGGGAGCGATCGGGTCCCTACGGGAGGACCGGTTGATCCTGTATTATCGAATCAGACCGACTTGGAGGCTATACCTAATCTTACCACCGTGGCACCAGGGGAGATTGGTGAGGCGCCGCAGAGTGATGCTTCATTAACACAATTGTTTTCTAAGGTCGGGGAGAGTACTCCAGACAGACGTAAGACCCATCAGCTCTGCCATATTAACATGTTGAAGAGGTACTATCGTGCGGCGGGCACACAGTCTATGTCACCTAAAGGGGCTAGCCGAGAGAGTTGCCTGGGCGCCAATCAGTCACCTGCTGGTGTTAACGGGGAGTTGTCTGAGGCAGTTTGTGGTACTGTATCCGCTCAGAACAGGTCAGTGGGGAAAGTTGAATCAGATACGGTCAATTTCTTGCCTATGTTATTGACTGGAGAGTTGGAGTCGGAGGTGCAGGGTGAGCCCGGGCCTGGTGGATGGTGGTTGGATAACCCGGGTCCCGGGGCTAGCGGTTCATGCACTGTGGAAATGCCAGGCAAGGCTCCTGCACTGCCTCTCAACCCCCCTCTTCACTCTCCCCAATTCTCCGGTCCCAGGGACCAGGATGCCGTGTCTCGTTGCCCTGTCCTGGTTGTAGAAGGCATGGAGGAGGAGAGGGAGCATTTCCCAGGTGAGGCTGTGCCGGCTGGGACATGGGCAGAGAACAGGTACCTGGCCCTGCGGGAGAAATTGACCCATTTACCTCCGGAAAGGGTTGAGGAGATGTTTACTACATTGTGAGCGTATCCACACGTGTTCGGGGATGCACCAGGTTTGACATCTTGGGCGGTGCATGACATCGATGTGGGGGAGAATAAGCCTATAAAATTACCACCTTATAGAGTTAATCCACAGACGCAGCTCGCTCTTGATGTTGAGCTGAGGTATATGGTTGACAAGGGCCTCATCAAGAAAGGCTGGAGTGAGTGGTCAAGCCTAGTAACTCTGCAGCCTAAGCCTGATGGTAAGATCCGTTTCTGTGTCGATTTTCGCAAAGTAAATTTACTCTCAAAGACAGATACCTAGCCTTTACCGAGAGTTGATAACTCAGTAGACAAGATTGGGGCAGCCACGTTCATCACAAAAGTGGACTTAGTTAAAGGCTATTGGCAAGTCCCACTAACCGAATGTGCCAAGAAAATCGCTAGTTTTGTGGTGGGTGGAGGAGTGTATCAGTGCCAGGTAATGCCGTACGGCTTGAAGAATGCTCCTGCCACATTTCAGCGGTTAATGGACAGGGTTGTGCATGATATCCC
This sequence comes from Paralithodes platypus, assembly GCA_032716605.1. Lineage (NCBI taxonomy): Eukaryota > Metazoa > Arthropoda > Malacostraca > Decapoda > Lithodidae > Paralithodes > Paralithodes platypus. The sequence continues at coordinate 33,778,465 of CM064567.1, read as the reverse complement.
CAATTGTTTAGTCTACATAGATGATGTTGATATTTATGACACAAATTGGACCGATCATTTGGCCAATGTGGGTGAGCTTTTCCGGAAGTTGTCTTAGGCTGGTTTAGTGGTCAATCTGGCAAAGTGCGAGGTCGTGCAGGCTCGGGTGCAATATCTAGGTTACGTTGTTGGCCACGGCCAGATCTGTCCCCCTCGGGCGAAGGTGGAGGCTATCCAGAGTTTCCGAGCACCTCATAATAAGAAAGCCGTGCAACGTTTCCTTGGCATGATAGGCTATTATTGCCGGTTCATCAAAGGATATTCCACCGGGCTTGCCCTATTGACAAATTTGCTACAAAAGAACAAACCATTTAAATGGACAACAGAGTGTGAGCAGGCTTTCAAAGATGTCAAAAGCCTCCTCTGTTGCCATCCTATATTACGTGCCCCAGATTTCAACAGGCCTTTCGTCTTGGCAGTAGACGCCAGTGATGTGGGTGCCGGCTCTGTGTTGATGCAAGAGTTCGGAGATGATGTTGAGCACCCCATTTCCTACTTTTCGAAAAAGTTTAACCGAGCACAAAATAATTATTCTGTGATCGAAAGGGAGTTGCTAGCTATTATTTTGAGTTTACACCATTTCGCTGTTTATTTGCCACCATATGGGCCCGTGCTCAGAATCTACTCTGACCATCATCCTCTGCAGTTTCTTAACCCTCCCGCATCCAGCAACATAATTATCTAACTTATGGTAAGACATTCTCTAATTTGCCATGAAATATCAGGCTGGGCGAGTTTTCGAAGCCTTGTGTTTTTCTGTATTTTCATCCACCAGAATGCTGTTTATTGTGATGTATCATATGTCAATGGAAAGAGGAATATTTATAGTACATGATAAAAAAATTGTTTTTTAAATAAATCGAAATATGAAAGTGTAAGTGAGTCCGGAATACAATTATTTCCCATGCAATTGTCTTCACACCGCCCTAGCTCTAAATTGTGAGTGATGACCATATATTGTGTTTTGCTCAAATAATAGTATGTTTTCTCCTCTTTCCAAATCTGAAAACAGAAATTGTTTATCTTCAATAGTTCTCAAGCAGTGACCGAAAGAAAAAATAAATTATTTTGATTGATATGGTTTATAACATTTTCGATTTATTTCGTTGCTACGAAGTGTATGGTTTTAAATTTAGGCTGTATGAATACGGCAAATAATGCTGATGAGTATAAAATAAACTAGAAGTTCCTAGGACAAATACTTTTTGTGCTATGAATATTTGAAATGAAGAGCCAAAATGCGAATATTTATGCTTCACCCATCTCTGTTCCGGCGATGCTAGCCGGGTTCCGAGCTGTTCCCCACCTCGTGGTTGCGTTATTTGCTCGGATACGTATATAACTGTATATATCACCAGAATTGAAAAATTGTGCTCTTTCCAATGGTGAAAACAAAAATAATATAGCGTAATTGGTTCGCGAGCTATGCCCAATTGTTTCCATGCAGTGACCGAAAAAAAAAATAGATATGGTTTATAACATTTTCGATTTATTTCGTTGCTGCGAAGTGTATGGTTTTAAATTTAAGCTGTATGAATACGGCAAATAATGCTGATGAGTATAAAACAAACTAGAAGTTCCTAGGACAAATACTTTTTGTGCTATGAATATTTGAAATGAAGAGCCAAAATGCGAATATTTATGCTTCACCCATCTCTGTTCCGGCGATGCTAGCCGGGTTCAGAGCTGTTCCCCACCTCGTGGTTGCGTTATTTGCTCGGATACGTATATAACTGTATATATCACCAGAATTGAAAAACTGTGCTCTTTCCAATGGTGAAAACAAAAATAATATAGCGTAATTGGTTCGCGAGCTATGCGCAATTGTTTCCAAACAGTGACCGAAAAAAAAAATATATATGGTTTATAACATTTTCGATTTATTTCGTTGCTGCGAAGTGTATGGTTTTAAATTTAAGCTGTATGAATACGGCAAATAATGCTGATGAGTATAAAACAAACTAGAAGTTCCTAGGACAAATACTTTTTGCGCTATGAATATTTGAAATGAAGAGCCAAAATGCGAATATTTACGCTTCACCTGTCTCTTTTCCGCCGATGCTAGCCGGGTTCCGAGCTGTTCCCCACCTCGGCATTGGTTTATTTCCTCGGATACGTATAACTGTTTATATCACCGTCATTGGAAACTTATGCTCTCTCTAATGGTGAAAAAAATAATAATATAGCGTTATTGGTTCACGAGCTATGCGCAATTGTTTCCATGCACTGCTATTGTTTTGTAAATAAATGAGAATGTTTATACAGATGTTTATCTTTGCCACAATATACAACACTTTTATATAATTTTCCTTGCCAATAATTGTATAATGTTCATAGAAGACATGTGAGTCATGAAGGTTGTCAATTTTACTTACCTGATAGGGCCACAACCCTTTCCAACAAGAAGGGAAATGGCTCCTGGGTTGACACTGAAAAAACAAAACAAGAAAGCCAGGTTATCATCAAGTAATAAATTCAGAAATAATTCTATTGTACACACAAATAAAGTAATATATAAATATATATATATATAATTATATAATTATATATATATACCGGTATATATATATATATATATATATACAAGGTGTCAAACAAAATATAATGAATGGTAACAAAAATGTGTGTATGTGTGTGTGGGTATATAATATATATATATATATATATATATATATATATATATACAAGGTGTATATATATATATATATATATATATATATATATTTATATATATATATATATATATAAATATACAAATACAAGGTGTCATAAATATATTTATCTATCTATTTATCTATATGCTCAGGCCCAATCCCCATTTTGGGGGTAGCCGACTCAAGACAGAGCAAGAACAGGGAAAACACAAAAACAACATAAAACAAAAAATAAACACAGATAAAAAACACAAACTCACACACATCCATATATATCCATATAAATAATCCATATAAATATATACAGTATATATATATATATATATATATATATAAATACAAGGTGTCATAAATATATATATATATATATATATATATATATATATATATATACAAGGTGTCAAACCACAGAAATATGCAGATTTCCAAGCCACCCTAGGAGGTACTGCATTTGACTCGTTATTTTTTTAGAGTGGTTTCCCCAGGAGGCCTATATCCACTTTGATGATGAAGGTGGGTAAATGTAGGTGGGTGAATGTCGGTGGGTGAATGTCGGTGGGTGAATGTGTGGGTGAATGTCGGGGGGTGAATGTCGGTGGGTAAACGAGGGTGGGTGAATGAAGGTGGGTGAATGAAGCCGGGTGAATGAAGAAGAGAAATGGAGAAGAGAAATGAATGAATCAATGAATGAATGATTGCACATGGCTCCTGACTATAGGACACCTGCATTGTGACGATGGAAAAGGTTGAAGCAGTCGTTGACGTCAATGCAGAGGGCAACCGTGCAAGTCGTGCAGCGGAAGCTTGTGTCCTTGCGAATGCCGTTCATTACTTTGCAGTAATAGCAATGGAGTCGCTTCTTGGCCGGAATCCTCTGCCGAGAATGGTCCAAGGCCCTGTTCAACCGGATATGGTTCAGAACAATAGGACGGGGCCTTGGGACCACTCCAGGTCGAGGTCTCCGGACTCGCACCGCTCCTGCTGCTTCCAGTACTGGTGGCGGTTGGTTGGCAGCTTCAAGAGCTGCTTCCCCATCGTCACCAGCAGCAGCTGCATCAGGTGCTAGTACCACGGGGGGTTGAACCAGGACATAGTTTCCCCCCGGGGCAGCAGCATCAGCAGCAGCATCATCTTGTTCTGGTGGTGGGGAGGGGACATCGAGACGTGGTGCCCTCTCAACGCCTCTTCTTCCTTGGGTAGCACTTCCTGTACAGGACATAGGCGTTGAAGAGGGCCATTTGGATGAAGTAGAAGGTGATCTTCTTCGTCCACTTGACCGTCCTTCGCTGGATGGGGTAGTACTGGACCATCTGGTCGAAGTGATCCACCCCACCCATGTGGATGTTGTAGTCTTCAACGCAAACAGGTTTGAAGACCTCCCTCTGTCCACGACGCCACTTGCCCTGTTGGTCCTTCTCTTTGAAACTGACAAGCTTCGGGATGGTGTCCTGGTTGTGGAAAGTGGACACCATGTTGACGATGCGCTTGTCTCGCCAAAGTAGGACCATGGTTAAGCCGTTGTTCATTGCTAATGTCGCATCGTGTTCAAGCTGATTTGCTTTAGCAATGTCGCACAACCGCTTAGGAGCTCCTCGTACAAGGCGCAGGGTGCCACACACATAGATGTTGTGTGTGAGCATTTGCTGGCACAGGTCAACTGAGTTGTAATAGTTGTCCATGTACAGCCTGTACCCCTGGCCTCTGGAGGACTCCGTGAGACCCTCCACCGTCTCCTGGAGAGATGTACCCGGACTGGTGTAGACCCGAAAGTCCCACACATAGCCAGTCAACGCCTCTGCCAGGATGTACATCTTGACACCGTACTTCGTCGGCTTCATTGGGTTGTAAACCTTGAATGAAAGGCGACCCTTCCATCCAAGGCTGCCTTCGTCAAGGGACAGCTTTTCGGCGGGGATGTATGCCAGCTTGAAGCCTTCAAGTAGGTATTCCATCACCGTCCGAACCTTCACAAGCCTGTTCTTGTTCTGCCTGCAGACTGCCTTGTTGTTGAAAGCATGGAAATACTTCAACAAGGCTAGAAACTTAGTCCTACTCATCGTTCTCCGAAATACTGGGTAGTCGTGAAGGACAGTTGAACGCCAGTAGTGACTCAGAGAGAAGGAATCTTGGTGATGCCCATGAGGAAGTACAGGCCAAGGAATTTGGCCATTTCCTCCTCACCAAACAGGTGCCAAAGAGCGGCTGCTCCGTCAACAAACTTGGCGCAAGCATTTGTCTCCAATACCAGGTATTTGCAGCATCTCCCTTGTGAAGAAGAGCTGGAAGAACTGGAGAGGAGTCACCGGCTTTGGAACCTGCATGCCAGGGGTCCCTGAGAACAGATCAGGCTGGGGGTCGAAGGGGGTGTTGGTCCAACCGGCATCACGATCGCGAGCACAGCCACGACCACCGCGAGGACCACCGCGAGGAATCACCTCTGCGGCCCCTGGGCCTACCACCTGCCCCCCTACGGGGACCTGGCCTCCGGCGTGGCATAGGTCGAGGGGTTGAGTGGGGGGGGCTTCTGCATCAGATGATGCAGAAGCCGGTGAACCTGGTGCAGCACCAAGTGGTGAAAGGTGTGGAGCTGGTGAACCTGGTGCAGCTGCACCAGCTGGTGAAAGGTGTGGAGCTGGTGAACCTGGTGCAGCTGTACCAGTTGGTGAATGGTGAAGAGGAAGCCTTTGGGGAAGAAGCTTCTCGATTGCTGCTGGAGGATTCAACGCTGTGCGTGGCACCTCAGCAACAACCTGAGCACGCACTGCGGCTTCAGCAACCTCAGCACGCATTGCGGCTCAATGCTCAGGCAGAACAAATGTCGAGGGGGTCAACGGTGTGTCGCTGAAGGGGGACACTGCGGGGGTGACCGTTCCCATGGCATGCGAAGGCGGGGTATTCAAAGTGCCCACAGCAAGTAGCGTAGCAAACAGGTGTGGGCTGCGGGTTGATGATCCTGCTGGAAGCCAGGATGAGGCACCGCCACGCGAGGTGGATGGAAGAGGTGACGTGGGAAGTTGGGTGATGGTAGGAGGTAATCGGCGATGTAATGGATGGGATGAGATGTAGATGGGATGGGATGAGATGTAGATGGGATGGGATGGGATGTGGATGGGATGGATGGTGGTGGTGGATCCGCTGGGGCTGGTTCAGTTGGTGGTGGTGGTGGTGGGTCGTCTGACGTTGCTGGTGGTGGTGGTGGGTCGTCTGACGTTGCTGGGGCTGGTGGTGGATCGGCCGAGGTGGGGGCGTCGAGGCGGAGTCGCTTGGGCGGAGGTGAAGCCCAATCCTCATCGTCAGACCACTCGTCCGACTCACTCTCGCTTGCCGTCTCATCCGTCGTCGTCAGGTCCAGCACCTCGTTGACCACATCCTCCAGTTGGGAGTCCCGCAAACGTTTCTTAACATCCCTCTTGTCCGACATGGCAGCTGGCGTATGGCGGTAGGCTGGCGTATGGCGGTAGGCTGGCGTATGGCGGTAGGCTGGCGTATGGTGGCAGGCTGGCGTAGTTAGCTTACGATGCTGAAACCAAGAAATGGAAATAAAGGAAAAACGTAATTGACGTTGATAGTTGTCATGACGCAAGTTCGCCATCACTGGATCCATATAACGTTGGTATAGTTCACCATGACATAGTCATAGTTTTGCATTATCCGATTCCAGATGACGTGAGTATAATGGATTCATGACGGTATAGTTCCGCATTTTGTAATTCAAATGGGGGAACACCATAACGTAGTCATAGTATGGCATTATAAGAATATATATATTTATACCTTGGGGCTCTTTTCTTATAGTTTCTTACAGTAGATCCTCTGGAAAAAGGCAAACTATGCCTGTGTATCCAGCTCAGTACCAGTACTTGCACTGCTGCGGTCGTTCACGGTGTTGGCGGCGGTGGTAGCAGACGCAACATTTTTACTATTCTGTATTTTTGTTTTATAATCAAACTTCAAATCTTGTCTTCCCCATGCTTTATCAAGATTACTTTCAAACTCCCTTATTGATTCGAAATCGACTACATACTGGGGCAGTGCGTTCCACTCATTTACCACTCTATCACAAAATGAGTTCTTTGCCTTCTCAAGCCTATTTCTTTCTTTGTAAATTTTCTTAGAGTGTCCTCTCGTTCTTGTTCCCTCCCGCATCAAGAAGATACCTTCACACACATCCTCATCGTACTTTCCTGACACTATCTTAAAAGTCTCTATCATATCCCCTCTCTTTCTCCTATATGCCAGTGTCCTCAACCTCTGCTCATAGCCCGCGTTCTTCAACGTTGGTACCAGCTTGCTAGCTCTCCTCTGCACTTTCTCCACTGCTTCTATATCCTTTACCATATATGGAGCCCACACCTGGTTTGCATATTCCAGGTGCGGCCTAACCAGCGCTGTATATAGATTCCTGAAGATTTCTTCGTCAAGTGACACAAATGTCCTCCTTATCAGCCCTACAATTCTATTGGCTTTGTTTATCTTTTCCGCTAAATGTTCTGAGAAATTTAACTTATTGTCTATCACTACTCCTATATCCTTTTCTGCACTCACTTCCTCCATCGCTTCATACATACTGTATCCTACCTTGTCTATCTTGCTGCTCCCAATCCGCATGTACTTGCATTTTTTTGGATGAAAAGGCATTAACCAATGCTCAGACCATCCCTTCATGCCCTCCACATCTCCTTGAAGCAAACCCATATCTTCCTTACTCCCCACTCTTCTATACAGTTTAGTGTCATCCGCATACAGGTATACCTCACTTCCATTAGTTATAACTTCAGGCAAGTCGTTGATAAATATAACGAACAGCAGTGGTCCCAACACAGATCCCTGAGGTACCCCACTTGTAATTTCCCTCCATCCCGAACCTATTCCATTCACCAGTACCCTCTGTCTCCGATCTTTCAGGAAGGCTTCTATCCATTTCACACATTTCTCCCCTATATTATAGCTTCTAACTTTCTCTATTAACCTTTTATGTGGGACCTTATCGAAGGCCTTCATAAAATCGCAATATACCACGTCTATTACATCACCATCTTCTAGAATTTGCATCCAATCATCTACCACCTTAATTAGCTGTAGTACCGTCGACCTCCCCGGCAAGAATCCGAACTGTCTCCCACTGAAAAGTTGGTTTGACTTCATATGATCCATTATTCCTTCTCTAATTACCGTTTCCATTAGTATACACACAACACTTGTCAAACTGACTGGTCTATAATTCCCTGGGTCATTTCTCTTTCCCTTCTTAAATATAGCTGTTATGTTCGCCTCTCTCCAGTCCATCGGGATTTGTCCTGTATTAAACGATACCTCAAATAACATTTTCAATGGCTCTACTAACATCTCCCCTCCTTCCTTTATGATTCTTGGGTGTATCCCATCTGGTCCCGGTGACTTACTTCTGTTCATTTTTTCTATAGCCCTTCTTATTCTAGCATGGGAAAACTCTATTAGTTCTAGTGCCGGTGCCTGTTTGATGGGAATAGTAGGCACTGCATCCTCCGACTCCACTGTTAGTACCCCCCCAAAGTATTTCCCCAGCACCTCTGCTTTCTCCTTATCAGTCTCCGCTCTACTCCCATCATTCAACCCACCCACCAGCTCTGGGATCCCTACTCTTCTTGTTAACTTTTCCTGAATGTACTTCCAGAATATTTTTGGATTATCCTTCACATTTCTAGCTATCTCTCTCTCCCTCTCCTTCACCCCCCTCCTTGTTTCCCACCTTATTTTATTGTTTGTTTGTCTGCGTTCCAGATCCACTTCCTTAGCCTCTATACTAGACCCCCTGTTCTTTTTTAACAATTTTAATCTTTCCCATAATCGTTTCTTTCTTCTAATCAATATCCAAAGCTTTCTTTTCATTGACAATTCTGGGTTACTTCTTTTCCTCAATTTTGTTTTATCCATATATTCCCTTACTGGTACACTTTTGGATACAGCATTCTCCAGTTTGACTCTAATTTTCCTCCACATTCCTTCAGCGTCTTCACCGTTCAAATATTCCCCCCAGTCAATGTCCAAACACCGTCTCAGCAGCTCATAATCTGCTCTATCATACATGTATATTTTTCTATTGCTTCTATTATCCCTCTCCGATTTAATGTTACAACTAAAGCTTATACAGGCATGGTCACTACGACCTATAGGGCTATCCACATTAACATGTTCCACTATATCCTCTTCATTGCTAAAAATCAAATCAAGTACACTCCCCTGCGTCCCATCTCTATATCTTGTCATCTCTACAATATGTTGCGTTAAAAAACAATCTCTCACTTTCTCTATAAACTTATTTTCCAGGCTACCCTGTCCCGCTGGAGTAGTACAATTTGCCCAGTTGATCCTTGGCAAATTGAAATCTCCAATCAAAATTTTATATTTGTTCTCTCTATTATCTATCTCCTCCATTGCTTTCAGTAGGTTATCATCCTCTCCCCTGCTATTATTTGGGCTTCTATATATAGAGGCAATTAGAATTGATCCTCTTACACATTTGACTTCAATACACAAATACTCACAATACTGCTGTCTCATATCCACCTCATTAACCTTGAGCTCTTTTCTTACATAAATAAACAGTCCTCTTCCAACCTCTGCTCTAATAGCATTTCTCTCATATAACTCAAAACCCTCCAAACTATATTCCACCAGTTCCCTTTCAATTCTAACATTTTTGGTCTTACTTCCTGTAGGGCTATGACATCAGGTTTTTCCTCTTCATCCTGCAACCTACATATCAGTTCTCTTTTCTTGTCCTGGGTAAACACATCCACATTACTAAACATAATCCTTAATCCATCTACCATTCCTTCAGCAATTACACCATCCCGCTCCTCCAGTCCGTACCCTACTCCCCTGTTAGCACTACTGGGTCTGCCTCTTTGTCTGCTGTCTCTCCCTGTGACACCTCCACCCCGTTCTCCTCCTCCGTCACAACTCTCATCACATTCTCTCCCCTCCCTGATCTCCCCCTCCTTTCTACTCTTATAAACCACTTCCTCACTTTTCCGTCCCTCACTCTCCAGTAAAAATTTCTCTTATCCTCCTCATCCAACTTTCCATTATTTTCATCAGCCTTTTCTTGTAATTCCTTAATTTTTTTCCTTTGTTCTATACTCAAATCCTTCTTTAGTCTTATGTGTTTCAGTTTATCATTTGTATTTAGCCTCCAACTAAAATTTGTCACAGTCTCCGCCACTACCCTAGTTTTAAACTGTACCCTTATAGGTCTCATCTCTCCCCATTTATATCTACATATCCTACTGATCTCCTCCACCTGCCCTTCCCATCCATATTCGTCCTCATCTACACCTTTCAAGACCTCCTTCACTGTCTCCATATCCCTCACTTTTCTCACTCCATTATCATTCATATGAGTCTCTATATCTCCATACAAGATTACACCCCTATCCCTGTCCATGGCCTCCCTCACGACACTCTCCTTGTTCTTCATGACCCCTACAACTGCACTCTCAAAACTTTGTTTGGTCATATTCATTTCTTCCTTTTGCTCTTTCATAATATCCTCCAAATCCTTGACTTTTTGTTTACCTACCACCGTCCATGCAGTCGACTCCTTTACTTTCGTGAAACGTCCTTCGTATTCCTTCAGCTGCTCCTTCAATGCCATATTCTCTGCTCCCAGTTCATCTACCCTTTTCAATACCATCTCTAGGCTCTCATTAACTGCCAAAAAAGGCCTGCATTCACTTCCTTCGCTAGGCCTATTCCCTTCCCCACCTATCACACCACACATTACACACAGTGCCTTAACTTTCTCACCAATATCCCCCTTCCATTTCTCCGTATCACTCATCCACTTTTCCAAATCCTTCACAACAATACTAACCTCTTTTAACTTCTTATCTGTGCTCTTAAATCCCCGAAAACGTTGTAACCTTCCTTCCGCCTCCGTCATATCCGAAATTCCCTCTGCCATGTTTGTTTACAAACTCAACAACTCACAACCCTACCGCTGTCCCGTCACTACACACTCTTATTACACTATATATCACCCCTCCACCACACCAATATATCCTCCAAACACTTCACTAAATCCTTCCTCTTCTTGTTAGCCCCGTATGAACTCGATATCCTTGAATTAATTGACTATTCCCATAACATATGCCGGAGCCTCAAACTTGCGTCCGCCTTCCGCCATGGTGTGCCGCTAACTATATCATTTTATTTTATTTATAATTTTATTTCATTTACATATTTTTTGTTTTATTGTTCCTGTTCCCCAGGGTGTCCATGGGACCACCCCCTAGGTCCAGAGCAAGGGCAGGGCCGATAATCGAGTATTTATATATATTTTTAATTATTATAGTTTTTATTTATTTTATTTATATCATTTTATTTTATTTATAATTTTGTTTCATTTATATATATATTTTGTTTTATTGTTCCTGTTCCCGAGGGTGTCCATGGGACCACCCCCTAGGTCCAGAGCAAGGGCAGGGCCCATAATAGAGTATTTATATTGTTATTTTATATATATTGGGATTTAATATAGTTTTTATTTATTTTATTTATAGGCCTATAATTTTATTTTATTTATAATTTTGTTTCATTTATATATTTGTTTTTGTTATTGTTCTTTGGCCAAACACCCTGGGGAACAAGAACAACACAACAGGGAAGGGGACAATTATATATATACGGTATATACCTTTATATATAAAATAAATATAATCTAATAAATCCCAATATATATAAAATTACTATATAAATACTCGATTATGGGCCCAGCCCTTGCTCTGGACCTAGGAAGTGGTCCCATGGACACCCTGGGGAACAGGAACAATAACAAAAACAAATATATAAATGAAACAAAATTATAAATAAAATAAAATTATAGGCCTATAAATAAAATATATAAAAACTATATTAAATCCCAATATATATAAAATAACTATATAAATACTCTATTATGGGCCCTGCCCTTGCTCTGGACCTAGGGGGTGGTCCCATGGACACCCTGGGGAACAGGAACAATAAAAACAAAAATATATATAAATGAAACAAAATTATAAATAAAATAAAATGATATAAATAAAATAAATAAAACTATAATAAATACAAATATATATAAATACTCGATTATGGGCCCTGCCCTTGCTCTGGACCTAGGGGGTGGTCCCATGGACACCCTGGGGAACAGGAACAATAAAACAAAAAATATGTAAATGAAATAAAATTATAAATAAAATAAAATGATATAAATAAAATAAATAAAACTTATAATAAATCACAATAAAGAAAAATAGGACTATATATAAAATAACAATAGAAATACTCGAATATATATATATATATATATATTATATAAAAAATAAAGATAGGCCTAGCCCAAGCCTAAACATATAAAATACCCCAGCTGTGAGGAAAAGGTATAAGGTCAAGGAGTGCTGACCCGCCGCGGGCAAGTAATTATGGGATTAGCTTAGGTACTTTACCCAGACATCTGTGGCTGTCCAAAGGTTCACTGCTGTAGTGTAGTGTACAGTGGCGCATAAAAGTCTTGTATTTTTTATGTCAGGCTATTTACCGTGACATATTTGTACTTACCGTGACATTTTTGTCTAAAAAATTCGTTTATAATCTATCCACACTTCACTGTTAGTTACTTCACTCAAATAAAACTGTGTATTCACTAAAAATTGCCCAAATTGGGCATAAAATAATGCCAAAAATGGGCAAAACACAACTATATTTCGTAATTACAGCTTTATTATACTTCGTATGTAGTATTTATTCATAATATATTGGTCTTTCAAGCGAAAATGAAGGTTTTAGGGTAATATATATACGACACACACGTATAGCCTAGCATACATTTGTAATCACAAACCTAACAGAAGTTAGGAATGTGACTACGAATGCTTACTACACTAACCCTACGAATATGATATAAATAATATTATTATTCACAGTTCACAACACTTCCACTGGGTCCATTCTAGCCGCCTAAAAAACACATGGCTGGCTATGGAGAGGCGAACAACGCGGCACAAAGTCACAAATCACGAGTTATATACATAAATTATAAATAGATAGCCACAAATTGATGATACACTGCCTCTTAGTACATAAATAATCAAGATTTGCCCGCCTGAAACCCGCTCCATGGCGGGCAATGGAGGCGAGACGAGATTTAAAGGTTCGGGAGTACTACCTCACAGACTGGCGGCCGGCTCTCAACTGGTGAAACAAAGCCCCGCACTCCTCACACAGGGACGCTAGGGGGTTGCCAGATATTTCATTTTGTAACTTACTGATGGCTAACTTACCAGCCAAAAATGCGTCCAAATCGCGTCATAAACTTATTTACCACGAATATTTCTAACTTACGGGTGGCATTATGACGCGATTGCGTCATACGACCACTCTTCGAGGGGTGGCGTTATGACGCGATCGCGTCCTAAAAATGCGAGAGGGTTAAAATGTCTTGCAGACATTATTGCTACATAATGATGAGTACAAATAAATACGGTGACCCCTCCATTAATGTCAGCCTGCCAATAATCATACTTGGCACCTGGCAGGCATGCCAGCCCTTTATAGGGACCCTCCATTCACTAGAGCTACCAAATATGTATCATTATAAGCGGCATGATTAATTACCTATGGGACGTCAATTGAATTGGATTGCAATATAAAAAAATATAATAAACATATATTAGGAATGATATATTATGCTTCTGTTTATGCTTACCATCCCTTACAAACTCGACCTCGTTGCCAGAATCCCTTGAATATCTGGTCTTAGCTGGTGAGTGGTCACAAGTTGTAGACATGGTTTTGAGGTGGCTCCGTCTGTCGTCAGCCTGCTTCCGTGTTTACACACAGTGAGTCTTTTGTATAATTGTTCCTTATTGGGGCCACCAAATTGTTTGTATTATTTTGTGACTGTCACCAATTGAGGGTGCCCAAAGTCAGGTCCCACGGGATTTAATTAAGTGGGGTAGCCTACCTTTTAATTTAATTTTAATATTATTATTTCTTAGCCTGTTTTGCTGATTTGGAGGCCTGTGTGTAGCCTACCTTTTCAAGTTCTTCAATTTTGAAGGTTTCACACATCGGTCAGTGGGGATATGTAAATGGTTTCTTCAGCAACGGCTTATGAGTATTTTGATTCCTCCTAACCTAGCTTGGGGTTATAATTATTTACCCCCACTTCTCCTAGAAGTGCTCCTGCGTTTTATGTGAACGTTTTCGGGTGCTGATAATAAGGGCTTCTGGCGTTTTCATGGTTTTTGATAAGCATCCATGTGCCATGGTAAGGTTTAAACAGAGTTCCACCTGTGAAGCCTATATATGTGCCTCCTCTCTAGGTTATTCTACGAGTTATTAACTTATTCAAATTCTCGCATTAACCCATGTGGTGTGATTATGTATTTTGATAAACTTGGTATTTATGCATTTTTCAAGTTAGTACAATTCTCCTACTCGACGAGACAGAGAAAGGGGTGAGAGAACTCTAAATGGTCCCAGTCCCTGAGAATAGGAGCTTTATATATTGTTTCTGTTCGGGCTCTGTCTCGTGTCGGCCACCCCCAGCAATAAGGTATGTGCCTGAGTATATACATACTGTCACATATCTTGATTCAGAAGTGGTCAACTTAATGAAACTAGACCGAACAGAGAATATGAAAAGGTATCAGACAGCTGAAGGCCAACAGAACTTAAATTGTTAAGGTTTGTTATGTTGTTACTTGCTTTCATTTTAGATGTTGGACTAGTTATCCTTTATACTCTGATACACTTCAATTATGATCAATCATGAAACTATTTCAAGTCATATAGAATTATTTCAATATTTAAGTACCCGCAGAGTGCCAGACAATTATTGACCCTATGCATCTGCCAGTGCCACAGGATTTTTTATTTTTATTTTTTTGGCTAAATCAATCAAGTTGGGTGAGAAAGGAAGGATAATGGTAACAAAAACACTCCCCTTGTCCATTTTCGCCAGAAATCAGGTCCCCGATGGTCCCCCCGAATGTAGCTGAAATTTTCAGAGTAAATCATCGACTTTTATGGTATCAGAACGTATGGTTGGGAGGGTGGTTTGGGGGATGGTGGGGGGAAGGTAGAATTGTAATTGGACTTGTTACAAGTATGAAGCCGATTGGTGAGGTTATTTCGCCACCACGGATTTTCCTTTTTTTCCTTGTCTTCGTACGGATACGCTGGAAGTGGGTGGTGGGAGGTGGTTGGGGGTGTGGTGGGGGGAAGGCAGAAGGGTAAGGGACTTGTCACACAAATATGGAACCGATTGGTGCAGTCGTTTCGCCGCCACAGATTTTCCTTTTTTTTTCCTTGTGAGGCCACCGATAGTCAGCGAGTGGGTGGGGGGAGTGGGTTGTGTTGGTGGTGGCAAGAAGCCAGAAGGGTAAGGTACATGTGGTAGAAATATGAAAGCCATAGGTGCAGTCGTTTCGCTGCTACGATGTTTTTTCGGCGAGTCCGTATATATACGGACCTGGCACTGGGCGTGACAAGACCCTCCGTATATATACGGACCTGGCACTCAGCGGGTTAATTAATATTCAGTAGGCTATAAATTACGGAAAGAGAAAAGCTTTGTATGAAATTAAGGACTTGATTAATCTTGATTAGTATTAAAGTATACATATTATTAAGATCCTTTTGATATATAATTAATTCAGTTATTATGATTCCCTCGTATTCTCTTTCCTCGTTATTCTCTTAATTTATTCTTATTCTTTTTATATTACTGCACTACATATAATTAATCAATATGATAGATGATAAGGGAATATAACAAAGTCACACATACAAAATAAATGTTATTATACAAACAGAAATAAAGTATTTTACAACTAAACAAAATAATAAGTAAAGATGAAAGAAATTAACATTTAATATTTCAGGATCGTTTTGTATCCGTTTCGGTTCCACTTTAATGATATAGAATAAAGGTTTAGCTAAGTTTATGTTACCTTAGTTAAGTCACCATATAAATTAATAGAACTTCTTACAACAATGCTTAATTACTAATGAAACAATAGTATTACATCAAATAATTTAAGTAACTTTAGTACAATGTCAGCCAGATAAATTACTTACTATATCCAATCAAAAATCCTAAATCAAATTAGGTTAAGTATTTACAACATACCTCTGGTTAACTAATGGTCACGAACTCACTCACGAACTAACAAGTAGTGGTCACAAGGCATGCACTAAACTCAAACACTGTTATACAAGCCTGTTATAGTACTGTCTCCACCATGCTGCTCTGTCCTCTCCCAGCTAAGAATGTGACTAACTAACACTCGAATATCTGGCCTTATATAAGAGTCTATCAGCACGCTAGTCCAATCAGAGCTTGAATATCATGCAGCCACCAATCGGCAGACTGGCTGCTGGCGTCGACCAACCACAGGTGAGGGGCAGGCGCGCGATTCACACAGATGTTTGCATGTAGGAGGAGTAGGGGGGGCTGCTCACTACATCACCTCTGCCCGGCACTTCTCTCACGGGAGCAGGTGTCTCAAGTCACGTAGGCAGGTGTTAGGTAGAAAGAAAGAGAGATGAACGGCATCGTGGTCCCTGCACAGTCACGGATCACATCTTGGTGTCTCCAGATGTAATAATACATACATACAAATTAGTATTAGCATTAGTCCTAGCTTATCAGGATATCAATACTCTTTGGAAGCACTAAGTTCTAAGTCAGGCTGGTCCATGGTTATTCTTTATACCAGAGCTTCAAGTTTTCAAAATCGTAGGCTATACTTTCACAATGTTCCAGTTGTGTTCATCAGTGTATCGGGATTTTGACAGTTATTCAAACCTAAAAATTCATATATATTTATCAGGGTAATTTAGCTTGTTCTGTTTTTCAAGGCCTTAGATAAGCCGGGTCTAATGAAAGCAATCATAGTCTGATACCTCGTCTATCTTTATAGTACTCAACTGAAATATGGAGTACTATCCCTTTTCATCCGATAGTATTCCGCAGAATTACTGGGTCCGCTATGGATTAAACTACTACATCAGCTTTTTCCAAGTATCATAGATAATAGTGCCCCACACCCTGGACAGTCTAACTTTGATGAACTTCCGGATTAATGTCTATTACAAGTCAGTATTCGCACACTTTGGAAGCACTAAGTTATAAGTCAAGCTGGTCCATGGCTATTCTTTGTATCCAGGCATCATGCTTTCAAGAGCTGAATACTTCAGCTCTGATCCAGAGGGATTGCTGTGGTATTAGGATTTTGACAGTTGTTCAAACCCTACAATGCATACATGTTAATCAAGGTAGTATCACTCTTTCTGCTCTTCAAGGCTATATAATATCAGATCGAGTGGTCAGGTCTAATGAAAGCTTTATCTTAGTACGATACCTCTTCTTCATCTTTCTTCCCGATGGTCTTCCTTAGCACTGAGGTTGGCATCACCCGGCGGTCTTCCTCAGCACTGGGGTTGTCATCCATCCTTGTTAATCCGATGGTATTCCAAAACAAAATTTCCACCAGGAGGGCAGTCTCGCAAACACCTTAAACTGTCACTTCTTATGAACTCCAGGTGAGATCAGTTGAGGTCTAAGATCCCGGTGTCTGATTATCAAGGTATGTGGTTATTTCCACTATTACCCACCTTAATATCAAAGGAAATATTCAAGGTAGTATCGCTCTTTCTGCTTTTCGAGATCTCAGAATAGCGGATAGGGTGATTGGGTCTAAGAAAGCTCCATCTTAGTCTGTTACCTCTGTTTCTCTTACTACCCGATAGTCCTCTGCAGCACTGTGGTTGCTATCTCTATTTATCCGAAAGTATTCAAGAGATATCATGATTTTGCTATGGATTAAATTCTAGGGTTGTTTTTCGTAGTTTATCCTAGGTACTATCGCTCTTTCTGCTTTTCAAGATTTTGGATGAGCAGTTTGGGTGGTTGGGTCTAAGAAAGCTCCATCTTAATCCGATACCTCTTCTTCTGTTTCAACCTATTAGTACTCCACATCACTATGGTGTACGATCAACTTTGAATCTGATAGTATTCCAAGCAATCCTGGTTCTATGGATTAAATACTAAGGCAGTTTTTCCAAAGCATCATGGGTAATACTGCTGGACCCCCTGGATAGTCTAATGCTTATGAATAACATCACACAGTTCTCTCAGCCCTTGCTCATGAGGATTCATTCCCGATCTCCCGATGGTAATGCCCAACATCGGGTTCTCGGAGATGGTTATGTTCATCACGACATCCACAACTTTTCCTCCTCTCTGGGTTATTTGGCATTATTTCTTTCTCCCAACCATATGTTGCATACATAGAGTGGTATAAGCATGTCTGACCGTTTACTTAACTGTATAAGTCAGTTCTCTTTGTAAAGTTAATCAGACCTGGCGTCTGATTTTTTTTCTCGACTATCCGCACGCATCCACCTTGGTTCTTTATGCACAAAGTATCCGGTGCATATGCCTTAGCTACTTCAGTTCTCGATCCAATCATTGAGGCTCTGAGTTCAGCAATCTCCTTCAATTTTCCCACGTTTGCCATCGAACCAGGGTCTTGTGCTTTCCATAATTAATGGTATCAGTCTCAGTCTCGACCTTATTTACAGTCAGTTTTAACCGGTCGAGGGGGCATCACTATCATCAGTGTTGCATCACTCTTTTTCGATCCCCAACCTAACTCCTTGCCGTCGGTACACCTGACTATCAGCTCGTTTGTCGAACTATGCTATCTTGTCAACCTCTCCGAGCATCCCAAAACTGAATTCGATAGAGCTCAGAACCCGACATGATTCCACAATATCCCAACACAATGTCGTGGTTATAGACCAGAGAGGTCGATACCAAAGAAGTCTCTCTGACTTTATATTCCTTCGATATTGTTGGAAGTTCCGAGATTTAATTTTCACGATGATCGTACGTAAAACTCAAGAGACCGGGTTGTCGGAGACTGATATGAATGTCAGGAGATACATCACAACTGTAAGGGCACCAGAAATCTGTGATATCTTGGTACGGCAATACACATCATGGATTCATTGAATCACAGCCATGGGTGTTGCCCAGTGTTTCTCTACCCACATGTGTATCTAATGTATACATGCTGTAGGTTGGAATATAGGTTCTCGATTGTTTTCACAGAAGCTCTGATTACTGTCGGGTTCCTCGATCCCAGGATGAGAGAATCAATTGGCCTAGGGCCTACCTCTGTCTTTTTGCACTATTGGTTCTTGAAAAAAATTCTGTTCCATCAAAAAGCGGGCCATTCTACCATGGGGACCAGTTCGTCAATTCTGCATTAGAGACACCTGCTCCAAGATTGGTTTCACTTCAATATTCTTTTGAGAATACTGGGTTCTTTTGATTATGTTGTTGTTGTTGTTGTTCCGTAAGCTGCCTGGCCGAACAGCCCCGAGTCCCTAACGAAGGCCATGGCCACGGTCGGGCTTTCCCACAGAGCTCTCAAGGAGTGTAGATTGTGTTGTTGGCGTAAGTGGTTGTGTGAAATGCAGTCTTCTATGATGTGTTTAATAGTATGGGGTGCTGTGTTACAACCTGGGCAGGAGTCGACGACGGAGTCATCCAGTCTCTTCTGATAGCTCAGAAGGGCTGGATGGTGTCCATATCTCAGCCTGGCCAGGTGGACTCTGTCCTCGCGAGGAAGGGAGGATTCAGAAGGATGGATTTCGGGAGGTCGTGCCTGCAGCTGCATGTTGTCTATGAGTGAGTGGATGGAACGGCGAGAGATATGAGTATGGATGTGCTTCTGGAAGCTGGTTTGGGGTGGGCAGGGAGGGAGAGAAGATAGTATTTGTGTGTGATAGTGCGTGCGGGGTGTTGTTTTAATATTTCTTGGTGTCTGTATTGAGTGCCTCTCATGTCCAGATGGTCTTTAACTTTGAGGACTTTGGTTTCTTGATGTAGGTGATCTGTAGGTGAAGTAGCTGTGCAGCCTGTGATGATTTTTAGAGCTTTATTTTGAATAGTCTGTAAGGTCTTATGATGTGTTTCAGCTAGGTTAGAAGCCCAGGCCGGGCTTGCGTATTCCATCAGTGTTCTTATGTATTGTTTGTAAACTGTGGTGGTGGTTTCTTTGTTGTGTCCAAATTTTGTGTGGGCAAGTGACCTGAGGACGTTAAGTCTGGGTGTCAGTTTCTTTTTAATGTTTGTGGTGTGTTGTTTAAATATAATTTGAGTATCATATGTTACTCCTAGGATTTTGGGTGAGTGTGTTTGTTTGGGGTATGTTGTTTATGGTGAGTTGCGGGGGGTATGCGTGATCTCCTGTCCAGCTTGTGAGGAGGGTTGCAGTGGATTTGGCTGGGGCTAAATTAAGTCTGTTTGTAGTGCACCAGTCATGTAATGTGTTGAGATAGGGTTGAAGGAGACTTATTGCTGTGGCTGGGTCTTGGTGTGTGCATGTGAGTGTTAGGTCGTCTGTGTAGGAGGCTATGTTTATTTGGGGTGTATTGGGTGTATTTATATCATGCATGTACAGATTAAAGAGTGCGGGCGACAGGACGGATCCTTACGTGTGCACATCTGCCTGCTAGGAAGTTGGCCAGCCACCTTTTTGTGTTGTTGTGCATGTTTGTGTTGTAGATTTTGTTTGTTAGGCTGTGGCGGGGGATGGCATCGAAGGCTTTACTAATGTCGAGTGTGGCAAGTAGTGATCTGTGTGGTGGTCTGGCTAAGTTGATGCCGTCAAAAGCTCTTTGTGTAAGGTCTGTAAGAAG
Organism: Paralithodes platypus; assembly: GCA_032716605.1. Lineage (NCBI taxonomy): Eukaryota > Metazoa > Arthropoda > Malacostraca > Decapoda > Lithodidae > Paralithodes > Paralithodes platypus. The sequence goes on along the minus strand of CM064567.1, from coordinate 33,758,036 downwards.
AGTGTTAGTGGAGTGCAGTGGCCTGAAACCATGTTGTGTTGGAGCTAGGGGTAAGGCGTGTGTAATCAGTTGTAGTACAAGGCGTTCTATGACTTTGGAGGGGGTGCAGAGGAGTGTGATAGGGTGGTGTGAGGAGGGTAGCGTGGGGTCTTTGTTGGGTTTGGGGAAAGTGATGATGATACCATTCTTCCAGATGTCTGGCATTGTGTTGTGTGAATAACTGTAGTTTGATAATTATGTTAGTTAGTGCTTGTATGCCTTGTGGTCCCAGGTGTCTGAGGTGTATGTTGCTTATGTTGTCTAGGCCACAGACAGGTGAGTGTTTGAGATTGTTGATGATGTGCTTTGTCTGGTAGTTAGTGAAGGGTGCATAGTCAGGGTCTGTGGGGAATTGTCTCTTACGTCGGATGACAGGTAAGTCGTCTTTATGGGGTTTTAGGTGGATGATATGAGAGAAGTGATTAATGAGAGTGTTTGTTTGATGTTTACATGAAGGAGTAGAGTCTGTTGTTGTGATTGCAGCATGTGATTGTGTTGTGTTGCTGTTGGAAAGTGTGATGCTGATTATTGTTTTGTAGAGTTTTTTGGGGTTTGTTTTGTGATCAAGTATTTGTAGGAAGTTATTCCAGTTTAGTGTTTGTTGTTCTTGTATTTTGTTGTTGATCTGGGTGTTGAATGCTTGGATTTGTTGTGTGATGTCTTGTGTGTGGGGTGCTAGGGAGTGTTTCAGTGTGTCGCGTTGTCTGATGAGGTTTTGAATTTCTGGTGAGAAGGTAGGGTTGTGTCTTTTTCTGTAACTTCTTGGAATGTGTTTCTTGTCAGCGTTTTGGATAGTTGTGTTGAATGTGTGGACAGCATTGTTGATGTTAGTGATGGGTGCGCTGTTTAGGGTTTCAAAGTGTTGTTCTGTCTCATTTGTGAAAGCTTCCCAGTTGGCTCTTTTATAATTAGTGTAAGTGTGTCTGTGGCTAGCTGGGGTGAGTCTGGTTTTGGTGGTGATAATGATCGGGAGGTGGTCGGAGCCTAAGGTTTTAACCACCTTCCAGGATGTTGTGGGGGCGAGTTCTGGGGAACAAAAGGTGATATCTGGAGATGATAGGTCATAGAGGGCTTGGTGGGGAGTATGGGTACGTTGATGGACGTCATTGAGGATGAAAAGGTTATCTGATTGGGATTGTAGAACCAGCCCTCTGTCTGTGTCCGGGTTGTCGACAAACCAGGCCGACGTGATTGCGTTGAAGTCACCACCCAGGATAATGTATGGGGTGTTTGCGATTTGTTGTAGTTGTGGTCTGTATTTGTTGGGTACTGTAAGGGATGTTTGGGGAGGGATGTATGTGTTCATGATGGTTATGTTGGATTTGTTGATAGTGCGTATTTTAATGGATTGTATTTCTGTTGTGTTATCATTTGGGGGTAGGAGGGATTTGGTATGTGCACTGGTGCCCGGTCTTCTCTAATGGTGGGAACTCTTGAAATGTATTTGTTTTTTGTGTGTTGTGCGGAGTTTTGTTTCTTGTATGATGGCAATGTGTATGTTGTGTTGTTTGATGAAGTGTGAGAGTTTGTGTTTCTTTGTATTGATGCCATCAATGTTTAGTTGGAGAATGTTAATGTTGTGTGTGCGGTGTATGTTGGGTGCTGCTGCACGAGGATGGGGTGGGGGTGAAGGAGGGGGTGATGGTGGGGGGGGGGGGGGGGATTGGTGTGCAGGAGATGAGGGTAGGAATGGGTTAGGTAGGGGTGTGGTATTTGGAGTTGAGGATGTGGATGGTATGGGAAGGTTACGTGGGTTGGGGAGAAGAGGTGGACGGGTTTTAGGGGAGGGAGTGGTTGGTATGGGAGGGATAGGTGGGTTGGGGAGGAGAGGTGGATGGGTTTTAGGGGAGGGATTTGACTGGGAGAGGGAGGGGCATGAGGAACAGGTCCAGGTGTTTGTGCAGTGTTTCTTGGAGGCAAGTGTTGTGCAGGTGAAATGGGTCCAGTTCCCGCATGAATTGCAGAGAACTGAACCCTTAGTTTGGCGACTCAAAGTGATGGGTTTTGAGCAAGTTGGACATGTGTATATGTAGGTGGATCCTGGGTTGCTCTCAATGTCTTCGAGAAATGACAGCTGGAGAGTCATTTCTCGGTATAGGAAAAACAGTGTAATGTGTGTGTGTGGTGTGGGAGGTGTGGTAGTTGCCCGGTGCGACCGAAGCCGCTCCAAGAACTCGTGCCCCCAAGGAGGGGGCATGGGATGGTTGTTACGGTTTGGCTCCCGGAAGCTGCTCCCCAAGGTCGGCAGCCGGCTGTCCTCCACTGGTCGGTGATCCTCTTTCTCCTCCTCTCTCTCTCTCTCTCTCATTTATCGCTCTTACTGACATATTCTCTCTCTCATTTATCGCTCTTACTCACATAAATGTTTACGACATGTACTATATTTCCGTAGATTGCGAAATGTACTCTCTGTACAGGGTGGGAGTGTTGCCATAAATGTGTCACTAAATTTACCTTCCTTCCTTCCTCCCCCTCCTCTCTCTCCCCCTCCTCTCTCTCTCTCTCTCTCTCTCTCTCTCTCTCTCTCTCTCGTCCATATGCGTATCCTAATTCTATCTTGAAGCTCTATTATTTGTTATCCCAATATATTACTCGGTAGCCTATTCCACATAATATCTACAACTGTTACAAAACAGAGGCAGATCCCTTACATAGCCAATCTCTCCCTCTCTCTCTCGCTCTTGTTTGCACTCCGGTAATAATAAGGCAGATCACTTACAACACATGTAACCAATTTGAAAGTTGGAGTCTGGAGAGACACAAGTGGCCCACACAAGGCAGAACCCTTTCACATCCAACCCATCTAATAAACGGTATGTTACTTACACTACACGTGCACCCAAGACACAACTGTAAGAACTATGAACATAAGAGAAAGAGAGTCAAGTGGCCCACACAAGGCAGATCCCTTTCACATGCAACCCATCTAATAAACGGTATGTTACTTACACTACATGTGCACCCAAGATTCAATTGTAAGAACTATGAACATAAGAGAAAGAGAGCCAAGTGGCCCACACAAGGCAGATCCCTTTCACATCCAACCCATCTAATAAACGGTATGTTACTTACACTACACGTGCACCCAAAATACAATTGTAAGACTATTGTAAGAACTATGAACATATGAGACACAGCCAAGTGGCCCATGCAAGGCAGATCCCTTACACATCCAACCCATCTAATAAACGGTATGTTACTTACCATACAGCAATGTTTTCAAATTATTAACCACCATTCACGAGTTTGTCATTGCTACGCATTGACAACCTCATCTAAATATGTACAGGTATCCCTTGATAGCTGAAATCCCTACGGCCTGGAACGACTCATTTTTACTGGTAACTATGTTACATGGAGTACAAACTTATCTCATCACTGGGTAATACAAGGTCGGAAGAATCATCACTATATGTTTTTTTTTGGCAGTGATGGGCAGCTTCCCTAATCTCTAAATCCCTAAAATGGGGGCACAAGAAACGAATGATATGCTAATTTCTACGGGCGACCCCTGACCTAGGAATGTGCCTAGCCTACACGTGTTCGCTCAAACAAAGGGAATGGAATCCATATATAATAATGAGGTTCAAAATAGTATATATATATATAACATTGGAAAGAGATGAAATACGTCGTTCAAAAGCATAGGGAGTAGGTTTTATAGTTGTAGCAATGGGGAACCCAAGTTTTGAAGACAAAATATATATATAAAATAACACATGTTCAGGGTTATAAATGTTCAAGTTTTGAAGACAAAAAATTAAAATAAAGTGATCACAAAAATATCTCGAAATATAATGGCGGACCAACAAACGAATTATATGCTAATTTCTACGGGCGACCCCTGACCTAGGAATGCGCCCAGCCTACACATGTTCGCTCAAACAAAGGGAATGGAATCCATATATAACAACAAGGTTCAAAAGAGTATATAATTATATAACATTGGAAAGCGATGAAATACGTCGTTCAAAAGCACAGGGAGTAGGTTTTATAGCTGTAGCAATGGGGAGCTCAAAGTGAACACTGGGGGAGATATTACAATATACAGCAACACCAAATAAATAGGGACAATCATAGAATAAATAATACAAAATATACGTGGGTACTTAATCGCCAGTGGTTCAGCAGAAGATTCCTGCGGGGCACCCGATGTGGAGGGATGCGAGGTAGTAGCATCAATGGCGGCGTCTTCTCCAGGGTTGGCGGGAGACATGCCACGCTCCTAGCTCCTAGCTCTCCAAATTCTAAATCACTCCTACTCACATATTTCACTTCTATTAACCTTCCTTCGAAGGAGCTGGCAGAGCATGAGTCCCTACTCTCATTCTCTTATAAAGATATGTCGTCTAGGAGAGTGCAACCAATGGTGGAATCACACAGGCCTTGTCCTGCCCGCGGCCCGCGAGAGGGGAGGGGGAGCGCGTGGTGGCCTGGAGAGCGTACGATCGGACGAGTTATTTTCAGACGCATCCATCACCTCTGCTTGCTAGACAATGACTGACCCTCCCACGCTCACAGGAGCTCGGGACGGAGAAGTAAATTCTATTGAGAGAATACAAAAAAGATTCTGTAGAATTTCATTAGGACCTAGTTATATAAATTACGAGTCTGCTTTGGAGTTATTAAATTTGGAATCATTGGAAGAGAGACGAAGAAAGAAGTTTGAAGAAGACAGCCTTAAGTTGTTGCACGATAAACAGCATAGAAATATACTTCCACCGCACAACACCAACACTTACACACACAAATTACGAGCAAGAAACTTTCTAGTTGAAGAAAAATGTAACACCAAGAGACACCAAAACAGTGCCATTCCACAGATGACCAGGTATATAAATAATTACTTGAGGAAGTTGGTAGTCAGTGTTTTGAAATGATATTATATTTTTCCAATACATGATCATTATTCCGGCAAATTGTTCTTAATATTTGTATTTTATGTGTATTTTATGTGTAATGACGCTTTGTATGTATGTTTTACTCACTGTATATTTTCAACTCTATGGTTGCAATTGTAAAAAATGACATTAAATAAACCTATTATTATTATTATTATTTTGGATGAGTAGTTCAGATATTAACCACCAGATGCCTCCCCGGAGCAAATTTTCTGGCGGGAAGTACTGATCCGTTCCGGAACGTCTCCCGCAACTTGTTGTATTGTTTTGTGTAGCGTTCCGGAACGTCTCCCGCAGCCAAAATGTTAATAAGCCAATTTTGTACACATGTTCTGTGATCTCATGTTACTAGTTGTACAAAAGTCATGTACAATTTCTAGAAGCATTATCATGATATGCATCATTACCGTACACATTATCATGATATGCATCATTACCGTACACATTATTTTGTATGTGAACCAGGAGTTCAAATTTCTCATATACCGCAAAGTACATTGCGCTTCTGTGACGCATTACTTTTATTTTTTAGTAACTTGTTTTTTTCCGCAGTGTGTTCTTAGAGCTTGAGCTTCTGCTGTTCATTATTATTCTACCGACAAAGATTATATATATATATATATATATATATATATATATATAGTAGTGGCAATAGATTCTCCTCGGGGGAAGCGGAGTCTTATAAGGGCAAGCAACACCAAGGTAAACACGAACATCTTTATTCTGGTACCGGTAACGTTTCGACATTAACATATGTCATCATCAGACCTAAATCAATAAGAACTAAATTTATTAGTACATTATGTTGACATTTAAAGCAAATATATTTTTAATAATCATTTAGAAAAACATAAAAAGTTAGAAATCGCGAAAAAAGAGATAGAAACAAACACAAACAACAGAAACAGCTAAACCATATGTAAACTACGTGTAGATATTGTAGGCTAAAATATACACAATACCTTAGAAACATAATAGGTTGGAGGAGAATTCGTGGGTGCCCAAGGTGGGCTTAAGATGGTGAGTGAGGAGGGACTCAGCTATTAACCGGGTGGTGTCACCAGAACAACTGAAAATTACTGAAAAATCTTTTTTGTTAATGGAATGGCCTAAAGGTTCACAATGGTCTCGAATGGCTGAAAAGGATGGTTTAGAAATGGGAAGTCCAGTTCTATAAGATATATATATATATATATATATATATATATATATATATATATATATATATATATATATATTAAGCAAGCAAGAATTATGTTGTTCTTTCCTTAATTTGCATGGGATTTTTTGCCATAGGAATGTCCTACCGCCAGTAGGCAGTACGTCAGTACGTCATTAATGGAGGGGTCACTGTTAAAATTATAGGTTTGATCCCTGAAGGGATAAGAGTATGTATGTATGTATGTATGTATGTATGTATATACTCAGGCACATACCCCATGGCTGGGGGTAGCTGACTAGAGAAAGAGGGTCCGGGAATACTTTCCTAGCCACCTGCCCCTAATAAGAGTAAATCTAATATTTATAATTGACCCCGTAATCAATGACGCAATTACCATACCTCCAACCCATTCCCATCCCTCTGTGTCTCCAGTCGTGAGATATCATGACTGAAATATTGAAAGGATTCTGGCAACGAAGTCGAGCTTGTAAGTTTTTTGTTGTTTTTCCTATGTGAGTGAAGGAGACAAAAAGCAGAACTGATTGTAGCAAGTACCTCCTCCAGAGTTGAAAGAGTGCCAGGGCCAAAATCAAGAGACGGTCGAGGCAAAATGCCTGGACACACGGAGTTTGAAGCAATTTAAGGCATAGGAAGAGGAAAAGACTGATTCTGGGAGAGAGTTCCAGAGCTCAGCTATTGAATAGAAGAAAGATTGAGAATAACGTTTCACTCTAGGGTTGGAGAGTTACAGAGTAGGAGTGGGATTCAGTTGCAAGACGGGTGATACGTGCTCTATGAAGAGGGGTTGGTATACACTCAGAGAGCTCTATGCTACACTGATTATTGTAATAACGGTAGAATAGTAGAACATTGTGGCGAAGAGAGAGAGAGAGAGAGACTGCAGAAAATTGGTGAGTGGACGTGAGTTAATGAGACAGAATGTTTTCTTTTCTACTTTGTCTAGAAGTGCTGTGTGAGAGAATCCTCTCCACACGTGTGAACAATACTCAATACACGGACGCACTGTGCCCCTGTAAAGAGCAAGAAGCTGCGCAGGAGTTAAAGTAACCCCGGAGGCGGTTGAGTACTCCCAACTTCTGGGAAGCTGTTTTAGCAAGTGTGGTAATATGATCTTTCCAAGATAGATCAGAAGAAAAAGAGGCACCGAGAATATTAAGAGAAGATGAAGGGTTAACTTGTATGTTGTTGAAAAGTAAGTCATAATTTTCTGGAAGACGGCGACGACTAGGCAGATGGCGAAATTGAGTTTTGGAAGCATTGAAAGTAACAGTAAGCATAAACAGAAACCTAATATAATTCTTAATTAATTCCGGGGGCACTTATATATATTATGTTTTCTCTCATCCATTCGTTGATCAAACCTATATTATATACTTGGCCAATTATATATCCGGATGAATTTTTTATTCAGATTAGGAGGAATAATCAAATTATTCTTTTCAGTAACATGGCGTGTTTTCATAGTTTCTTGTTAACGCTGACGATTATATGCAGTGTGAGAATTACCTCTTACAATCGAAGCAGCATAATATATTATAATTACGAAAGATTATATTATAATTATTATTATAATTATATATATATAATTATATATAAAACGGGTGGATGTAGGGACTCGTTAGCCTTGGTCGGCAACTCATCTAGGGGAGACAACCTTATATAAATCCGGGTGGATGGGACTCGTCAGCCTTGGTTGGCAACCTGTCTAGGGGAGCAAACCTGATACAAATCCGATCTGCTTACCTTAGGGTAAGGCAAGTTAGTGGATGGATTAGCCGAACACCACTGTAGAAAAATAGTGCTAACAAGGTACACAGAGGGCCTCGGAGTCGGACGGATCCTAAATTGAGTGGTCAATCCTGTAAGTCCTTCACTAAACTGGCTCGGGTTGTCCCTCTCACAGGGAATAGGTCCGCTTGGGGGCATTCTGTGTATGGCAACCCTCGTAAGGGGAGTAAGGCGTCCGGCAATATATAGATAGATAGATAGATTACTATTATTTGGCTTTCATCCCAATCTATCAGTATTGGTAGGAAGAACTGGATATGTAATCATTTTCACCACACGTCCGTTTCTGTTGATGAATCCACATGGGTTATATACAGCAGTTTAAAAAACTCCATAATATAATATTCATCCGCTTTGCCCTGCGGCGCCGACAAGCCTTCCGTTACCGAATTCTGTATATTTCAGGTAAAATACTCGCCTACCCGTGTCGTAGTATGCAAAATGTTCCCAGGCAGACGCTAGTCCAGAGTCGTATTTACAATACACAATATTTATCACCATACCGTGCCTCGTAAAGCTGTACTCGGGAAAACCTTCACACTAACACACTTTTTGAGGGGGATAGGGAACAACAAAGTATCGCATTTGGAGGTCGGTTATTTAAGGTTACCGAAGGAAGAAACGGTCAGTGAAATTGGTTACTTGATATAGTAAAAATATAAGGATAATGGAGTAACACTTTAACAGGAACTAAAAAGAAAGTCATGTACAATTACAGAAGGAAGATACTTGGAGTGCATCTAGTTATAAATTAAGATTTGAGGTGAACTTTAGAATGATAGTAATCATATGAACATATAGCATTATTGGCATGGAGCATGTCCAATTGTCCATGAGATATTACAAAACAAAATGGAGGCTGGACTTATTTCCGTTTTACGGCATTAGAAGCATGAACGATGATATTATATTATATTCAATAAATCATCAATATTGTGTTCGCTAGGTGGACATGTCATAAATTTGTCTTTTTACTTGGGGGGGGGGGGGGGGTACGTTGGACAGTTACCTGGGGAATTTTTGACAAGGGGATTCTATGGAATATTGTTTCCCCGATTTAGTAAGGAATGCTGTAGACGTGCCTGCACCAATATTGTTTTGTAGCTTTACCTATACATTTAGTAAGGAATGCTGTAGACGTGCCTGCACCAATATTGTTTTGTAGCTTTACCTATACATTTAGTAAGGAATGCTGTAGACGTGCCTGCACCAATATTGTTTTGTAGCTTTACCTATACATTTAGTAAGGAATGCTGTAGACGTGCCTGCACCAATATTGTTTTGTAGCTTTACCTATACATTTAGTAAGGAATGCTGTAGACGTGCCTGCACCAATATTGTTTTGTAGCTTTACCTATACATTTAGTAAGGAATGCTGTAGACGTGCCTGCACCAATATTGTTTTGTAGCTTTACCTATACATTTAGTAAGGAATGCTGTAGACGTGCCTGCACCAATATTGTTTTGTAGCTTTACCTATACATTTAGTAAGGAATGCTGTAGACGTGCCTGCACCAATATTGTTTTGTAGCTTTACCTATACATTTAGTAAGGAATGCTGTAGACGTGCCTGCACCAATATTGTTTTGTAGCTTTACCTATACATTTAGTAAGGAATGCTGTAGACGTGCCTGCACCAATATTGTTTTGTAGCTTTACCTATACATTTAGTAAGGAATGCTGTAGACGTGCCTGCACCAATATTGTTTTGTAGCTTTACCTATACATTTTGCCCCCTTCTGGCTATGAAACTATTTATTTGATATGGTACAAGTATATTATTATGCAATCCTATTCAGCTTACCAAGAAACAATTACTAGCTATTAACCCATTAACACTGTATGGAAGGAAAACAAAATAGTGAGATGACTTTTAGTTATTGTTCCCAATCTCAATTAATGTGTCAAATATTAACCATAATTGATAATCAACAACACTGTAGTAGTGCCTCCTTCCGGTCTTTCACCTTCGTCTGCTATTAACCATAATTGATAATCAACAACACTGTAGTAGTGCCTCCTTCCGGTCTTTCACCTTCGTCTGCTATTAACCATAATTGATAATCAACAACACTGTAGTAGTGCCTCCTTCCGGTCTTTCACCTTCGTCTGCTATTAACCATAATTGATAATCAACAACACTGTAGTAGTGCCTCCTTCCGGTCTTTCACCTTCGTCTGCTATTAACCATAATTGATAATCAACAACACTGTAGTAGTGCCTCCTTCCGGTCTTTCACCTTCGTCTGCTATTTGCCACTTCCTTGTATGTTAACTTTGGTTTGTAATATTAATCTGCTGCATCAGTTGCTTGTATAATATTAATCTGCTGCATCAGTTGCTTGTATAATATTAATCTGCTGCATCAGTTGCTTGTATAATATTAATCTGCTGCATCAGTTGCTTGTATAATAAGTTAGTATTAACCTTACGTAATCATGCACTCACATGATACATTTATTTTGTTAAAATGCATCTCTTATTCTCCCTATTACAGCACTATCTATTCATGGTGAAGATTATCAATCTTAAATATTGCTACTTCTGTTATAATTCATAATGGGAAGGGAAAAGAGCTAGTCCGTAAATTAAAAAGAGTAGCACGAATGTACTGACACATAAATCGCTAAAATCGCAGAAAAGATCAAAATGATGATAACTAATGTGTTAGCTTAGCACACTGTTCAGAAGACGAACACTAAAACTGACCTGAATTTGAAAGGTTCATTGCCAGTCATGGGGCGAGGGAATAATATAATCCTGAATTATAATGAGATCAAAAACTCAAACTCACGCCACTTGCAGTTGGAGACCGTAGTGTTCCTTTGGCTGTGGACACTTAATGTAAGTTTTTATGAAATTATCTATCGCCCTATATAAATAGTTTTATTACAATACTCACTTTGAATTTATTTACTATATGAGCCCTTTTTTACGACTTATTTTGTAGGAACGGTGAAAGCAGTAACAAGAAATAGGGTGGTCAGTATGGAAGTGAAGAAGTCCTTGCATGACAGTGTGGTAATCCCGACACTGACTTACGGAAGCGAAGCATGGACGTTGGTTGAGAGACTCAGACCAAGAGTTAGAGCAGTGGAAATTAATTACTTAGGAAGTGCGTGCGTGCGGAGTTACATGGAGGGATAGACAGACTAATGAGGAAGTAAGAAGGAGGTGTGGTGTGGAGGTAGATGTGCTGGAAAGTGTGAAAAGGAACAACTTGAGATGGTTAGGCCATATGGAACGTATGGAAAGCGAGAGAATGACTAAGAGGGTGTACGAGAGCGAGGTGGAGGGACAGAGAGGGAGAGGTAGACCGAATGAGAGGTGGAAGGATGGAGTGAGGAAGTACATGAACGAAGGCGGTGCTGGATGGGGGGAGGGGCGTCGACTGACTGGGGACAGAGGTCCATGGGGGCGGTTCGTTCGTGGCCACACCTTCGGGGATCACGGCGTCAGGCCATATCTACAGTAAGTTATATATATTTAATCAATGGTCACTTTCTTTGGGAAATTGCAATATAAAGTGACATGTGAGATAGGCAACTGTTTAACCATCTCCGACATATGGCGCGATTTTGAGCCTATTGGGGATACTTTAAAGCCTTTGTTATCATCAGGGGTATTTAGAAACCTTTAGTCTAGTTACTTTAACCTCTGCAGTTGTCTTTGAGTTAGCTGTGGGCAGAAAACTAATTTTGGAGAGGTAATTATTAGAGTGAGAAAACTCTATTTCTTATAGCTAATCTGGCAATCTCTGCGTCATAAATGTGTGAAAGGGTTAAATACTTTTTTCACAGATTCCAACACTTTTATGCATAATTGTACTGTATTTGAGGTATTATAAATTATTATTAATTTTGTTATTTATATTAATTCATTATTACTATTATTATTATTATTATTATTATTATTATTATTATTATTATTATTACTGCATAATAATTGTTCCTTATACTACGGGGGTTGGAATAATTCGAAAGATAATCTTAAACTCTGACTTTATTTCATAATTCCTCAATCTATTAGTGATTCCCATCTCGGACTAACGTATGTTCAGACCAGTACTGGGGTTTGAATACTTGCAACTACAGGGTATAATTTCGTTCCTTGGAATTATACATTCCCGTAACGAATTATCACTACGGGCGCTATTCAGGGAATTACTTACTTTAGCTTCGAATGGTTTAGGTCGCACTAATAGCCACTCAACTGAAACTGAATAACTGAGTAGCCAATTTATGGATACTCCAATCTTAGTGAAAATTCTATTATCGACGTATGCATGCAAACGCTTTAAAATATAGTTCCCGCAATGCAGAATCAGTTTCCTCTTTAACATAAGATATATCCAAATGGTCGGATAAATTCGCCTCTCCTGAGCTAGATCAAACTAAATTAAATTGATCCGCAAAACTATATGCTTTTTTTTTCATAGACTGTGAGAAACATAATCCCAGGGTCTCTCCTCAATGAGATAAGTTTCTCTCTATTTAACAAATTGAGGATACAGCGAGACAATTATCCCCGATTACCATGTATTCAACATTTACTAAACTACAACTCTGTTATTCCCTATTACTTAAACTACAACTCTGTTATTCCCTATTACTTGAACTACAACTCTGTTATTCCCTATTACTTGAACTACAACTCTGTTATTCCCTATTACTTGAACTACAACTCTGTTATTCCCTATTACTTGAACTACAACTCTGTTATTCCCTATTACTTGAACTACAACTCTGTTATTCCCTATTACTTGAACTACAACTCTGTTATTCCCTATTACTTGAACTACAACTCTGTTATTCCCTATTACTTGAACTACAACTCTGTTATTCCCTATTACTTGAACTACAACTCTGTTATTCCCTATTACTTGAACTACAACTCTGTTATTCCCTATTACTTGAACTACAACTCTGTTATTCCCTATTACTTGAACTACAACTCTGTTATTCCCTATTACTTGAACTTAAAATATGGCAGGACATACGTCCCTCGTTGCCATGTATCTTAACATTTAATAAATTAACACTCTGCGGTGATGACTTTTCCCATTTCACTTACTCCCCCCATCCCCCCCCCAATTGACATATCCAAACATAACCTAACTCCTAGCTAAAAGTAGTTCCCTTTACTAACAATTGAACACTGAATTAAAACGCCTCATAACTTATATTACATCATTTATCAGTTGTTTCTGTTGGGCTCTGTCTCGTGTCGGCCACTCCCTACAATTGGGTGTGTGCCTGAGTAAATACATGCATACATACATTTATCAGTGTATGTTTTTTTATAGCACTCACCTAATATACGCAACATCAATTATTTAATGGCACACAGGCAAGTCAGTTAATTTATCTCATTTTGTAGTAATTTGTGGGTTCAAGAAGGCCCATTAAAAATCAATGTTATCTTCTCTTCTTTCTTCATTCTTCCTTGTTTCTGGCTCAGGCTGGCCACCAAAATCGCATCAGCTCGTCTTCTCCAGTCAGGATTCCTCCAACACCATATATTTTCTGGCAACGCTGGTGAAGATGTGCAATATGTTAACAGGCCCCGGGGATAATGAAGGTGAAGCTGGGCGTATGAAGATTGGGGGACTCGGCGCTTTGATTTCTGCAATAGCCTCTGTTTGTCTCCTTCCATTCGTTGTTCCCGCTTGATTTAATTAATCTAATTTATAGCTGTAGGGGTGGGGTGCCAGGGGAGGTAGCACCCAGAGAGATGATATTAACCGGCCAGTGCCGTCCTGTAGTCTGGCCTTGCCTAGGTCTAGGTGGCTAAAGTAAAGAGTAGAAATTTTAACTGTAGAGATTGTTGGAGGGTGGGTTGAGGATTGGGAAGGCTTTTGGAGAGAATAAGGGGTTGGGTAAGAGTGAAGATAAAGTTAGAAATCGAAGAACAGATGAAGACTAATAGATTCTGGGATTGACCAGAGCACTCCATTGTATTTTATTTAACATTTTCTAATGAAGTTTTCATTTGCGTCTCTCTCTGGTAAGACCAGCTAGTGCGTCCTCCCGATCATATCGTCAGGACGCACCCACACTGCGAACTGTTGCGGTACCGAAGCACCGCACCAACCATAGCGCTAGGCGCACCCCAACTGATACTGATCAGAAATTCTGCTCTATTGAATATCAAAATAACTATATTTTGTATATTATAGTCATATATTTGCATCCTCCCCACTACACCGCCATGCCCACTCCCGGCCCAAAACCCATGAGACTCCGAGGAATCCCGCGGGCACAGCCCATGGAAGCCGGACAGCTAGTAGTAGCAGGAAATTCAGCATTAATTTGTCTAGATTGTGAAAGTGTGAATCTAAGATCACTAGGTACTAACTCCGGTAGTTTCAGCAGTGCATCAGCTGCAGGGGGTCACTTTGGAGTGGTCCTATAAGAGCGGTACTGTGGGATTATGTTGGGGCTCGGAGAGACACACGCATGATCGGTGCTATCATGCGTGCGCTAATGCTGGCCCCCAAACGGTTAGGTCTTGGGATGTGGTCAGCGTATGTGGGGCCCCCTACCACTACAGCCAATCCACATTGCACTTTAGGTAGTCTTATCAGGTTTGTCAAAATCGATAGGTAAGATTCGGGATAGATCATGAAATACTTCCTCCCAATTACATCGTCCGCGCCGGTCTTTGTCTGAGTCAATGGATCACCAAGGATCCACAGACCCTGATCGTACGCCGACGCTGGCTGATTACAATTGGAGATCTCATATATATATGTTTAGTGAAAGTAAATTTCTTCAGTCACCTAGCATTGTACTCCACTGCTTGGAATGCACCCACCCCCAGCAGCAGATTCAATACCTAAAGGTATAGATTGGTTCTGGCTCCGGTTGCATACTCCGGTCATAATTGCTCTGGAAGTACATTGAGTTATGCCTTTCTTGTTCTCTGTTGTGTATGATTAGTTGTCTCTGATTACCCAGATTTAATTGTAATGTTTTGTTCCATATGTCTTTGGATAAATTATGTAGCAGAACATTAATGGGGCAGAGTTTTGAACGCAAATGTAGTGCTTCATTTGTGACCAGATCTGGGAATTTTATATTATATTATTATTATTAAACAAATCCTTAACTTAACCCTAGTCTAGCGGGTCCTCTGTGGCCGTTTTGGGCCTTTTCAGGCCATTCTGACTGCTATATCAACCATCAGTATGAAAGGAACTGTATTGCGCCAAAAACTAGGTGGAAATCGCTACACAATGACGCCACATACAGCTACGTAGCACTCGTGGAGCACTGACAGTGTTACCTCGAAGATGGAAGTTTAGCTGATTTTGCTACCTTGCTCACTTTTAGCGAACTATTGGTTACACTGTCATCCTCCCGCGCGGTGGGGGAACTGGAGTTAGTGTGGGCCGGGAGGCCACAGATGTCGGACGTATGGATCATTACTATCCCACCCATTTTCACTCGATTTCCTCCCTTTTTTCACCCGTTTTTTGCCAGTTTTTTCAACTCGACTTATGTGGTGAGCCGCTTTTTAAGGGTGATTTGTTTTGAAGAATTTGTAATTTGTAGAGATTAGTTTTTGCTGATGTATTTATTGGAATTGGCGGATATGTTAATAGGGGTTTTATTAATGCCTTATATAGTTTCTCTTTCGTTTTACTGCTTGATTCCTGGAATCTATGAAGTTTTGTTAGAAGTCCTATTTTTTGTTTGGGTTATATGTCCTTGGTAGCCTTTTTTACTGATCTTAAGTCCCTACATTATTCCACCTGTTGCATATTCTATTTGCTTATTGTTTATTGTTAGATTTGGATATTTTTGTCTTCCGAGTGGTATTACTTTGAACTTCCTTAGGTTAGTTTTTATTTTCAACTTATGTTCGTATTCGTTGATTGACATTATTGCTCTTCGTACGTTAATAGTTGCAAAGTTCTTAGACTTGCCTGGTGTGGTGATTATTTGCGTTATGTCATCAACAAACAAGATATATTCACTATTAGGGATAGGTGGTGGCATGTCTGACGTGCAAAGTGCATACAGTGTTGGAGATAGACATCCCCCCTGTGGTACTCCGCTTAACCCGTACAGCCCCAGCGACGCGTCTGACGCGTCGGCGATGTATGTAACGCACAGCCCCAGAGACGCGCCTGACGCGTCGCCCTAATTGCGGCGACCGTAACCTCAGGTGTAGCCACTCAAGAGGGCTCAGATTTGTATGGGAACTGTGTACGTATCCCACGCAACCGTGCCGATGGTTGAAAACTCTCAAAGTCCACGTGCGTGCGCGCGAGCGTGCAATAACCTGTTTTTTTGGGATAATTGCCTTCAATTTTTTACTCTTGTAAAATCCGTTTTCGGGGGCTCTGTAGGACCATTTTTTAAGTTTTTTGAGCGGTTTTTCGTGGTTTTTCCTTCATTCCTAACCCATTCGCTATTGTTTCTGCAATAAAACCATTTTTTGAAAACCGCCCGGGTTCTGGTGCGCAAACATTACAAAACTAGCCGGGGCTCCACGGGTTAATAAAGGAATTCTAGGACCTGTATGTGATTTTATATTTATTTGAACGTATCTGTTGTCAAGGTAGTAGCTGAGTATATTTTCATAAACAATTGGTAAGTTATACTGTAGTATTTTATAATTTAATCCCAAATGCCACACCTTGTCGAACGCTTTGGAAACATCTTTCAACACAATGGTAACCTGGTGTCCCTTGTTTTTAGGTTTTGCTATCATCTCTGTGGCCATGGCTATTGCAGTGCCTCTATTTTTTCCTAAAACCGTGCTGTCTTGGATTTATTTGATGGTCCACTAGTGTGCGGATTCTGCTATTTATTATTTTCTCTAGTACCTTCGCTGCCACGCTGCGCCCCCTCCTTAAATAACCGCCCGTCACGTCAGTGAGCGCTCTTAATTGGTCGACACAGGCAGACTGCAATTTTTTCCCCCATGCGGATACTTTGATCCACTTCTCGCTTAAATCCTTCGTGCAATTTCAATTAAATTGATTTGAAGCCCCACTCTCCTTCCACCGACACACTAACATTTTCTGTCATGCGTAATTATATGAAAACGGATAAGTTATGTATTAGTATTAACTGCAGGTTCATTCATTTCATATACCTATATTTCCTAACATAATAACTTCTATTAACCATCCAGTAATGTAAATATAGGAGAAAATAGAATTTCCCAATATTTCTCGTCTCACCCATTCACGTCCCTTCTTTCACACGCCATAGGGTTTGAGTGATTCATTAAAAAAACTATGCTGTTTACTACGGATGAAATGCCACACACCTCCACACAGCATATCATTATGTCGCAGGACTAAGTTGGCCAACTGTACGTATAGAGACACGCACATGGGTATGTAGAGTCACGATCCCTAATTTCCTTACCCCCTTGGCTCGAGGGAAATCAAAGACAGGGTTGACAAAATGTCAGGTGAGCGGACACGGTTAGTTATGGAGTGAGAAATGGTTCGCGATGATGGAAAACAGTGTTTCACACATATGACCGCAAACATTGTCACTGCCTCCTACCACATAAATACTGTACAGTCATGGAGTTTGACTGATAATATTGTCCTTGGGGGGAGATTGTAGACACCCATCGAGCAGGGCTTTACCCAGTGGAGACCTCATAGGTATGTGATAAGGAGTTGCTGGAACCCCTATTACACTTGTTTTGGCTTCCATTACCATTTCTGATTGTATCTTACTTACACTGAGAGTAGTCCAGGCAGCTCTCACAAACCCCTCCTGCTCCTATCCATCTCACTACACCAAACAAGCACACTGCACTTCTTTTCAATACACTAAAAAAAAAAAAAAAAAATTACGACAATTCACACTGCCTCGAAGTCCCCTGGGAGGGGGGGTTGGGGGGTTGGACCACAAATTCCCCTCTCACAAACTGCCCTTCACCTGCCGACCCTTCAAAATGCTATGGACCACAGCCTGTCACTCTTACTATTAACTTCAGCAACTTTCACAGCCTTTCCTCTAACTTTTCCTCTGTCGAACACCACCTCTCCTCCAACAAACCTGATCTTCTTTTCCTCACTGAAACACAGGTGTCTGAAGCAACTGCCAGCAGCCCCTTCTCTGTACCCTCCTACTTTCTGTATCCTAGTTACAAAGCCAAAAGCGGACGTTGTGCACAAACTCACTTGCTCCCGATTTCGACTCCTCTGAATTCTCAACTTTATGGCTCAAACTTACCTGTCATTCTCATACTAAATATGTTTGTGCTGTCTATCTTTCCCCTAGCTCTACTGACTTTCCCAAATTCTTTGACTTTCTTAACTCTAAAGGGGAACACATTCATTTTGGCTCGATCGTCCCTTGATTTTGGCCCTGTCACTCTTTCAACTATGGGGGAGGCACTCGCTATAGGCAATTCTGCCTTTTGCCTCCCTCAATCACATAGAAAAAATAAAATGAAATCCATCTCTCCTTTCTCAGAAATCTCCACCTTAGGAGATTTCAACGTTCACCACCGCCAATGTCTCTCCTCTTATTCCACTGACCAACCTGGTGAACAACAACCCACTAGTATCCCGGATCGCTTCGGAGATCTGCCCAATATTCTTGACTTGTTTTTAACTTCTAATCCTTCCTCTAATTTGATTAATCTTGTATCTCCTTTGGGCTCCTCCGACCATAAACTTATCTCTATCATTTGTCCTATCTCTCCCGTTCGGCCACACAATCCTCCCAGCCGGCGGCACTTGTAGCACTTAGGCACTACCGACTGGGAGTCTCTCCGGCAGTACGTCTTTGATTTCCCATGGAATGATTTTTGCTTCCGTGGCCGGGAACACTCAGAGAGTGCTGAACGCATTACCGAGGTAATCCTCTTGGCCATTGAGACATTCATTCCATTTTCTTTCTCTCAGACTAATGCAAACAAATCTTGGTTTACTTACTCTTGTTCTACTGCTGTCCGCAATAAGGAGGAAGCATTCAACGGTACCGACGCCTTCAAATTCAAGAATATCATTCTTCCTATGTTTTCTGCCCGGAATTAAGCCAAATCTGTTCATCGACTCGCCAAACACTCTTTCATCAATAATTTATGCACTGAACTATCCAACTCTAGCTCTTCCCAAGCTTTCTGACATCTAGCCAAAAACCTCTCCAACAATATTTCTTCCTCGTCT